>OX465114.1:13744395-14090568 GCA_949987565.1 Luidia sarsii | reverse complement strand
AGACCATCCTGAGTATGAATACAGCGGTGCTATCAGAAGCCGCATATATTTCTGGGAAAAAAAAACATACAGAAATGTTTGAGACTGCTAATTTACTTCAATTACCAAAAAAAACACAGAATCTGCAAAATGTAAAGCGCCTACCGTTGCGATTCAAGAATGAGCTCTACCTTAAAGAAAGGACCTGTGTGGATCATAGAGTCCATCCCTCTACATTAATGGCTTAGGCCTATTAAGGCCTAGTCTGTTATATAGATTAACTAGATGCTGGAAATTTTTCCGTGATCTTGTGGGTTTTAATATTTTTGCTTTAATGATCTAACGGGAGACGTCGAAATGCTGAATGCAACAGATTATGTTCATATTCATTTCTGCGTGGTCAGAATTACGCGTGCCTGTTTCGAACAGTGCGCCATTTGGCAGATCAAGATAAAAGGTCCACGGTGGGATTGTTGTGCGCCCTCTAGCGGCCAAAGTCTCTCATTATTATGGCTGTCACCGACTTCATTGGCTACGACTTCAAAGCACACATGAGTCTATAGAAACAACCAGCTAGCGGCTGCAGCTATTTCTCATTGACTCATGTACTATTCTCAGCCGTAGCCAGTGAATTTGGACAAAGCCCTTACTCACGATCAAAGATCCATAGGCCGGTGTCCTCAGCAGATTGCTGTCTAGGTACGACCAGGCCATCGCACTCAACGCCCAGGGTGCGTACCTCGCTCTTTCTCGAGATATCTCGTGAGTTCTAAGGCTACTGAGTAGGGGAGATGGCCAGCCCTGGCTAAGGTGAAAGAGTCGTCGATAAGTCCGCACGACTTCCGACGGGAATCATCTAAGAGTAAAGAACAGAAATCAAACGCATCACACCAAAACCGGGAAGCCCTATCTAGGCTCCAGCGGGTAGGTCATGAATAATTCAACATTATGACAAATATGAATAATGTACATGTACTGCACAATGTACAGTGTACATGTACATATTAAGATATTCACTTCACTTCTACGTCACTTTGTTGAATTATTCATGACCTACCCGGCTGGAGCCCAGATAGTGCTTCCCACCAAAACCTCGATGCGCTTCACAGGAAACAACGAGAAAACAATTCATGGAATAGGCAAGCTTTAAGGAGTGTTTTAGATTCAGTTTCGTTATTAACAGTTCTGATGTCAAAAAACATAGCGGCCCTGTAAAATGTTTTTCTCTTTGATTTTAATGCACAATTAAGGCACGGTTTCGTTTTTGAAAGGGTGGGGGACGTATTAAGTCGTGAACCCCAAACACGACGGGTGGCGCTCTCACCTCCGACCCTTAAACTGAACAACTATAGGTCGCGCTTAGCTTATATATGGGACTGAATCGAGTGTTCTTTTAGCCATAGTTATCGATTTGAAGAAATCTAGTACGGTAGGAGCCGAACATAGATCTGCGCATGCGCGATGACCTCCTAATCCCCAGGGACGGGAGCTTGGGTGCGCGGTCGCGGTCGTGAAGGTCCCCGTAGGCCTACTGTGCTCTCTCCGTGGTCAAACGAAAGCTGGCTATTTGGCTAGCTGGTAGACTGGAATAAGTTCATGAAGGTATATAATTATGCTGGTGTTGAGCCACGGATGCATTGTGGGTACTTACTGTGTGGTTTTTCATGAGCTGACCGATGAGAAGCTGCCAATTGGTGAGGTCATAGTTCACTCGATAGTAGCCGAATTGACCCGGGTCAAGCAGTAGCCACTCGGTGTCTGAGCCTCGGATTTCATGCTCGATTTCTGCAGATGCAACCCACAAAAGGTTACGAATACCACCCACATATCAAACTCGAAGCTTGTGTAATGTTAGCATGTATCTATCAGACTGCAATGGTTACATCTCTTTCCTTGCTCTATGGTTAGATCAAAATGGTTACAGCACTGGCAGGCAAAACCAGAGGTCCCGGGTTCAAGTCCCGGTCCATTTCAAGTTTTCTTTGCCATTTTTTTTCAAAATTGTTTACAAGTTCCCAGCCCGTTTATCCTTATTAATTGTTTGGAAATACGATGTAGAAATCGAAACAATGGACTAAAATATGAGATTTGGTTTGGATACTTCACCTTGCTGGTTGCTCATCCACACCGTCTCGGTGTCCGTCGGGTCAGACTCTGTCAGGAACCACAGGGGAACCATCCACATCGTACTGACGATGAAAAATGGTATCAAGATAATTCTTCATAGATATAACATGATGGTTGCGTCGAGGAGAATGTAATTCAATGAGGGTTTGCCCTGCTTGACGGGATAAATACTGAGTGCTCAGTGCTTTGCCCGATGCCTGATGAACAAAAATCATTCAGGTAGCTCTGGCAGGATTCGTTACATTCGAAAATAAATGTTGAAAATAAATCTGTAGCTAATATAAATATTGTAGAATATAACCTTTGACAATATGATTCCAAAGGTTTAACATTATTCTTCTATCACTTGTCAATGGTTCGTTGGCGTTAAATGCTTCTGGCGCCCTCATCATGGCAAAGATATTTTGAAGGCCCAGCCAAGGTGTTTTATTATGCAAGTTCACCCAAAACAAGGCTATAAAGCCACTCAAGGTTAAGGGCTAAGGAAAGAAGGAGATAGACAGGGACTCAGGAAGGCTGGAGATAGGAATTGATAGCTGGATATCCATATTTAACACAGACCTGGTTTCAAATTTAATTCCAATCAGACTCTATAGATTTTCAATGACTGGATAGCCTTGATGTTTGGTAAGGCCAGACGATTCTCAATCCTAGCATCCAATCCCCTCACCTGTCCTCGGTATCGTCATCTTTACTGATCAGGAAACGGGACTGCTTGGCTGTCAACGCGATCGTGTCTGAGTTCTCGTAAAATCTCGTGATGTTCACCACAGGAAACCCAGCCTGTAGGACCCACGTGTGCATGACGTCAGCTACTTTCACATCCGTAGAATTAGTCAAGTCCACGCCCTAATTCATATGTGAAATAATGATAATGATAATCATTATCTAGATAAATAAAAGAGGTTCGATATTTAGAATCGTTCTTGGGGGACACAAAAGCCCCAAGGCCCTTCAATTTTTATTCCTTAATGACCGCATATACTTGATTATAATTATACCTGACGACTTTGGTCGCCTTCAAGAAAAATGACAGAAGTTAATGAAGGCAGAATGACAAAAACCAAAAGACAGCTTTGCATTTTGTTTTTTTATGTCAGTAAGCAGTTTGCAACATTTTTGTATTAAAAACCGTTACAGATATGTAAATGACTATAGGGTGCCCCGAAATACAAATCGTTGAGAGACCGGTGTTTCGATCCTAGCATTATCTTTGAGAGTTCCACCTAAGACCAAAACATCACCCTCTAACACTTCAAAGTTAAAAACCCTTCATGCAGCAGAATTACGGAAAAACTCCACATTATTTTGATTACCTCCTGTAAACATCTCCAAAAGTCGTCATTTGTTGCGGTATCAAACGCGTACCTTTGGAAGTAAATCTGCGAAGTACACCACAAGCGTGTTATTGCACAAAAATGACGGCATTCACAAGAAGCAAATTCACTCATTTAAGAAGATACATCACATCAGTTAAAAAGCCACATTCGACGTAGAAATGACAGGCCAAATTCATACATCTTAAAGATAGTCAAACAAACCAAGGAAAAACTGACTGGGAACTTTTCAACAAATTTAAAAATTGGCAAAGAAGACTTTGACTGGACTGGGACTTGAACCCAAGACCTCTGGTTCTGCGTACCAGTGCTCTTACCATCTAAGCTATCCAGCCCTTAGATAGCGGCCTTCCCTAATAGTCAACTAGTCTTTGGCACACCAGTGCTCTTACCATCTAAGCTATCCAGCCCTTAGATAGCGGCCTTCCCTAATAGTCAACTAGTCTTTGGCACACCAGTGCTCTTACCATCTGAGCTATCCAGCCCTTAGATGGCGGCCTTCCCTAATAGTCAACTAGTCTTTGGCACACCAGTGCTCTTACCATCTGAGCTATCCAGCCCTTAGATGGCGGCCTTCCCAAATAGTCAACTAGTCTTTGGCACACCAGCGCTCTTACCATCTGAGCTATCCAGCCCTTAGATGGCGGCCTTCCCAAATAGTCAACTAGTCTTTGGCACACCAGCGCTCTTACCATCTGAGCTATCCAGCCCTTAGATGGTGGCCTTCCCAAAATAGTCAACTAGTCTTTGCCGGGGTGAGGGCGCCAGTCAAGATAAGATAAGATGCATTCTCCAGATCCTTACCTGTAATCCAGCCTTAAATGCAGCCTCCCCAATAATATTCTCGCACATGCGCAGAAGCGCTGGTCCCTAAATAAGAAGCAAGGTGACAAAATTATTTGTAAAAAATGCAAAAGGTTTTAGACAAACAATTATTCGGCCAAATACTACATTTTACAAACACCTTTTCCCCCATCATTTCATTTTGACCATGACTTTTACCCCCAAAGATTTCTGCCCAAACTGTTTATATTTACAGTACACCATTACTAGTTTAATCTACTCGGGTGGATTTCAGGAAAACGCCACCTTTTGGTAGGTGATGGCTCCATCAAAGGAGTTTGCAATATCTGTGGGCGTGGTCACCTCCTTCTGCACAGGTCTGGGGTCGGCTGATGCATCCCATGGCATGGCACTGGTCCTGTGATCTATCACCATCGTGTTTTCCTGCCACACACAAAAACAAACAAATTGACCTGCCTACCGACTCATCGGAATTTAAAAAAAATACATCATTATCAAATAATTATGGGCAAAATATTTCACAAATAATACATATACTGTACGTCAAATATATCACGAAGATAAAATATAGGTCTATAAATAACTGTGTATATGCCAAATAATTATCATGAATAAAAAGCATAGGCATATCATAAACCTTTCTTCATAAACGTTTCAGTCCTAGCAGGATCTTTCTTTGCCTTTGAGAAAGGTCCTGCTAGGATTGAACGGCAAGGCAGCCTTTAAGAAAGGTCCTGCTAGGATTGAACGGCCAGGCAGCCTTTAAGAAAGGTCCTGCTAGGATTGAACGGCCAGGCAGCCTTTAAGAAAGGTCCTGCTAGGATTGAACGGCCAGGCAGCCTTTGAGAAAGGTCCTGCTAGGATTGAAACGCCAGGCAGCCTTGAAGAAAGGTCCTGCTAGGATCGAAAGGTCAGGCCTTGTGCAAAAACGGAAATGTGTGAAACCATTTTTACTGGTAACGATATTTATCTTGCATTTAATGTACATTTACTTAATCCACTGTATATGCAGGGCCTTACTGAAACTAGTCTGAACTATTCGGGGATACCCCAGGTAAGGACATGGACTAGAATGAATGAATCAATTCGAGACTGGATGTGACTTACATAGTCCCAGGTTGGTTGCACCACGGGCAGAGATTTGTAGGCCAGATAAGATGCGCCTCCCTCCTTCAATAAGATGTGTTCCCACCAGGCATGGGTAACCAGGTTGCCAAAGTACTATGGAGAAGGTGGTTACAGGAACATAATGATCGAAAAGCAAAAAGAAAAATCATCAATCATTTCAAAATATCAACTGCTTGGTAATAAGATTTTTGTTGAGAGCAGAACTTGGGGGTGGGATGGGATGGGATGGGATGGGATGGGGTGGGATGGGGTGGGATGGGATGGGATGGGGTGGGGTGGGATGAGATAGGATGGGGTGGGATGGGATTGGATGGGATGGGATGGGATGGGGTGGGATGGGGTGGGATGGGATGGGATGGGATGAGATAGGATGGGGTGGGATGGGATGGGATGGGATGGGATGGGATGGGGTGGGATGGGATGGGATGGGGTGGGATGGGGTGGGATGGGGTGGGATGGGGTGGGATAGGGTGGGATAGATTTGAACGGACCGCCAGATCCCATTCAGATGTGCGACCGCCATAAAAGCCTTTGTGCACAGACTGCCACGCCGCACTTCGCCTTACTGGAGTAATGAAATCACATCATCTGCTCCCGTCAAGGGAAGCGCCGGTCAAACAAACGAAGAAAGTCCACATGCGCAGTAGTTTTAAGACCATTTGTGCGCTGCTCCAACTTGTTTGTCATTATAGCTGTAGCTCAGACAAGGTACATATGCCTTAAGGCCGAATTCAGAGCTAGTCTTTTCTCAAGGCTGTATTTACAAACCTGATGTCCCATCTCATGAGCAATGACAAATCCCTGGTTGGCGGTGGAGGCCTCTGGTGTGGAGCCTGCTCGGTTCAGCAGGGCCGTTTCCCTGTACGTGATCAGACCCCAGTTCTCCATTGCGCTCGCTTCGAAGTCTGGAACGGCGACTACGTCTGGGTGGACAAAATGTGGATGAAACGTCAAATTGATCTTACCAAAAAGCTTTTCACTAAGTACATAAACATCCTAAAAATCCTGCTATTTTCTCAAATTAATCTGATGCATAAAGGACACGGGTTTTGTTGCAAACTGCTTATGACTTGAATTAAATGTAAATCTCAAAAGTTAGAGGGCCAGGCCTGACGTTTCGATCCTAGCTGGACCTTTCTCAAGTGTCCTATGCCTTTGAGAAAGGTCCTGCCAACTGCATTGCAGGTCATTCATGATTGGTGTATTGCAGGTCATTTAAACCAGTGACCAGTTTGCAACAGTTTTTTTTTTGGTATTTACTTTGAATTAGATGTACATATCTGAAGAAAAAACCCAAGAATAAATGAACTGACGATTCGATCCTATAGCAGGACCTTTCTCAAAAATCCTGTATTAGAGAAAGGTTCTCCTGACATGGCATCGAAAGGTCAGGCCCTTTCCTCAGTATATTGTTTGACCATGGTTTCATTCTGATCAAATAGTTAAGAGATTAAAAGATGTTCTAATTTCTCTGCATCTTCTCGGTTGGTTTCCCTTCCATAATAAAAGCAAAGAGCAAATTCCATTGACCTATTTTGGGTAGAGGAAAGTCAACCTGCGTGTGCTCCATGTAGAAATCCAGCGTCTGTGACGTCATGTTCAGACCAAAGGCCAATGAACCCATGGCATCAGGTCGAGCCCATCCACGAATCTAAACAAGAAAGAGCGAGGTGATCAATAATCATAAAAAAAAGAAATTTAATTCCTTACACAAAAGATGAACTTAAGGTGTTGCAAACTGCTTACTGACTAAAATTACCAAAATGTAAATCTAAAATTTAGTGGGCCTGACGTTTCGATCCTAGCAGGACCTTTCTCAAAGGCAGAGAAAGGTTCTTTTTTGCCTTTGAGAAAGGTCCTGCTAGGATCGAAACGTCAGGCCCACTAAATTCAAGAAAGAGCGACTTAGAATGAAGTCCAGGATGAAAGAGTATAATAACCGATCTAATTTGAATGAATATCTATGGACAGAATACATTTTTGAGTAAAAATTAACGAATCCAATGGTTGTATTTGTCCCCTTTTTTTTTTCCATTTTACCCATTTTCTGATAGGATAGTGATATCGACCAGAGTTCAACCGTGGTTTTAATATACATTATACCAATGCCCAGCACCCGAGCTATCCAAAACCTAGGTCTTGAATAGGGGCTTCATAACTAGTCGACTATTTTTGCAGTGGGGAATGGCAGCTCAACTGGCTCAGAAAGGCGGTCGGGTCGAACATACCCGGTAAACGGTTTTGCACCTTTATTAAATTGAAAGAAATGTTTACAACATATGGAAACCTCATGGATAGAACATGATGTTTGCGTCGAGGAGAACGTAATTCGATGAGGGTTTGCCCTGCTCGACTTGATAAGCACTGTACTGTGCTCAGGGTTTTCCCCGATGCCTGGTGACGACAATTCAGGCAGCTCGGGCGGGATTTGAATCCGCCACGTGACCTCGACCGGCTCGGTGGTCAAGTGGTTAAAGACGTCTGCACTAGAAAGGAGGAGTCACGGGTTCGAATCCCGCCTGAGCTGCCAGGATTTTCCTCATCAGGCATCGGGCAAAGCACTGAGCACTCGGTGCTTATCACATCGAGTTAAGCAAACCCTCATAGAATATGGAAACTTACTGTGACATTATTCTGTGACGTAATCGTTATTGAATGGAAGTCAAGCACAGCAAAACACACGAGATACGTGGCAATCTTGGGCGAAGTTGCAAAACGTGTGGTGACCCAGCCATCTGGGTTAGTAACAGCGCCCTCTGCCGGCATGTTTCCCAGAGCTCTGTAGCCCTGCGCGTGTGTCATGGTCAACGTCAGATTAGCTGAAGGACGACAACAATTATTGTGACTTAAACAATCACACAACATTCTGTGTTAAAAACAGAAACCATCTGCTTGATTTTCTGCCTACTTTCCGCGGTCATTTCGGTCCAATTCGAGGCTGGCGGCCAGCATATGAGTCTCAACATAAATGTGTCTTAACTTTGGTAGAGGGGGATAAACATAATGTCAGAGTTCCTGTCAGATAATGGCATCTTTATTGCCAAAGGGAGGTCCGGTTCAAGCTTTAGTAAAACACCTTCCATAACTGCTTTCTCACTCGATGAAGCGGCGCTATCAAAGTGGATGAGAGATCTAATTCAATTCCCTAACCCCAATAAAGAGAGCCAAAAACCCTGATGATAATTCCAGCAGTGAGAGAGAGAAGTTCTTGACCTTTCTGAACCTAAGGTTTCCTAGTTATTATTTGCCAGAATCTGCAAAAAGCAAAGCCAAATCTCAACTGAAATTCCACCACAGTATTGGGAAAAGACCTTGGATTTTTTGGTTGCTAGTTTCAATGTACCTTTAAGTCCTGGGTCATCAAAACACGGAAAAGCCATTCTCGCGTTGGTTGGCGAGAAGAATGTGACGGCAAGCCACCTGCAGGGAAAGAGAGAGGAAGAAATATTAAGAGAAATATGGAGAGACAGACACGATCGAGAGACAGAACGAAAGAGAAAGAGAGACAGAGAGACAGGGAGACGGAAAGACAGAGACAGAGACAGAGACAGAGAGACAGAGGCAGAGACAAAGGCAGAGTCAGAGTCAGAGTCAGAGTCAGAGGCAGAAACACGGGCAGAGGGAGAGGCAGAGGCAGGGGCAGGGGCAGGGGAAGAGGTAGAGGCAGAGAGACAGAGGCAGAGGCAGAGTCAGACGCAGAGGCAGAGGCAGATGCAGAGGCAGAGGCAGAGGCAGAGGCAGAGGCAGAGGCAGAGGCAGAGGCAGAGGCAGAGGCAGAGGCAGAGGCAGAGTCAGAGACAGGGGCAGATGCAGAGGCAGAGACAGAGGCAGGGGCATGGGCAGAGGCAGAGGCAGAGACAGAGGCAGAGGCAGAGGCAGAGGCAGAGGCAGAGGCAGAGGCAGAGGCAGAGTCAGAGACAGGGGCAGATGCAGAGGGAGAGGCAGAGGCAGGGGCATGGGCAGAGGCAGAGGCAGAGACAGAGGCAGAGGCAGAGGCAGAGTCAGAGTCAGAGTCAGAGGCAGAGGCAGAGACAGAGGCAGAGGCAGAGGCAGAGGCAGAGGCAGAGGCAGAGGCAGAGGCAGAGACAGAGTCAGAGGCAGAGGCAGAGGCAGAGGCAGAGGCAGAGGCAGAGGCAGAGGCAGAGGCAGAGGCAGAGGCAGAGTCAGAGGCAGAGGCGCCAGAGGCAGAGGCAGAGGCAGAGGCAGAGGCAGAGTCAGAGACAGGGGCAGAGGCAGAGGCAGAGGCAGGGGCAGGGGCAGAGGCAGAGGCAGAGGCAGGGGCAGAGGCAGAGGCAG
This sequence comes from Luidia sarsii, assembly GCA_949987565.1. Lineage (NCBI taxonomy): Eukaryota > Metazoa > Echinodermata > Asteroidea > Paxillosida > Luidiidae > Luidia > Luidia sarsii. Next base: position 14,080,897 of record OX465114.1, on the reverse strand, counting down.
AGACAGAGGCAGAGATACAGACAGAAATTGAGACCGTGCAGTCTATCATCAACATCCACAAAATGCGTTTTACGGCCTCACGGGACACTGTAGACGAGGTAGCAGCCACTGTATGGCAACACACGGACCCCTGTGTACAGAGGTTAATCGTGAACATGCTGTGCCTTGGTATAACTGTGATTGATACCCGAGTGTAGTGCGCCATGCTGACAGGGGTCGAAGGAGCGATCTGAACTCTACCGGGAAGCTAATCCTATTCTATAGTCTCAGAATACATTCCTATACATTCCTGAAATAGCAAACATGAACACGGACGCAATTTCAGTCTCAAGGGAAGAAACCATGAATTTGTAGGTATTCGGCTTGACTATATTTAGAATGAAGGGTTTTCTATTTTAGAACGAAACAACAGCCTAGTTCCCAGACCCCTTTCTAATAAAACTTCATGGTTTGGGATTGGATGGGCTGGGCTGGGCTGGGCTGGGGTAATAATTGGGGTAGGACCGGATGGGCTGGGGTGAGGTAGGATGGGCAGGGCTGGGCTGGGGTTAATTAGTGGGATATGACCGGATGGGCTTGGGTGAGGTAGGATGGGCAGGGCTGGGCTGGGGGTGGGTTGGGCTGGGCTGGGCTGGGCTGGGGTACGGTGGGATGGGCTGGGGTGGGTTGTAACTGGATGGGGTGGGTGGGATGGGGTGGGATAGGTTTGGTGTTGTGGGATGGGCTGGGATGGGATGGGCTGGGGAGGGATGAGATGGGATGGGGTGGATGGGATGGGCTGAGGTGGGATGGAATGGCGTGGTTGGATGGGATGGGCTTGGATGGGCTGAGGTGGGATGGAATGGCGTTGGATAGGTTTAGTTGGTTGGGAAGGGAAGGGATGGGATGGGATGGGTTGGGCTGGATGGATGGGATGGGCTGAGGTGGGATGGAATGGCGTTGGATAGATTTAGTTGGTTGGGAAGGGATGGGATGGGATGGGTTGGGCTGGATGGATGGGATGGGCTGAGGTGGGATGGAATGGCGTGGGATAGATTTAGTTGGTTGGGATAGGATGGGATGGGATGGGTTGTGCTGGATGGATGGGATGGGCTGGGATGGGCTGAGGTGGGATGGAATGGCGTGGGATAGATTTAGTTGGTTGGGATAGGATGGGATGGGATGGGTTGGGGTGGGATGGAATGGGACGGAAAAGGATTTCGGGGATTTAATAATTACCTTTTCTCTCCACCAGGTAAAATATAAGAACTTCTGTAGAATCCTTTGATGTTGTCATTCAAGACTCCAGAGAAACCGATCAGGAACCTGTACACAGTGTTCGCCTGTAGATTTCTATCAAACACCACATTCATATACTGATTGCTTGCATCCACAGTCATTCTCGTAATAGTGGGCGTGCCAACACTGCTATCCGTTGCCTCCATTCTCGCCGTCTCTCGTAGAATCTCGAGCTTGTTGCTGTTGAGGACCAAGAGGTTGGTCGGTGTCTTACACAGCATTGTGACGGTCATCGTGCCGTTGAAGGTGAAGTTGTCCAGATCAGTGGTCAGAGCTAGGTCGTAGTGAAGGGGCAGTAGAGTGTCTGGGAGACGCGGACTATCCCAGATGATGTTGGGATCTTTGGTACTTGGTGGGGACGTTGAAGTACCAGGGGGTATGAAGGTAGTTTTTGGAAAAACGATGCTGTGGGGGAAATGAAAGCATTGACTTTAGCTTTCTTGCCCAAAAAAAATCACCATCATCACCGCCTACAAAGGCAGCATCGCCAGCACCGCCTATTTGGGAAGGCCACCATCTAAGGGCAGGCTAGCTCAGATGGTAAAGAACGCTGGTGTGCCAAAGACTAGTTGACTATTTGAGAAGGCCACCATCTAAGGGCAGGATAGCTCAGATGGTAAGAGCACTGGTGTGCCAAAGACTAGTTGACTATTAGGAAGGCACCATCTAAGGGCTGGATAGCTCAGATGGTAAGAGCACTGGTGTGCCAAAGACTAGTTGACTATTAGGAAGGCCACCATCTAAGGGCTGGATAGCTCAGATGGTAAGAGCACTGGTGTGCCAAATACTAGTTGACTATTAGGGAAGGCCGCCATCTAAGGGCAGGATAGCTCAGATGGTAAGAGCACTGGTGTGCCAAAAACTAGTTGACTATTAGGGAAGGCCGCCATCTAAGGGCAGGATAGCTCAGATGGTAAGAGCACTGGTGTGCCAAAAGCTAGTTGACTATTAGGGAAGGCCGCCATCTAAGGGCAGGATAGCTCAGATGTTAAGAGCACTGGTGAGCCAAAAACTAGTTGACTATTAGGGAAGGCCGCCATCTAAGGGCAGGATAGCTCAGATGGTAAGAGCACTGGTGTGCCCAAAACTAGTTGACTATTAGGGAAGGCCGCCATCTAAGGGCAGGATAGCTCAGATGTCAACAGCACTGGTGTGCCAAAGACTAGTTGACTATTTGGGAAGGCCGCCATCTAAGGGCTGGATAGCTCAGATGGTAAGAGCACTGGTGTGCAAAAGACTAGTTGACTATTTGGGAAGGCCGCCATCTAAGGGCTGGATAGCTCAGATGGTAAGAGCGCTGGTACACAAAGATCGAGAGAGGTCTCGGGTTCAAGTCCCGGTCGCGTCAAAGTTTTCTTTGCCGTCTTTCTTTGGCATTTTTCAAAAGTTCTCATTCAGATTTTCCTTTATCTTGAAATGCAAACATATTAGTATTATCAATGCAAAATACCACGCAAATACTGGCTGTATGCCTATTTGGAAAACGTTCAAAATAAACACAGGTAGGGCTACCATTTTCTATACAAACAAACCCAAATGCGAACCTTTATCCAAATTCTAAACAAAAAATACTACAATGCTAATTTTGCTCAGTATGAAAGGATTTAGGTGAACCATACGGCCATGAATCCGATTTCCCCACAGACAAAAAATACTAAATCTATGCAAGCCATCTATATGCGAACATAGACATTTTATGCAAAGTCCATTAAAGGTGCGTAGTTGCTCAATACTTACATCATACCTTTCCTCCTGAATAAAGAGGAATAAAGAGCGCTTTCTAAAGCAACGATGTTAAAACAGGTACAAATGAACAAGGTACAAAGGAAACGCAGTATTTTCTTTGAGGCTGAAGACAATAAAGAGGTAAATGACAGAATAGTTCAGCGCAGAAACTTGTCTTTGCAGCTCCATGGAAAAAAAATATGGCAGTTTAAGGTTTAGAAAGTGCATTAATTGCCAGGTCATTGTACTCAATCCATCCTTTGTGTCTCTCAGCATGGAACCACATTTGAGTCCATACCAAAGTCATTACACCCTGACTTGTACTACCAGGTATACCTCATTGGTTCTATACCGTGTTTACCTTTCATTCTGACAGTTCCTATCAGGTAAGTACCAGACCAGAAGTCCGGTAGCTGAGACGAGAACCACCAGGCACAGGGCGCAAAAGGCAAGGGTGGACAGGCTCACATGCACCCCCGAACTCCTCACGAAATCACGCTCGGGCTTCTCCTTCTCGTACATCTCGAATGTCTTGCCTCCGACCGTCATGATTCCGTGTTACAGTCGACTTGAGTGGCCGACTCCAAAGTGGAGCCGTTCACTACTGAATTGTCGCAGTATAGAGTAGGACAACACGGTCACGTACGTCACCAATCCACACCCGCTACTCGTCACAGACCGCGCTACCAGTAGCTCGCGTTGAAATTAACGACAGCAGTACTATTTGTTTAACGAGCAAAAGCGTTTGGCCGATAGCACCCGTTTAAGATTCCGAACCAACCAAACGATATGGTATTGATTGGCAACCATGTCCATACAACTCGTCCACCAGCTTCAACCAATTTAATATTGAGGGTCCCTTGATCCTAGCCTGGGCTAGGTCAGACCGCCTGTAGTGCAAACATGCATCTGAACTATGATCGAGTGCTTGATAACACAATGTATTCGGCGTGAAGAGTCCATCATTTCTAGGTGGTTTGCTTCAAGGATTTCACGCCTCCGGGAAGGTGTTCAAACAGATGTGTGTTGTGCTAGTCCACATGATTTACGACAAACAGCTTTATCTAGGAAGGTTGCGTGCGACACACAGAAAACGCTTCATGCTACGTGCGCATGTGCAATTGTATTCGGCTCAGTACAGTTGCTAGCTCTTAAATTTATGTCACGTTTGATTTTTGTCTGGGAGTTAAAATGGGTTAAATAAATCACACAGAATCTCCACCAAAAGAAAGGTCAAGTAAACGAACAGGGTCACGACCCCGACCCCCAAGGCACATGCCTGTTTTTTTTTTTTTTTTTTTTTTGGGGGGGGGGGGGTTCCAGAGCATTTCAGAAACTTTACGATTCGAAATGGAACATGAAAAATCTCCACGGAGGCATTTAGTGGATAAACTTTTTTTTAATACCTTTCTAAGGCCTAATTTTGAATAACTGAACTGAATACATGTATTTCCATGTGTATCTCAAAATTTAGTGGGCCTGACGTTTTGATCCTAGCAGGACCTTTCTCAAAGGCAGAGAGAAAGGTCCTGCTAGGATCGAAACGTCAGGCCCACTAAACTTTAAGATTTACATTTTGGTATTTTTTGCCTTATGGGGAAATTTCGACGTCATGAACTGGATCAACCACAGGAGATCATGAACTAACATAAATTGCTTCATTTACTTGTTGATTTTACGCTTACGAGTCTAACTGTGTCTATACAGTCCACAGCGCGTCATTGATATAATCATTGTTACGTCTTCACCGTATCTACCAGGACGCGCGCGTGAACATGCGTCCACCTTATGACGTCATATTGAAACGCGTAGCGCATGACTGCGCGCTTTGTCGCACGCGCGAAATAACAGTACACTTCGTTTGACATACAATTACTACAGGCGAAATCAGACATCGACCATTCTGAGGGAATTCGATCTAACAGTGGCACATTCTGTACAACGACTGCAGGAGCATGTCAAATCAAATGGCACAGAAGAATACCCAGAAAACCTCGCGCAAATATTTTGCGAAGGGGGGATGCTTCGGACAGCTTTGTGCGCGCAAACATGTTATACGAGTAAGTTATGAAAAAATGATGGCATAAACTGTTCATGTTTTCTCTCGTCCTCCTAGTCTTAATCCTTCTTACTGTCCTTAACATACGCTCGATTCTTCTCATTCTTCTAAACCTTCTAATTCGCCTCATCCTCCTCATCCGCTCTATCGTCCTCATCCTCCTCAACTTCTTCATCCTCCCCGTCCTCCCTTCTTCCTCAACCTCCTCAGCCTCCTCATCCTCCTCACCCTCCTCATCCTCCCTTCCCCCTTCTTCCCCATCCTCCTCATCTTCCCCATCCTCCCCATCTTCCCCATCTTCCCCATCCTCCCCATCCTCCTCATCCTCCCCAACCTCTTCGTTTCCCTCATCATCACCATTCATCTTTATCCAAATTCATACTTGCTGGTGTTGTTCATCGACCCCCCTTGTACCGCAACAAAGGTCAAGCCAGCTGACCGAGAGAATCAGACAGATGACGTCACACACTTAACTTTCCAGATGGCTAAGAACACGGCTCCTGTAACCACGGTTCACTCGGCACTGACCGACCACAAACCATCTCCACCGCTCAAGTCCAGGCCAGTTAAGGGCAAAGCTAAACAACAAGTCAACGAAAATAACAACAACGATGAAGATGAGAAGGGACCGCGTTGGCATGGTAACGGACGAGACTCAAAAGGAGAGAGGGAGAGCGACAGAGGACGGCACGATCAGACAACGCCATCTAGAGGTAGGATAAGACAAGTTTAGGACGCCACAAAACCACCAATAACTCCTGACTACAGTCAGTGTAATAGTCTTACAAACACCTAGATCGGGCTTGGACTCGGCTTCGTCGCCGTCTTACAAAACCTGAAAAAACAGGACGCGGTTCGTCGCTGAATTTGAAAGTTTGTCGTCTTGTTCAGTTCTGAGTATTCGCCTTGACACTGTGGACGAAACCCTGCTCTTCAACATCAATAGCATTACGTACATAATGGGTGTGAGAGATGAAAACGATGCTTAAGTCTGAACTAATGATCCAGAATCTTAAAATTTAGTGGGCCTGACGTTTCGATCCTAGCAGGACCTTTCTCAAAGGCAGAGAAAGGTCTCTGCCTTTGAGAAAGGTCCTGCTAGGATCGAAACGTCAGGCCCACTAAACATTTTGGTAATTTTAGTCAGTAAGCAGTTTGCAACATTTTTATATATCACCTTAATTATCCAGAAGCATAAAACCGTGTCTAATATCAAAGTCTAAGACTCAACGAAGTGCCAGCATTCCCAACTTTTGTCAGACGAGGAAGAAGTCTTGGCAAGGGACGCATGAAGGCATCTGTGTCGCTAAACGTCTACCTATGAGAAAGACGTCTTGATCGTATATTTCAGAAGTGTTTCGTCACGGACTCATGAGGATGGACGGGGATTCGTCTTCTAAGGAATCGAGCTACGATGACAGGAATCATGCAGAGCTTCGGCCATTTCGTCTGCCGCAACTTACAACTCCCACTCACGCACTGCAGAGACAACGCCAGGACCAGGAAGAGATCTTACAAGAACTTCAAAAAGAAGGTGAAGAATATTGTTCTTCGTTTCTGTGAAAGAGTCACCACAATACAGATAATCATGTGCAATTTAAGTATGGATATTCATAGTTCATCCTTTATCATGTGATATAGGTATCGTGGCCGATCCACGGATAACGATTGGGGGCGTGGCCTACGAACTGCCTGTTGACAGAGAACGTAGAGGGCGTTTGTCCTCTATCCACATGGATTCCAATGTGACTGGAATAATGGCCAATGAAGGCGAGAAGGAGAAACGGAGGCTGCTTGAGATGCAGATCAAGATGTGCAAGGCTCGGGGCAGGAAAGATGTAAGAATTGAGACTTTAAAAAATGATTGGCTACTCTGGATTTTGTCTTCAGGATCCCTATACATATTCAGTAGGCCTATACTTGAACTTTGTACAATCTTGCAACCTTGTTGAACAACACAGCATGCAGATCTGTTGAGACTGGAACGACTTTTGGAGAACCAGGAAAAGCTCCGGCAGGTTCGCGAGAAGACAATCTACGACGAGGACCTGAAGGTTCGCCAGACAAACATCAACATCATCAGGAAGATGACGAAGGGCGCCACCAATCGGGAGACGAGGGAGAGGGAGAGGCGGTGGAAGCTGGAGAACAGACGGCGTCACCGCGAACACATTCGGATGATTCGAAAGATGAAAGGGGTCGGGTCGCACCGGAAGTATTTCTCACCGGAAGACGCAAAGGATTATAGGGGAAGTGGTCCACTTTGAATAATAATTATACTCTCTTTGATGGTTACTTTTAGGGGGTCATCTTAAAGTTTGAACTGGGCAAGGAGTTTTGCATCGATGACGCGGGAGGGGTGTAATTCAGTCTAGCTGACAATTTGGGAGGGAACTTTATTGAAGATTGAAAACATTATAATATGGATTGAATTGGTAACACCGACGACTTTCTTTTGCGAAGACGAGAAAGCAGGGCGGGGACACTGACTCGGGGAACAGGGAAACAAACATGAAACATGAAATACAAACAGAACGGGCCAGGGATTTCAACATTATTCAACGAAAATGTTAACGACTTTTGATATCACATTATCATACAAGATTAGTAAGCAACAGATTCTACTTCCAGAAAGTGTCCAGAAAAAAACCCACCGATCAAAAGAACACATGATGATATTAAACCTTAGAAGCAGAAAGACGCATTTGACACAGAAACACATCATTGGTTGATGCACATGTACAGTACTATAAAACACCTACATTGTAAGCGAAAGTCAATATGTGACCCGGCACAGCATAATGAGGAATAACCCCCACTTTTGAGATTTTGAGATTTTCTAATGATGTGAAAGAGTATACCATTAGCTTTCAAATGATATCAATTTTTTTCCGTGTTAACTTTGTTGTAAATAGTACAAGGGGACTTCGCTCGTTCATTTGGTACCAGACACAATATAGCAGCGTCATTCTAACTCCTCGAAAGCGACCATTGAAAAAGGCAGGAACTTTACATTTTCATGAAAACAGTACACAAATACTCCCCGGAAATCGTCTTTTTTTCAACATTTAGAGGCGGATTTCGGCAAAATCCTTTGGACATAATAATCTTCCAATACATTAACTTTCCGAAAATTTATCGAATTGAGAACAAGATACTTTGACTTCAGGCGTTGTTTACTCTAAAAGTGTTTGGGTGGGATATTCCTCATGTCGCTGTGCCGGGTCACATATTTTACAGCCATACTGTGTGGCCTTACTCCCATGATAACTTTGGAATTGGAGCAGTTAGTAGTACAGAGACGTATGTCAGGTAGATGGCTTGGTACTATAGACCTATATAAAAATGGGATTTCAATTTAATGCAAATTTAGATTTTCCAGCAATAAACATGAAGGCTTGTAGGCAACATATTACATTTGTACATAGTAACGTGTCAAGCTAATTCTTTGTAATTTTCGCACACGGTCGCACTCTGATGAGACAGACGCGTACATGTTTATTACATTGTAGATGTACAGTACATTGCCTACACATTGTATGATGTAATGAATAATTAGCCCTGACCAAGGCAGTCTCTCCGGTGAGGCTCCGGGCAGAGATCCAGGCCAAACGCACGCAAACCACGGCACAGCGGCACTACCACGCCGGATACAAGCTGTACACGACTCACAGACCGCACCGCTGCCACACTACAGTCTGTGTCCGTAAATGTTTACGAGTGCGTACGCAGCAGTCCTGGCAGCCCGCGTGTGTACGGAGCAGTAAAAAGGCTCGCACACAGTGCGTAAGCTATGAGCGGAGAATGGGACTGCATGTCGGATAGCACTCGCAACGGCATTGCGCAAAGCGTAGAGTAGAATGCAACGTAAAGAGAAGGCCGGGTTTGAATAGATTTCTCAATCGTTGCCAACCAGTAGACCAATGCTAGTCCAATTATTTGTAATTCCACTTTCCGAAATAAGTAACTCTTCTGATGCACATAATTCAGTCATGCAACAGTCGAATCCTCCACATGCAACAGTCGTTGCCGCTATAAATAATGAAATCAACTTGAAGTCCAGACGTCTGCCGTGTTTATGAAAGGAGATAGAGGCAGGTCTCCATGCTCCTGTTGACATACACGCATACGATATGCACTGCATGCAGTGGTTTTCTGTAACAACGTACTGACTAGTACTCAGTAGTAGTAGTACTGTATTGTAATTTGTAGTGTGTGCAACAGTTGACTGCTGGTAAGTTTTACGGTTTTACTTGGAGTTTATAAAATATAATTATAGAATATAGGTAGACAGGATCTAAAAGACGTACCTCGTCCATGGGAAAGTAATCGTCCGTTGCTTCCATCCTGAGCTCGGGGTCCCGTATGGTGTGGGAGAAATTCGGACAAATCTTTCTCGTCCCAGTACAGTGTGCACGTGCTGGCTACAACTTACAAGTTCACTGAAACAGTGGAAGTGGGAGTGGTGGTAATGACTATGACCTAACGTGACATTATGAACGTGCAGGTCATGTAATGTTAATGTATATTCATCACTACGTCATGTCATGAATAATAATGGGTAAACATGACAGTTCACTGGAACAGTGGAAGTGGGAGTGGTGGTCATGACTATGACCTAACGTGACCTTATGAACGTGCCGCTCATCACTACGTCATGTCATGAATAATAATGAGGTAAACATGACTATCTAATCTATAAAGCGCACGTGGTGATGTCGTCTGCTAAGTTCCAAAACCTTGGCAGACATGTTTGATGTGTCGAAACCATTCCTCCGTGGTCTAAACTAAATCAAAATGTGTTCATGCATGACCAGGTCGAAGAAAGAAATAATATCTGACAAACGTTTTCCCAAATATTGTTGATATTATTGATTTTAATTACTGTTTGGAAATCTAAACAATTAACTTACCTTTCAAAAGTTAGAGGGCCTGACGTTTCGATCCTATAGCAGGACCAAGAGTAGAAAGGTCCTGTTAGGATCAAAACTTCAGGCCTTCTAATTTTAACATTCTATGTCATTATAATATAACTAGTATATAGTTGAATCATTCTATGATAACTATATCATTCTATGTCATTAACTAGTTACAACATTCTTTCTATGTCAATTTGTCATGAGTTATGTAGTTGCATGTGTCTGTATTCTTTTCATGCAGTGATACGCATCTTGATGTATGGAGCGTCTTTGTAATAGGAGTTGATTTAACGTCAACAACATGTCGTCATCTGAAACTATGTCCCACACTCACCGGGATGATGCCATAAAATACAGCAAGAAGGAATATTGGGATGACCGATATACCACGGAGGAATCCTACGAGTGGTTTGTGGGCTACGATGAAATCAAGCAATTGCTACAAAAATACATCCAGAAATCAGATAGGGTGCTTATGCTAGGTAAGATGGCTGATTTCAAAGCTTGTAGTCATTTACTGGCTAGCTTCTTTGTCAGTAGTTGCTACGATTGTGTTTGCTTTCCTTTTTCATATTCTGATAATCACAACGTCCTTTCAAAGCCTAGCATCTTTGCCGTGAAAAGCGAATTGTAGGCTGTACAGTTCCCCAGGAGGTGTTTGAGGTGATGGCAACTGATGATTTAATCGTGATTGTCCGAAACGTTGAGTTACCGGCTCTTTTCAGAGCTTCATGTACATGATGTCACCGCAAACCTTCCAAGTATTACCCTGGTCAAGTATGATTTGTAAATATGAACCCTACCCCTACCTGGAACCCCTTATTACCGCAACTGTGTTCAGTTTTGTGTTAGGGCTATGCATACAAAAAAATGGTAATTCCTGCCGGTTAATGAAGTTACGTCTGTGCAGCTCCTCTGCATCAACAGGCTCTTTAACGTCAACACGCTCCCTAGTCCTCCAATACTTTGGTCAGGTGGTACCCGTGGTACACAGCGAGCGTGCTTGGTCCGCACTGTCTGACCATTTTTTTAGGCAGCTAGGGGAGCATGTTGATGTTGAAGAGCCTATTTGTGACCCGGCACAGCATAATGAGAAATAACCCCCACTTTTGAGATTTTGAGATTTTCTAATGACGTGAAAGAGTATACCATAAGCTTTCAAATGATATCAAAATATAATATCCTCTAATACTTAAAATTTCCGAAAATACGAACCAAAGAAAATTTATTTGTAATCGAATTGTGAAGATACTTTAACTTCAGGCGTTGTTTACTTAAAAAGTGTTTTGGTGGGATATTGCTCATGTCGTTGTGCCGGGTCACATTTATGTTGAGGAGCTGCGCATACGTCTAAAGATGTTGGATTTTCATGTGATTTGTCAAAAATATTTGAATTTTTGTTGGCAGGCTGTGGCAACAGTCCCCTCAGTGTTGATATGTACCAAGATGGCTACCGTCACATCACCAACATTGACTACTCGGCGACGTGCATCCAGAATATGTCAGCCAAGTATAAGACGTCGATGCCAGAGATGACGTGGCGTGTCATGGATGCGCAGTGCTTAGACTTTGACAATGGCAGCTTTAATGTCGTCCTGGAAAAGGGAATGTTTGACGCCCTCATGGTGGAAGAGACGGACCCCTGGATTGTGTCGACTGAAACTAGGCAGTGCTTCCATCAGATTCTGACAGAGGTGTGTGGTTGCCGGGCAATTGTATTCCCTGATTATAGTTTATCACTAGGGCCGTTCCCACTACGAAAATAATTTCGATTTGAATCGCGATTCAAAAACCTGTTTTTTTTTGTCGTGTCCACACGGGCCAAAATATCGCGTTGCAAAAAATCACGAGCAGATTGTGATTAGCAGTTGTGGTCAAATGGTGGGTGTGTCCTTGAGGGTGGCCCATGCAGGGAGACATATAAACAAGCACGGCACTTCCTGTCAGTCAGAGCGTGAGCGGTGCATTGTGGGATTCAAAGCGTCGGTAACTGAACATTCCAGGCAGTGCGTAGTACCCTGCCATCATCAGAGACTGTACACACTGTCTGAAACATTGAGTTACCGGCTCTTTTCAGAGCCACATTCCATCTCCCAAGAGATGATGTACACGGTGGCACCACATAGCTCCCACATTGTACTTCCATTGTACAAACCCTACAAATCTTAGCCATTTGAAAATAGCAGAGACAATTTGACTGGACCGAGATTTAAACCTGAAACCTCCGGTTAAAAGTATCGACACTCCTAAGCTATATCCATTGAGTTTCTATATAATCCAAGATCAAAAATAACTTCCTTTTCAATCTTTATTTTGCAGGTGTCCAGAGTTCTGAAGGATAGTGGCCGTTTTGTCTCTGTTACCTTCGCCCAACCCCATTTTAGGATTCCTCTTTATGCCCAGCCCACGTACGGCTGGTCTCTCGTCAAAGATGACATCATCACCACCGGTCACATCGTGGACTACTTCAGCTACATGATGACCAAGGGGGACCAGTTAACAACGGAACAAAAAGAGTGTGCTGAGAAGTTCTTTACTCCGCAGGCTACCGGTGAAGATCAAGTCATACCATTTGAAGACACACAGACTGAAGAAGACTTTTTGAAAGCATTTTTATGACCAATTTTCAAATTGAAAAATGGCAAAAAAAGGAAGTCAGTGTTTTTTTGCAATTTTTTTCAAATTCTTCTAATGCTCCCTGTCAGTTTTTCAGTGTTTATTTGATTAATTTTCAAATATAGATGTCATTTTGATCCAGGACCTCAATCCATTTGTTCTTGTTTTCAACATTTTCTGACTTTGTTTTTATAATGCCGGTGCTAAATCTTCCTAATAATTATGTTCTTTGTACCGGTATTTGAACCGTACATATCAAATGAAAAATTGTAAGATTTTGGAATAACATTGAGTACTATCACTATACAAAGTAAGAAATGAAATCATGGATTATAATTTGAACATTAAGTCAACTTTATTAGAATTGATTCTTTTCTATAAAAGTTTTATAACCATTTTAGAATTTACTTTAATTAAAAAAATGAGAGTGAAACCAAATCAAACATCAACTCAAGACAACTGACTTGCTGTCTCATGTTTGATGGAATATTTGTTTTTAAAATTGTCATCAAAAATAAACAAATTAATCTGTGCATAAAATACAGCGACTTTTACACTCCCATCCAGTTCAGGAATGGCCGTGGAAAACTGTACAAGTGCAGTCTAACAATAAACAACATAAGAATTAACATATAAAGATTGATACATTATCTTTTTTAAATTTTCTTGACGAGTTGACTAGAGTGCTGTTTCTGCCTTTGGTCTCATCCAGGTCCCAATCAAACGACAGTCTTTGTAAATGAATCAGTTGAACTTCAAATGAAAATTATTTATTATCGGTTTAATTCATGGCTGATAATTTTTGGCGCGTTTTGAACAATGAAAAATGCAGATACTGGAGAAGATAATTTGTATTTAACAACAAACAACATTAATTTAAAAATCTTCAAGAAATTTGATGAGCAAAGTATTAACGGAAGTACTGTACTATGCTGCGTATATTAACAGAACTAAAAGTATTTTTATAAATTGTTGTTTTTCAAAATACTGTGAAAAATTGACTAATTAGATTGCTTACTGACATGTCCAATCAGCATGCTTGTACTATAGTCTACTGACTTAGTTTTGGGTCCAAGTATAAACGTAATGCTGATTGGGTATTGCTGCCTTACAAGGCATTCACCAGCCAATCAGCTACCTCGTCATAGTTTTGATCCATCCACCTAACATTGGCATTAATCACAGCTATTGATTGGATGAATGCTCTGGAACCAGTTCCCTGGTCAGGGTGTTCTTCCATAAACTTTTGGACCTTTGGGAAAAAATGGAAAAGAAAAGATTAGACGATTGAATTCATTTATTTGAAACTATATCTTGTAACAAAATGTGACTGGCTAGACTTTGGTTGAGTTGTACTGCCAGGTCCCGTTATATTAACGTATTGTATTGTAAAGTGTTTGTGTTACGCAACCTGCAAAGTTTTGGAATTGCTGCGAGCTTGCGCCGTCTTGTGTTTGAGTGACACAAGAGGCAAAGGAAGTGTGATTGGGATATCTAGCAATTCAATCAAATGATGTAGCATTACCTTTTCAAGTTCCTCCGGAGTGTTCATATCAGACGTCACCGCACTGATGACGTTGTCAAACAGGAACACACCATTCCCATACCTATAAAACAAACCAATAATTCAAGATGATTCCTGACAAATAGTGGCTCTCATTGTGCAGTATAAACGCCAAGACAAAACTTGCAAACAACAAAAGGAGTGGAATGGTTTTTATTGAAACTAGGCAAGAACATTCAACTGGACCGGGATTTGAACACGAGACCTCTGGCTTATAGTAAAAGAGTTCTAATAACCTGTGCTACCCAAGCTGTGCTATGAGGGATGTTAGTCTTCTCAAATACTCCCCTCTCTTTGTTGACATGGGGGTGGGGAGAGGCTAGGCGTGGGGAGAGGCTAGGCGTGGGGAGAGGCTAGGCGTGGTCGTAGAATGCTGTACAGACAGCCACAAGTCTCCGGTTCACGGTAAAGTTAGATTATTGAAGTCAATACAAAAAACTGCTCACTGAGTAAAATGAACTGAAATACATAAATCTCAAAAGTTAGAGGGCCTGAGGTTTCGATCCCAGCAGGACCTTTCTCAAAGGGCTTTGCCTTAGGTCCTGCTAGGATCGAAACATCAGGCCCTCTAACTTTTGAAGTTGAATGATTGTTCAGAATCATGAAGAATATCCAGATTGTCTATCCTTCTTCCATAACAACTTGCACGCAGAAATTACAAATTTAAAAATGCTTCGTCATTTGCCAATTCTTGGGCAGTTTGCGTCATCTTACGAGTTTCTAAAGAAGTCCCAATTGTCATCAAAGAATTCCCAGGCTAGGCGTCTGCCTGCTGGGTTACTGGCCACATCTGAGAAGACTGACTGCGCATCCTGTGAGCGAATGAGACTTGGGTTCAAGATCTTCTCCAAATACCTACAATTGGAGGAAAGACAAGAGGAAAAGGTTCTCCCTATAAATCTAAATAGGTCCTATCAGGAAGAGACAATAGTTCGTACACAAAGTAAGCTGGAAATTGCTCTGAACTCTGCAGAATCTGTTTGACAATCGGTTTGACAATTCAACTGACCATGATCATCACCAATTCTGTCTCATTATCATAATGAGGATTATGCTGAAGAAGAACAGGGAAAGGGAGAGGGAGAGGGAGAGAGAAAGAAGAGGAAGAGAAAGAGGAAGAGGAAGAGGAAGAGGAAGAGGACGAGGAAGAGGAAGAGGAAGAGGAAGAGGAAGAGGAAGAGGAAGAGGAAGAGGAAGAGGAAGAGGAAGACTATGATGAACATATCATTATCGTCTTCATCATAACATGTGGGATAAGAGGAGAGAAGAAAAACAATGAGGAGGATGAGGCTGAGAAGGATGGGAATGAGGATGAGGAGGGGGAGGATAAAGAGGAGGCTTAGAAGAATGGGAATGAGGATCAGGAGGGGGGGATAAAGAGGAGGCTGAGAAGGATGGGAATGAGGATGAGGAGGGGGAGGATAAAGAGGAGGCTTAGAAGAATGGGAATGAGGATGAGGAGGGGGAGGATAAAGAGAAGGATGAGAAGGATGGGAATGAGGATGAGGAGGGGGAGGATAAAGAGGAGGCTTAGAAGAATGGGAATGAGGATCAGGAGGGGGGGATAAAGAGGAGGCTGAGAAGGATGGGAATGAGGAGGGGGAGGATAAAGAGGAGGCTGAAAAGGATGGGAATGAGGATGAGGAGGGGGAGGATAAAGAGGAGGATGAGAAGGATGGGAATGAGGGTGAGGAGGGGGAGGATAAAGAGGAGGATGAGAAGGATGGGAATGAGGATGAGGAGGGGGAGGATAAAGAGAAGGATGAGAAGGATGACAATACTAGTTTCCATCACATCACATCTAGCCCTCTCAACAATCTTGACACCGACTATACGTACGACTTCAGAATGGTCTCATCCTGACTGCAGGCCAATGCTGATTCCAAGACGCCTTTCAGAGATGAGTCCGTCTCGGAGCTGTTGTAAGCCGTGAAGGCAACATTCCATTCAGCCTCTCCACCTTCAGCAATGGCCGTGCAGAAAACGGTGTACTGGAGATCGGGTAGTATGCTGGCGCGTAGACAAGGAGAAACAAAATCAGACAAATGGTTTTAACACGGGAGAAGCGTCGATCAAGTCCTGTGTGGTTAGTGGTGACACCGTCAGAAAATCTCTTGTGAGTGTGAAAGGCTCTCAAGAAAACCAGTAAACTCAACTTTTGAACAGTAAAGTGTATAGCGAAAGCCAATATATATGTGTACCAATCATTCGGCTATACAAACATGCCCTTTGGCTCCTGATTTTTGTGTACAAATGTGGCCGCAACTGCTATGATGAACGACCGCTATGCTAAACAATTTTCATGGATCCTGGGATGTTCGTTATAGCCACGTTTCACCGTATACGGCCTGTTTTCAGGAGATTGTGCATCGTAAGGAACATGAATAGAACTACAAAAAACGACCAAACATTTACCCTTCCTGAATTATCAAACATACATGTACATAATAAGACTGCAATGCAATTCCAGCACGGTCACATGATGGACTTGAAGCTTGTGCTGAGTTTGTAAGACACTGATCAGAATAAACTACAGTCATTGGGCCCGGAGGAACGGAGAGCCACACGGACACGCGACTGCCACTCGGACACATTGCCCCCGCTGGGTTTTTATTGAGTGCAAAAAGTTATACACTTCAAAACATCCACGTCCATAATAAACGTGTTTCACCAACCTTTGATTGTTTGGTCAACAATATGATAATTCTCAAACAATCCAACACAGTACCTGCGACGAAGTTGAAAGTTCTAAAATCTGCTGACTCTCGATGAGAGTTTTTACTATACGATGCACACCCAGCGGAGGTGCGCGGCCAAAAGAACCAATACACGCGCTACAAGCGCTAATGTGCCCATCGCCTGACTGCATGCCTGACCGGCCCCATTGTTGGTCAGCATTCCTGGGCCAAGCGCGTACGGCACGCATAACAATGCCTTTGTTCAGACGGTCATTCTCCCTTCCCTGTTCCCAAAGTGGGTCTTCGGTCGACAAGCGACCAAAAACCGAATTGTAACCGTATGGTTCGCTACTGAATGAAAAATCTGACCAATATAGAGAACGATTTTAAATAACTGCAATGCAAGAAATGTATGGCTTGCGATCCGTTTATCCGAGAGGAAATTCATAGACAAATGCAGCAAGGAGAAGTGAGATTGTCGTCACAACAATAGGTGGGTTTGAATTCCGCCACGCAGTTTCTGAGCTTGTTGGTTTGAAACGGACTTACGTGGTAGTGGTGGTGTCTGTCATCCAATCACCAAAGAATGCCTGAGATGTGCTGATGCAATCCTCGTTGCCATAGCTACAAGCAAGGCCAATAGCCCTGGCACGACCAAGTCTTCAAAAATAAAGACAAAAAGTGAACATAATTCTGAGATTGATTAGTGGGCCAGTGGTCGCTTTCATCAAACTCATGGTAACTTACGATCAATCGCAAGGTGATGGGAGATAATAATAATAATAATAGGTGATTCTTATAGGGCGCATTTCATTACTGAAAGAAACCTCAATGCGCTTAACAGTTTACAAAATAAACAAAACAGATTATAATCTACAGATTAAACAGATGTGTTTTCAGTTTAACCTTAAATGTATCAAAATTTGTTTCATCCCTCAAATGCTGTGGCAGTGAGTTCCATAAGTCCGGAGCTATTTTCTGGAAAGCCCTCCCTCCATAGGATTTACTATTGGAATAAACTGGGACCAGTAAGTTCTTTGATTGTGAGCGGAGAGTGATTTGGGGGTTGTATGGTTGGATCAATACTTTGAGGTATTCGGGTGCTGATCCATACATGCATTGAAAGACAATCACAAGTACTTTGAATTTAATTCTACACTTAATAGGCAACGAGTGGAGGTCTTGTAACAGCGGTGATATGATGCACAGGAACCATATGACCTATGGAAAGTGACAATGGGTTATCCATCTTAAGTTGAGTTACGATGTATCATCAGGCTGTGTGAAATCTAGGCCAGGGAGCTTGCTACTGTCCTAACTGTGATCGCTTCTCTCCTTCCTAAACCCTTTGCCTGATTGCCTTCTTGACAAAAAGCACCCCAAAACCAAACCCACAGGCAGCGTGGATAGGATTAGAAGCTGTGGGTCCTGCCTACTAGCCTAGATATCTAACCACTTGATGACCAGTGCTGGTCTAGATTGTATGATGAAGATAAAAACATTTGGACAAGTCAATCATGGCTAGAGCTAGTTTTGTGTAAGACTTGAAGGTTTGCATGGTGGAAGTATCAAGTGGAAGGTTTGCGGTGACACCATGTAACACATCTCTAGGGATAAGATTTGAAGGTTTGCATGGTGGAAGTACCAATAGTGGAAGGTTTGCGGTGACACCATGTAACACATCTCTAGGGATAAGATTTGAAGGTTTGCATGGTGGAAGTACCAAGTGGAAGGTTTGCGGTGACACCATGTAACACATCTCTAGGGATAAGATTTGAAGGTTTGCATGGTGGAAGTACCAAGCGGAAGGTTTGCGGTGACACCATGTAACACATCTCTAGGGATAAGATTAGAAGGTTTGCATGGTGGAAGTACCAAGTGGAAGGTTTGCGGTGACACCATGTAACACATCTCTAGGGATAAGATTTGAAGGTTTGCATGGTGGAAGTACCAAGTGGAAGGTTTGCGGTGACACCATGTAACACATCTCTAGGGATAAGATTGGAAGGTTTGCATGGTGGAAGTACCAAGTGGAAGGTTTACGGTGAAACCATGTAACACATCTCTAGGGATAAGATTGGAAGGTTTGCATGGTGGAAGTACCAAGTGGAAGGTTTGCGGTGACACCATGTAACACATCTCTTTTGAAACAGAGTGTGGCTCTGGAAAGAGCCGGTAACTCAACATCTTGGGGACTGTGTACACTTGACAACAGGCAGAGTACACACTGCCTGAAACATTGCGCTACCAATGTTTACAGATCCAACACTCCATCTCAAACATTCAAAGGAGATGCTTTACATGGTGCCAGCAAAAAACTTTCCACTTAATAGAGCGATGTTTAAACTTCAAGGATGGACATTTTTTCCCGAGTACCAACTTTTTTAGATGGTCACCTGTATCCTCCCAGCCTGTGTATTCATACATCGGTGTAACCTTCAACCTCATGTATTCCTGTAAGAGAAATGGGAGTTTAGACTCATGCCATCCAAGGGTTATTTACAATTTTTTGAGGAATTAAAAAGAGGAAGGTTTTAAAGAGATTAAAAATGTCACAAACGGCTGACTGTTTTGAATTTCCAAAATCACACAAATCTTAAAAAGTATAGAGAGGGTTTGGCAAGCTAGGCAGTTTACATTACGGCAGTATTTTCAAAGGATATCTTTGAAGTCACACAAAACAACTACTGACTTATGGACTAAAATGACCAAAACGCAGATATAAAAAAAAAAATCAGAACAACAACAATAGCTTTTCCACTTCGCGGCGGAAAAGCTAAAAATTGGAGGGTCTGACGCTTCAATCCTAGCAGGACCTTTCTTCCTTTGAAAAAGGTCCTGCTAGGATTGGAATGTCAGGCCCTCCCGAATTGTTCATGATTGTGAATCGGGACAGCACTTACTCTGAAGTTGTCATTGGCCGATTCTAAGGCAAGATTATCTCGGATGTATCCCATGACTCTATCCACGGTGTACCAAGGCACGTAGTCCTGCTCTTTGTCCAGATAAGAGGTGAGGCCTAAGGCGTTAGCTTGGCCGAGGTCTCCCGCTCTAGCCAGACCAAACGCATCGTAGATAAGAGCTGACCGGCTTGCTGGGCTGATTGCCTGCATGGAAGAACAATAAGACCTCTATCTTCAAATACCGATGCATTCAATGATTGGATGGATCATAGTCTCGTGTTTATCAATGTTCGAGGGCCTGACGTTTTCAATCCTAGCAGGACCTTTCTCAAAAGGCAAAGTCTTTGAGAAAGGTCCTGCTAGGATCGAAGCATCATCAGGCCCTCTAACTTTTGAAATTTATGTATTGCAGGTCATTTTCAGAGATCGAGTCAGTGAGCAGTTTGCAACAGTTTTTGTATTAACTTCGTATTAATGTTGTTTTGCCACAACTTTGCCCAATTGCTTGCTTGGAAGCTCGGGCAGGATTCAGACCAAGACTCTTGCTTTCAAGTCAACCACTTGATCACAATAGAGCAGTGGGTTCCGATTTGAAAAGACAATGTGCCATAGTCATCAATCAAGACCAGAGTCACCAGACCAAGATTTGTACGTATTGGTGCGACTGCACACTTTGTAGATAGTGGGATGCCTGTTCTATCTGCCTGCTGGGTACCAACCTTAGATGGTTCCCTTGATCATCCCAGCCTGTACATTAAACACTATTATAGGCTACCTGCCATTTGACCTTTAACCCTCAATTTTCTACTCATCATGTGAAAGAGGTCTAGACATCTCCACAAGCTTAAGACAGGTCATTTTGTGTCAATTCAACACGCTTTTGGACCCGACCGTCACAGATTGGAACAAAATTCGGTGTGCTGATTTGACTCCTTGAGAAACCTCAGAAATTAAATTTCATGTCAATCGGTCAAGTAGTTTTTGAGATAGGGGTTAACAGACCTTGGACTAAATAGCACGACAATCGTGTCCAAAACGTGTTGAATTGACACGGAATGACCCAGACGTCTATTTCGATGGGATTTGAAAAATTGGCAAAGAAATCTATGACTGGACTGGGACTTGAACCCAAGACCTCTGTACTAGCATACCAGTGCTCTTCCATCTGAGCTCTCCAGTCCAATTACATGGTGGCTTCCCAAATAGTGAACTAGTCTTTGCCTGGGTGGGGGCGCCAGTCACAAGCAAATTTCTTTTTGCCAATTGTTCAAATTGTTCCAAAGTTCCCAGTCAGTTTTTCCTTGGTTTGTTCAATTTCGGTGGGAGGGAGCGGTCACTTTACCGTGTGGTCATTCTCCAGTTGTTTGCCAATCAGTGCCCAGTTGGTTTCGTCGTAGTTGACGGTGTAGAACCCAACTTGGTCCACATTGACTAGAAGCCAGTCATTGTCACCCCCATATCCCTCCACGGTGATGGTTGCTAGGTGAACAGACCAAACAAAAGAAATGACAACCAATCAGCCCTATCAATCTTCCGTTGTTCCTTTCCGGGATCTCAATTTGTTTCTTCCTTCTTTGTTGACAAAATTCTCTCTTGAGTTCATAGTCTTTTGAAGAAGATGGATTTAGGGATGGTTAGGGACATCAAGCCCCCATGTAAAGTTATGGTGCCTGGGCCCTACAGTCCTGTGTCCTTCCAAATCCTGCAATACTAGGGGATGGATTTGGGGATGGTTAGGGACATCAAGCCCCCATGTAAAGTTATGGTGCCTGGGCCCTACAGTCCTGTGTCCTTCCAAATCCTGCAATACTAGGGGATGAATTTGGGAGGATTTGGGGATGGTTAGGGACATCAAGCCCCCATGTAAAGTTATGGTGTCTGGGCCCTACAGTCCTGTGTCCTTTAAAATCCTGCAATACTAGGGGATGGATTTGGGGATGGTTAGGGACATCAAGCCCCCATGTAAAGTTATGGTGTCTGGGCCCTACAGTCCTGTGTCCTTCCAAATCCTGCAATACTAGGGGATGGGTTTGGGGATGGTTAGGGACATCAAGCCCCCATGTAAAGTTATGGTGTCTGGGCCCTACAGTCCTGTGTCCTTCCAAATCCTGCAATACCAGGGGATGGATTTAGGGATGGTTAGGGACATCAAGCCCCCATGTAAAGTTATGATGCCTGGGCCCTACAGTCCCGTGTCCTTCCAAATCCTGCAATACTAGGGCATGGATTTGGGGATGGTTAGGGACATCAAGCCCCCATGTAAAGTTATGATGCCTGGGCCCTACAGTCCCGTGTCCTTCCAAATCCTGCAATACTAGGGGATGGATTTAGGGATGGTTAGGGACATCAAGCCCCCATGTAAAGTTATGGTGTCTGGGCCCTAGAGTCCTGTGTCCTTCCAAATCCTGCAATACTAGGGGATGGATTTAGGGACGGTTAGGGACATCAAGCCCCCATGTAAAGTTATGATGCCTGGGCCCTACAGTCCCGTGTCCTTCCAAATCCTGCAATACTAGGGCATGGATTTGGGGATGGTTAGGGACATCAAGCCCCCATGTAAAGTTATGATGCCTGGGCCCTACAGTCCCGTGTCCTTCCAAATCCTGCAATACTAGGGGATGGATTTGGGGATGGTTAGGGACATCAAGCCCCCATGTAAAGTTATGATGCCTGGGCCCTACAGTCCTGTGTCCTTCCAAATCCTGCAATACTAGGGCATGGATTTGGAAGGATTTGGGGATGATAACTTTGGGGACATCAAGTCTGCAAAGGTTTTACCAGATAGCTTTAGGATTTAAGTTTGATGCTCTTTCACAAACACTCGCAATATCAGCCAAGGACCGACATGTCTGCTGCCACCTACAGGCTGAAAAGAGCCAGTTCACGTCACTTACTTGCTTTAGATTCAGGTCGCATCCATTCCGTTCGGGGATTTTCAAAGTTCGGATTAAATCCAGTTGTGTAAGTCAAAGGGACATGCCACACATGCCTAGCGAGACAAAGATACTCAAGTAAGTGGCTGCACAACCATGTTTGTTGAAAAACATTATGGAATGTGAGAATATGGAATTACATGTATTTGAAAATATCAAAAATTAGGAGGGCCTGACGTTTCGATCCCAGCAGAACCTTTCTCATCAAAGGCAGACTCTGCCTCTTATTTAATTAAGTTATTGTTATTAATTTTTATTTCATCTTTTTTTAATGCAACTATTTTTAAATTAATTTATTTATTTCATGCAATTACTATTTTTTACTTAATTTTATCTAATTAATTAATTCTTATACAATTATTTTATTTAATCATTTTAATGTAATTATTTTGTATTTAATAAAATCATTTATAATTATTTTACTTAATCAATATATTTTTATCTAATGATTTTTTTTATTTTTTTTTAATTCATTTTTTCTAACTGATATTTTTTGATTTATTTTGTTTAAATTTTTATTTCCTCTGTAATAATCATTGCAGAAAGAGTTGTTACACTTTTTCCTTTCATCTTGAACAAATTTCAGATTTTCAAGTCAACGATTGAATGGAGTTGTTTCCTTACCCTAGGTCAGGGAAAGCAGACGTCTGATTGATGGCAGCTATGGGATCAGTCAGGAATCGCTTCTGCGTAGCCATGGCAACCATCTTGTTGTCCTTTCCAGAATACTCCCTGGTTACCGTGACTGTGGGGAAGCCATTTTGATTGGTCCACGTGTCCATGATGGTTGCTATGTCATCGATGCCGTCGCCAAGGTCAACGTTATTTTCAGCTATGGCCTGCAGGTCAAAGGTCACAGCTTTGAATTTCAAGTTTTCATGGGAAAAGCTGAAAATCTGACAATAATAGATTTCAAATGCTGCTGTTACGTAATGGTATAAGTTCAATCAAGCACCCAAACCAAATTTACAAATATTACAGAAACAGAAGTTGATAAATATTCCATTAATTTGTGGCCGTAAATCTTCATTTACCTTGTTGACATGGTACCACAGGTCCTTATTAACTGCTGTGCCGTACTGTTGAGCTCTAAGATAATACTGTCAAAATCAAACAAAATCAAATACAATGAAATAGAAAGATGTGTGCTGCGAAGCTTTAGTAAAAGAAGATATTCAAAACTGTGAAGATATAGACTAGAATTGTGATAATAAAATTGATTTTTTTTTCAAACAAAAGAAATGAAACTTACTGACTAGGAAAGTTTGAATAATTCAGAAAAGAAAACAAGGACACAATGACTGGACCAGGTTTGTTTCCAGCACTCTTTTTATAAATCAAAAACAAATTGTGAAGTCACACCAAAAATGTAAGTCGCAAGTTGTTGCAAAAAAACCCAAGTGAAAATGAAAATTGAAACACTTGAGAGAGCCTGAGTTTTGAATCCTTGCAGGATCTTTCTCAAAGGCCGAAGATTGAACCCAAAGATATCGATACAAACCTTCAGACCAGCTTCAAACGTCTCTGCACCGATGAACTGATTGGCCATCCTCAAAACTGATGCACCCTGAAACATCAAAAGCAACAATTGATCAAATATTTACGACTGAAAATTTAAGTCAATGCTTCAATGATACAAAAATGCTGCATACTGCACACTGACCACAACGTCCTGATTACAGAACTACAGCCATAGTGGAAGGTTTGTGGTGACACAATGTATATCTCTTCTCTTTCCAGAAGTATGGCTCTGAAAAGAGCCGGTAACTCAATGGTACGGGTAGTGTGTACTCTGCCCGTCATCAGGAGACCGAGTTACCGGCTCTTTTCAGAGCCATACTTCTGAAAAGAGAAGAGATAACAGTATACATGGTGTCACCGCAAACCTTCCACTAAGTGTTTCCACCATGCACACCTTCAAGTCTTATGATTATAGAACTAGTCATATGCAAAAATATTGGAAACTGCTTACTGACTAAAATGACAAAAAAAATAAAAATAATAATTTACATGTAGGAAGGCCTGACGTTTCGGTCCTAGCAGGACCTTTCTCAAAGGCCTTTGAAAAAGGTCCTGCTAGGATCGAAAAGTCAGTCCCTCTTATATAGTTTCCGAGAACTGAAAACAGGACCTTTTCTCTTGGATGAAATGACAAGGACATAAACATGTGGGAAGGAAGGAAAAGAAGGAAAAGAAATGACGAAATAGATTCCAGCTGAAAAGTCAATTGCGTTGGATGGTTGTCCCATCAGCTTACCTTCTGGTACGTGATGACGTCAAACATTTCATTGATTTCAGACGGTGTGGTTGTCTTGGCAATGATTGGTCTGGCCGTTGTCAAGCCATCAGATCCCATGGCACGATTCAGATCATAGATAAGAAACTTATCCCACTGTGGAGAGAATTACAGAGACTGATGTCACAAGGTTTGTGTCGGGGTGTAGGTGAGAGTGATCAATGCCGGCTATTACATGTTGTAACTACACACAGGCATTAAAGGGAAGACTTTTGCCGGCCAATTCTTCCATAGATTTCTATGCTCATGGATGACTTCAGCTGCAGAAACTTTTGTAGAGACTTTAGACTGACCTTGGCAAATATTCAACATGCAAACCTTCATATCCTATCTGGAGTTACAAGATAGTTACATACAAAGATATTCTGCACATGGTGTCACTGCAAACCTCTTACACTGTGAACCTACTGTGCAAACCTTCCAATCTCATCTGGAGATACTGGCTCTTCTCAGCACCCCACTCACTCACATACAGAGATTCTGCATATGGTGTCACTGCAAACCTCTTCCATTGTGAACCCACCATGCAAACCTTCCAATCTCATCTGGAGTTACTGGCTCTTCTCAGCGCCACACTCACTCACATACAAAGATTCTGCACATGGTGTCACTGCAAACCTCTTCCATTGTGAACCCACCGTGCAAACCTTCCAATCTCATCTGGAGTTACTGGCTCTTCTCAGAGCTACACTCACTCACATGTAGAGATTCTGCCCATGGTGTCACTGCAAACCTCTTCCATTGTGAACCCACCGTGCAAACCTTCAAATCTCATCTGGAGTTACTGGCTCTTCTCGGAGCCACACTCACTCACATACAGAGATTCTGCCCATGGTGTCACTGCAAACCTCTTCCATTGTGAACCCACCGTGCAAACCTTCCAATCTCATCTGGAGTTACTGGCTCTTCTCAGAGCCACACTCACTCACATGTAGAGATTCTGCCCATGGTGTCACTGCAAACCTCTTCCATTGTGAACCCACCGTGCAAACCTTCCAATCTCATCTGGAGTTACCGGCTCTTCTCAGAGCCACACTCATTCACATACAGAGATTCTGCCCATGGTGTCACTGCAAACCTCTTACACTGTGAACCCACCGTGCAAACCTTCCAATCTCATCTGGAGTTACTGGCTCTTCTCAGCGCCACACTCACTCACATGTAGAGATTCTGCCCATGGTGTCACTGCAAACCTCTTCCATTGTGAACCCACCGTGCAAACCTTCCAATCTCATCTGGAGTTACCGGCTCTTCTCAGAGCCACACTCATTCACATGTAGAGATTATGCACATGGTGTCACTGCAAACCTCTTACACTGTGAACCCACCGTGCAAACCTTCCAATCTCATCTGGAGTTACCGGCTCTTCTCAGAGCCACACTCATTCACATACAGAGATTCTGCCCATGGTGTTACCGCAAAACTCTTACACTGTGAACCGACCATGCAAACCTTCCAATCTCATCTGGAGTTACCGGCTCTTCTCAGAGCTACACTCACTCACATAAGAGATTCTGCACATGGTGTTACCGCAAACCTCTTCCATTGTGAACCCACCATGCAAACTTTCACATCTCATTTGGAGTTACTGGCTCTTCTCAGAGCCACACTCACTCACATACAAAGATTATGCACATGGTGCCACTGCAATCCTCTTCCATTGTGAACCCACCGTGCAAACCTTCCAATCTCATCTGGAGTTACTGGCTCTTCTCAGCACCACACTCACTCACATACAAAGATTATGCACATGGTGTTACCGCAAAACTCTTACACTGTGAACCGACCATGCAAACCTTATCTGGAGTTACCGGCTCTTCTCAGAGCCACACTCACTCACATACAGAGATTCTGCACATGATGTTGTAGCGTTTCATTACAGACATTGATTATATTTCCTTATATGCATTTTCCTCTGTTACTTTTTTCAATTTGCTGATCAATACTGTATATCCTTATTTCCACATAAGACACCGTGTAATTGTTTTGCCACATGTCCACCATTTCATAGAATTGTTGTTACTCACTACTTCCTGGACCTACACTTACACTGTACAGCCTAAAGCAATTACTTGCACACATTGTTTTACACCAGTGAGGCTGACCAATGACCCTGAGTGGTCAGTGCTCTGTCCAGTGTTGCACTCCTGACTATGAGTCATCATTTTTTCTTAGAAAGCTACCATGACTTGTTTGTTTCTCAATCTACCAATTCTTTCTCCTAAGACTATTTCTCACTTCTCCTGCTACCTTCATTCGAGCCACATCACTTTTCTTAGCTAGCGCTCCACCTTTCAACTTGGGCATTCAAGCATAGCTCTGTACATATACATGTACACTGTCTTGTACATCAATAAAATACTGTACCGCCATCTCAGCCCAAGAGTAAATTAGTGTGTTCATTCCCCTTAACACTAAAATGTCAGTCCGTCTATTTTGTAAGAAGTCTAAAGCATGCCTTACCATGGCCCATTCTGGTTCCACTTCATCGGTGCCGATGTACTCAACCCAACTGGCAAAGCCTTCATTCAACCAGAGATAGTCCCACCAGTCCATGGTAACCAAGTTACCAAACCACTGCAAAGGAAAGGACACATGTCATTGGAGAGAGATCTGAGAGGCTGACACTATGAACATCTAAACGGTGAAAATGGGGTGAAAATGTCATTTAGCCGTGAAAAGAAAATTCACCGTGTTTTCACCCCTATTTCATGGCACACAGTTAGCCAAGTAATTTTCACAGTGTTTTCACCAGTGGTCTTCAAGGCCACATTCCTGGTGGTAAATGGCTAGAGGCATTTTTAGAAGTATCTGGGAGTGACAGGTACAAGAACACAATACAGTACCTCTATGGGGGCTGGTGGTCTCTACTGGTAATTGAATTAGCCATCCCTCAAGGCTGGAGCTTGCCACCCTAGATATTCACGGCTTTTTCACGGTCTCTTTAGTGACCTGAAGATGTCCTTATCAGGTCAGAGAGGCGATTATTTTCACGGTGAATTCACTGTAAAATGCACCGTGAAATCACAGCTGACTGTTTTAGTTTCATGGCGAAATGACATTTTCATCCCTTTTTCACGGTTTAGATGTTCATAGTGTGATCTCTTGTCCTTGAATGGGAGGGCCTATGATGATGACAACAATGACATTGACAATAATGACCATGACAGCAATGACAACATACATGTGACAATGACATAAATGGCTATACAGAGACTGACAATGACATCGATTATTCATTTGAGAACCTGGAGTTTGAAAAGAATGGCATGACAAGAGTGACAACACTGACTATGTTAATGGTGGCTACAGTAGTTAGTGACAATGACAGTTTACCACGATGCAATGACAATGTCCATGATGGTGATGACATACAGGACCTAAATGTATCGTCTTAGTCATTGAACAAATATAGATATGACATGATGATGTTTACGTCCAGGAGAATATAATTCAATGAGGGTTTGCCCTGCTGGACGTAATAAGCACTGAATGCTCAGTGCTTTGCCCGGTGCCTGATGAAAAATTTCAGGCATCTCGGGCGGGATTTGAACCTGCGACTCAAGCTTTCTAGTACAGACGTCTTAATCACTTGAGCACCGAGCTGGTCGAGGTCATGTGGTGGATACAAATAATGTATAGCGGTGGGTATATAGCGCTTTGCATCATAGATGATGTTTGCGCCAAGGATTATATAATAATATTCAAATCCCGCCCGAGCTGCCTGAAAATTTTCATTAGGCATCGGGCAAAGCACTGGGCACTCAGTGCTTATTACTGTACGTCCAGCAGGGCAAACCCTTACTGAACAAATAACACACATGTCAGTTACTTGGATCCTGTTCACCTACATGTGTAATATTATCTTCCAAGTCATGATTGAATCCAGTCAGCAAGCAACAGGCGGAATACAGGTGTGTGTGTAGATGTCACCCCATCCTCCACTAAGATCTCACCTGATGTGCCAGCTCATGCACGATGATTGTACACACACTTTGCTTGCGTGCCTCTGAAGACACGCCATCTTCATACAGCATACGAGACTCTCGGTACGTCACCAGTCCCCAGTTCTCCATGGCACCTGCCGTGAAGTCTGGCAAGGCAATCATGTCTGATGCAAACAAGTGGAGATTCAAGAATATACAAACTGATCAAGATGACTGGTCCTTGTCTAGGTAATGGTCTTTCAACTGAAGGCAAACTCACAGGTCGAGTGAAATATCGACTTTCCTTGACCAACTGCTTACTTGGTCTTTGTAACTTCACTCATAATTGTACATCGACTTCAATGATTGCTACCATTCACTAGCTGACATGCTTGGAAAAATTCAGATGGAAGAGTTCGTCCTTTGTTTGAGTTCATCGTCAGTTTTTCCTTTGTTTGTTTGACTCTTTCCAGAGCCATCACACTCCATCACTAAAGAGAACTGTCAAATGGTATCACTGAAAACCTTCTAGACAACGACACAATCCAATATCTGCGTCATTGTGGCTGCTGTTTTGAACTCACCTAGTTTTGGTAACGGATATCTGATATCCATTCCATAGCGTCTGTCCAAGTTGTCTAGTACCTGCACTCCTTTCTCTAAGGCATAGTCAGTTTGGTTGATGAAGTCTTCCTGAGCCCAGACGCCAAACTAAACAAAGACCAAGAAGACAACGTCCATTAATTCTCTCTTTAATCCTGGAGTGGAGGTCATCCTTGGTTTCTCTCTAAAGAAATACAGTGTAGGCTCTAAATTAAACATTTTTCAAAATTTAGTGGGCCTGACGTTTCGATCCTAGCAGGACCTTTCTCAAAGGCAAACATTTTTCTCGGAAATCAGATATTATAGCTAAAAAGAACTTGAAGTGTAATACAAAAATGTTGCAAACAGATATCTGTTTTAAAAAACAGAAAATGTCAGAAAACTAGAGAGGCTAATGTTTAGAGCATAGCGCGGCCTTTCTCTGGCTGTGAACAAGGTCTGGCCAGTACTGAAATGTCAGGCACACTAGATTTCTGAGATTTAAAAGAACTTGACACGATTGAAGTTAATTTGCTGCATGCGTTTGGATCATGCCTGAGGTACTACATGTACTTGGATTCTTTTAAAGGCAATCAGGCATAGCATTGAGCATCAAATCGAGCAGAGAAAGCCATCATTGAATTACATGTACATTCTCACCAATGCAAATCACCAGGCAATCGGACATAGCACCGAGCATACACAACATGTAGGTACATGTACATGCAGGCAATTCCTTGTAAAATTACGTTCTTAACAACTACAGACTGCCTTTGAGAAAGGTCCTGCTAGTATCGAAATGTCAGGCCCACTAAATTAAAAAAACTACAGACTGTACATCCATGGAATACCAAAGCACTTAAGGTCTAGCCTGGAGTAATAAGAACATACCACCACGCCATTGTCCGTGGTCTTGGTCTTGTTTTTGAAGTCACTGATGACATAACACACGAGATACGTTGACATGACGACGCTCTCTTCAAAGACGGTTCTTTTCCACCCTCCGTCTATTGTCTCCTCGGGGTACTTAGCATGCATGTTGGCCAAGGCGTGGTACTGAGGCTCGTATTCCAAGCTGATGTTGAAGGTAGCCTTCATGGCAGGCTCGTCAAAACACGGGAAGGCTTTCCGTGCATCAACGGGATCAAAGAAGGTACTCGCTAAGTACCTAGACAAGGGAGTCAAGCAAACAAAGGAAAAACTGATTATGTAAACTTTTGAACAAATTGAACAATTGGCAAAGAAAACTTTGACTGGAACAGGACTTGAACCAACATGGATCAACATATCAGCGCTCACCCATGAGCTACCGGTATCCATCCCTTAGATGGTGCCCTTCCCTATTAGTCAACTGATCTTTGTCTATTAAAAGGATTTAAGTATACCGTTTAGAGCACTGGTGCATAAAGCTTGAAGTCTCAGGTTTGAGTCCTGGTCCAGTTAAAAATGAAAGAAAAAGCTGACTACGTAATAAAAAAAAAAATGAAGAATGGCAAAAAAGTTTGACTGAACCGGGACTTGAACTCGAGACCTCTGGTTTTGTGTAAAAGGGTTTGAGTGCTGGTATGCAAGACCAAGGTCTCAGGTTCATATCCAACTCCAGTCCAAGTTTTCTTTGCCATTTTATTCAATTTCCATTAGGTTGTTTGAAATTTCTCAATCAGTTTCCATTTGTTTTATTTCTTTGTTGAAATTTGAAGCAGTCCACAATTCTTATCATTTTCATGGTCGTACAGTTTAAATTATGAGCCCAAATCATTAAAATAAAACAAAAACTAGTCATGAAGAATGGTTGCTTTGCTGCATTACATGTATGTACATATATCTGTGAGTCATCAATGTCATTTCCCTCAAAACAAAATTAAATCCAACGACTTCAAAAGATTTCCAGAATGATCAATGGCAAAGTGATGACTGGCTGACCAGGAAGGTCAGTTGACATCAGTATGATGTCAGATCCCTGGCAGCATGTTCTAGGTTCAGTATTTTCAGCAATCCTAGCTTGAGATAACAGCCAAGCCTTCTGACAATCTTAACCTTTTCTCGTCTGCCTTGGTGGTGTAGGTACTCCAGTAGTAGCCCTGAAGGTCATTATACAAATCATTCCCGAACTCAATGCGCAGTCGATAACGAACTCCTGGCTGTAAGAGGTCATCCAGCTCAATCACAATGAATTCATTGTAGGGGTACAACCATGGTTCCATCGTAAACGACGGAACCACGCCTCCATCCTCCCTCGTCAAGGTGATGGTATCCGTGGTGATATTCAAATATCTGCTGTGTACAAGAATGATGTCTGTTTTCTCAAAGCATTCTATCAGGATCTCCACACTTCCGTTGAAGACACGGTTTGTCAAGTCGGTTCTGACTTGGAGGTCATACGAGACGGGCAAGACTGCGTCTTGTAAACGGACTCTCTCCCATGGCTCTTTCCTGTAATGATGAATTAGAAATTACAGACTATTCAGTTGGACCACTCAGATGTAAGATTACAAATTAACCAAGTGTTAAAGTACACTCAGGATGAGTTGTGAAGAGAAAATAAGACAGACAGCACGAAGAAAGTCTCTCTCTTTCCTACGGACTTTCATTTCAAATGTTCATTTCAACAAGTTTAGGAAAGTTTAGGAAAAGAAAGTGTAGTTAGATCAAGCTTAAGAAGATTAAGATCTGATCACTGTTGATCTTGATTAATTGGTTGTATCATTAGTGAATATATCACACAAGAAGGCAAGTGTCATTGGTTTGAATGAAATCTGATTAACTTAAATCTGAAAGAGTTAGAGGGCCTGACGTTTCGATCCTAGCAGGACCTTTCTCGAAGGCAAAAGACACACACAGACAGTCAGGGGAAGGAAATTCCTAACACACACGTGTCCGATGTGTGTCAGGGCTTACCTTCCCCTGACTGTCTATGTTTGTCCTTGTCAATTGAGAAAGGTCCTGCTAGGATCGAAATGTCAGGTCCTCTAACTTTTGAGATTGATGTAATGCGGGTCACTTTAGTCAGTGAGCAGTTTGCAAGACTTGTTTGTATTCACTTCATGATTTAACTTAGATCTAGCCATGAGCCTACCTAACGTTATCCAGCCACTCAGCTACTTCAGCAAAGTTCCTGTCCATCCAACGGATGTTTGCTTTAATCTCAGCCACTGATTGCGTGAAGGCCCAGGCACCTGTGCCCTGGTCTGGGTGCTCACGCATGAACTGTTCCACCTGCAGAGAGAAGACACAACCATCAATGGCAGCACTCTCAAGTTGTTTCCATTATTAGAACAATGGAGGCCACGTTGGCCTTGAAAGATGCCAAATTAAATAAGACATGAGGGCCAGTAGTTAGATCTCACAGTCTACAGGAAACTCACTGACGGGTAGAGGGACTACATATACAGCACAGAGAATAACGGTATACCGCGGTATAGACTAATCGTAGTCTCAATAAAAGACTGGCTGATGTTTTGATCCTTGCAGGACCTTTCTAAAAGGCCAAAATTGTTGAGAAAAAATCCTTCCAGGATAAAACCCCCCAGGCCTATTCACAATGGCAGCATTGGACTGGTCCACTTATCTCTCTATCTGCAATATCAACCTCAAATAATATCCCTACTCGTGCAAGATACAGCTTGATGACTCCTACTGTGAATGCCACAACTTTGAATTTTGAAGTATTTAGGGTTACACGAGTCAGTGAGTGCATAACAAGGTTAACGAGGTTCTTCCTTTACCTCGTCCAGTTTCTCTTGACTGTTAAATCTTGAGGTCAGCCCTTCAATGAGGCTATCAAACAAAAACACCGTGTCACCGTATCTGTGAAAGGATATCAAAAGAGAATCGTTATCTTAACAAAAATGGCAAAGAAATCTTTGACTTGATAGGGATTTGAACTTGAGACCTCTGGTTTTTCGTACCAGCGCTCTTACCATCTGAGCTATCTTGGAGGCCTCCTAAATAGTCAACTAGTCTTTGGCAAACCAGCGCTCTTACCATCTGAGCTATCCAGCCCTTAGATGGCAGCCTTCTCAAATATTCAACTAGTCTTTGACACACCAGTGCTCTTACCATCTGAGCTATCCAGCCCTTAGATGACAGCCTTCCCAAATAGTCAACTAGTCTTTGACACACCAGCGCTCTTACCATTTGAGCTATCCGGCCCTTAGATGGTGGCCTTCCCTAATAGTCAACTAGTCTTTGGCACACCAGTGCTCTTATCATCTGAGCTATCCAGCCCTTAGATGGTGGCCTTCCCAAATAGTCAACTAGTCTTTGGCACACCAGCGTTCTTACCATCTGAGCTATCCGGCCCTTAGATGGTGGCCTTCCCTAATAGTCAACTAGTCTTTGGCACACCAGTGCTCTTACCATCTGAGCTATCCAGCCCTTAGATGGTGGCCTTCCCTAATAGTGAACTAGTCTTTGGCACACCAGTGCTCTTACCATCTGAGCTATACAGCCCTTAGATGGTGGCCTTACTAAATACTAAATAGTCAACTGGTCTTAAGAGAATCCTAGAAAAATCTTGCAAACTTTCATTTTGGCTAGAATGATCTGCAGAACAGAAATGTTGAGACATCACAGGGCCTGAAATTGGAATCCTAGCAGGACATGTCTCCAAAGTAGGATCATGCAAAATAATAATAGAAATCTAATATCTAAAATGTCAGGTCCTCGAAATTATCCAACATAACCATCACCTTACTTAACCAATATCTGCAGAGTTACGGGATTTCCTTTAGGATGCAGAAAAGCTACAAACACCAAACTACATGTACGTGAAATTCTGTGGACAAAGACTAGTGAGACAATAGAAATGGTAAGAGTTATTGGAGACTGAAAAGAAAGGGTTATCGTCTTACGCTTTTCTGAAGTAAGCCCAGTTGTCTTGGAAGAATTGCCAGGCTAGTTCCGTGCCGATTGGATTGTAAGAAACAGAGACGACTACATCACCGCCATTTTGCTCACGGATCAGACTGGTATTCAAGACTGCATTCAGATACCTAGAAAATAGAATAGGAGATTCTGGGTGAACAACTGCCTAGCAGAACAGACAGACGAATATAGAAGGTGGTGGCAATGCTGTGACTCACTGAGGTGATCAACCACCTGACAGAACATACAGACAAATATAGGTGATGACAATGCCGTGTCTCACTGAGGTGGGCAACCACCTGACAGAACAGACAGACAAATGTAGAAGGTGGTGGCAATGCCGTGTCTCACTGAGGTGAGCAACCACCTGACAGAACAGACAGACAAATATAGAAGGTGATGGCAATGCCGTGTCTCACTGAGGTGGGCAACCACCTGACAGAACAGACAGACAAATGTAGAAGGTGGTGGCAATGCCGTGTCTCACTGAGGTGAGCAACCACCTGACAGAACAGACAGACAAATGTAGAAGGTGGTGGCAATGCCGTGTCTCACTGAGGTGAGCAACCACCTGACAGAACAGACAGACAAATGTAGAAGGTGGTGGCAATGCCGTGTCTCACTGAGGTGGGCAACCACCTGACAGAACAGACAGACAAATGTAGAAGGTGGTGGCAATGCCGTGTCTCACTGAGGTGAGCAACCACCTGACAGAACAGACAGACAAATGTAGAAGGTGATGGCAATGCCGTGTCTCACTGAGGTGAGCAACCACCTGACAGAACAGACAGACAAATGTAGAAGGTGGTGGCAATGCCGTGTCTCACCGAGGTGAGCAACCACCTGACAGAACAGACAGACAAATGTAGAAGGTGTTGGCAATGCCGTGTCTCACTGAGGTCAGCAACCACCTGACAGAACAGACAGACAAATGTAGAAGGTGGTGGCAATGCCGTGTCTCACTGAGGTGGGCAACCACCTGACAGAACAGACAGACAAATGTAGAAGGTGGTGGCAATGCCGTGTCTCACTGAGGTGAGCAACCACCTGACAGAACAGACAGACAAATGTAGAAGGTGATGGCAATGCTGTGATTCACTGAGGTGAGCAACCCCTGGACAAACATGCAGTTCCAGAACTCACTTGTTGAGGAGGGTTACATCTTTGCTGCATGCCAATGCTGACTGTAGGTTGCTCTTCAGAGACGTATCCGTGGAGCTATTCGTGTACAAGTCAAATGCAAACTGCCACTCTGCCTCCGTGCCCTCTGCAATGCCAGTGCAGAACACAGTGTACTGCAAGTCAGCCTCCACACTGGAACATTAAAAGACAATCCTGCATATCAGTTCATGGGACAAAAGTCTGAGCTGCTAAACTTCGCTAAACACACCTCCTCTTTCTACTTGTTCCTGCCATTTTGATTGAAAAAACAAACAAACAAGCAGGTCACGCTAGGGTCCAAACACGTGGCCTTCCACACTTTACAGATTAAAACTTCCAAGCTGCTAAATTTCAAAAAAACTTGTCATATAACTCTCTTTTCTGGTGCTGTCCAAGAGAAACCTTCAAATTGCTTCCTCGTTGAAATTACAAATGTGAGACATTCAGAAGTCTTTGGCTTTTAGTAGGACCATTGAAAAAGTGAAGAGCCAAACATTAAGCCCTCTAATTGGTTCAGATGCTGAATATCTATTTCAAATAATTCTCACCAATAAGCTTTTTCTCAGTTGCAACTATTAATTTACACTTTGCAAAGTAGTTGCTTAATACAAATTTTTCAAGAACTTCCTGAACAAGATGACAGACTAAAAACACTCTAAAAAGGAAAGTGTTCACAGGAAACAACCCTTCCACAAAATACTGTTTTCCGGTTTGATGAAAATAAGCCCTTGTTCAGAGGACACCAAAGCAGTAAACACCAAGAGGACCTGATGTTTGGATCCTAGCAGGATCTTTGTCAAAGACACAAATTCATCTCCCTTTGAGAAAGGTTCTCATCTGAATGAAACATCGCTCCCTCTAAATTCTTGAGGTTTGCTTTTGAAGTAAATAAAAAAAACTGTTGCAAACAGCTCACTGACTAAAAATGACCGGCAATTCTTGAATCTCAAAAGTTAGAGGGCCTGATGTTTCGATCCTAGCAGGGCCTTTTTCAAAGAAAGATCCTGCTAGGATCGAAACGTTAGACCCTCTTAGTTCTTGAGATTTGGTTGTGGTCATTCTGTTAAGGTACATGTACGGTACCTATTGGCCTCCATATCTGCCATCCAGTCTGCATAGAGACCTACAGAAACTGTCTTGCAATCTTCCAGTTCGTAATAGCAGGCCATGTTAATGGCACGTGACCGACTGAGCCTGGGAAATATGAGGAGAGAAATTCACGGTACAAATTCATGGTAGAATCAAGAACATCTAGCGGGCTAATTACTTATATTTTTTCTTTGTTTGATTGACTCATTACTTTTTCCTTTATTCCTGATATTCAAAGCACTTGTAACATTCAATTCTCGAAGTAAATCTGTTATAATGTTTACAAAAACTAGTCAAGACTACATGTATTTGACTGGGCTGGGATTTCAGGCCAGGCCTCAGGTTTGCCTCAGGTTTGCAGTGCTCTACAGTCTGAGCTACCCATGCCCTAACGTAGCAATGGTCCCTGGGGTGTTTCTAAATAATCCCCAGCAAGGATAGGACTATTCAACTTTACTGTTTTCATGAATTCTTGTAAATAAAAACTCTTTTTTTTCCCCTTTTAGAAAGGG
The DNA here is from genome assembly GCA_949987565.1 of Luidia sarsii. NCBI lineage: Eukaryota > Metazoa > Echinodermata > Asteroidea > Paxillosida > Luidiidae > Luidia > Luidia sarsii. The sequence continues at coordinate 14,043,790 of OX465114.1, read as the reverse complement.
GTTCTTTTGGAAAGAGCTGAGCCAAGAGATGAAATAACAAGCAAAATCAAGAAGAAATTCAAACAGGGAATGAGAACAGAAAAAAAAACATTACTGGGGAAAAGGAACTTACAGAGGAAAGCGAAATAAAAGGAACAAGCTTGCTCAGTGAAATATCCCGTTTAAACCTTCCAGTGGTCTCAAACTGACCGGGCAATAATGTAGCATCGAAGAAATAAGATAGGAAAACTGGGAGAGTAATATTATAATTTATTTTCTCTGTTCGCTCTCATCAAACTTACTTTATGAGATGAGATCCGTTGTTTATCCAACCAACAAAATTGTACATTGGCTCAATCTGTGTCCTCATGTAAGCCTGAAATTGAGAAATAACAAGAAAACAATTAGCAAGGAAAAATGAAATCTTTCTGACTGAAATCATAAAATGAGAAAGGTTCAGTAAAAAGCGGAAACTGCTGTCTGACTAAAAAAAAAAATGATGGAGAATTGAATGGATAAGGTCTGGTATTGCCATCTTAGCAGACCTGACTGCCTCTAAGAAAGGTCCTGCTAGGATCCAACTTTGTCTTTGAGAAAGGTCCTGCTAGGATCGAACTTTGCCTTAGAAAAAAGGTCCTGCTAGGATCCAACTTTGCCTTTGAGAAAGGTCCTGCTAGGATCCAACTTTGTCTTTGGGAAAGGTCCTGCTAGGATCGAACTTTGCCTTAGAAAAAAGGTCCTGCTAGGATCCAACTTTGCCTTTGAGAAAGGTCCTGCAAGGATCCAAACATTCTGCCTCTGAGAAAGGTCTTGCAAGGATCCAACTTTGCCTCTGAGAAAGGTCTTGCAAGGATCCAACTTTGCCTTTGAGAAAGGTCCTGCTAGGATCCAACTTTGTCTTTGGGAAAGGTCCTGCTAGGATCGAACTTTGCCTTAGAAAAAAGGTCCTGCTAGGATCCAACTTTGCCTTTGAGAAAGGTCCTGCAAGGATCCAAACATTCTGCCTTTGAGAAAGGTCGTGCAAGGATCCAACTTTGCCTTTGAGAAAGGTCTTGTAAGGATCCAACTTTGCCTCTGAGAAAGGTCTTGCAAGGATCCAACTTTGCCTCTGAGAAAGGTCCTGCTAGGATCCAACTATCAGGCTCCCTATCTGTTTTGACTTGAAGATTTTAAGGCAAATCAGACATGAATAATTCAACCAATAATTTACCTTAAATGACATATTGGCAGGTGTCTGGGCCAGGTTGTCGCTGATATATCCCAGGACATTATCCACGGTGTACCATACGACATAATCTCTCTCCTCAGTCAGGTAAGCAGTCAAGTCTAATGCATTGGCCTGACCTAGCTCACCAGCCCTTGCTAAGCTGAATGCATCACTCATCAACGCAGACCGACTGCTGACGGAGAGTACCTAATGGACAGGTAAGAGAAAGCGCAACGTGATTCCAATTACAAGTCTTATCACAAGTCTAAGAATTACCTTTGAGAAATGGAAATCACAACAAAGGAAAATTGACTTGGATTTTATACAGTTTTTAATACTATTATTAAGAAAATAAACTGCTGACTACATTTCAAATTGGAAAAACCTGCATAGAATTACATTCACAACTACACAAATCACCAGGCAATTGGGCAAACCACGGAGCATATATTGCATGTAGGCCAAACACTCATTGAATTACATTCTAACTGACACAAATCACCAGGTAATTGGGCTAACCTGCATTGAATTACATTCTCAACTACACAAATCACCAGGCAATTGGGCAAACCACGGAGCATATATTGCGATTTATACACCATGTAGGCCAAACACTCATTGATTTACATTCTAACTGACACAAATCACCAGGCAATTGGGCTAACCACGGAGCATATATTGCGATTTATACACCATGTAGGCCAAACACTCATTGAATTACATTCTAACTGACACAAATCACCAGGCAATTGGGCAAAGCACTGAGTGGTAGAGCAAAACACTCCTAATAAGAATGCATGGTGGAATCACAATGTGGAATCACAATGTGGAATCCCATTTTATGAAACAATATCCATGATAAGATAGGAGCTGTCTTGATTGTACCGTGTGGTTATTCCTCAGTTGTCTGGAGAGAAGTTTCCAGTTAGTCTCGTCATAATTGACTCTGTAATATCCTCGCATGTCCACGTTGACAAGTAGCCAGTCACTGTCATCTCCAACGTTGTCCAAAACAATTTCAGCTGTCGTGAGAAAGGAACGAGGTATACATTTCCGTCATTTCTCGGACTTGGCATGAATAAAGTAGACCGGATATGAATTTGGGTCTTCATGCTGCCATCTTTGAGGTCAAAGGGCAACAGGTCAAAGTGAATGTTTGATGACCATCCCTGGGTCTTCCAAGGTCAGGCACAAGTGGCTCTGACGTCATCACCCTTGACTTACCTAGAGTGAGATCAAGGTCACTCAGAACTGACCCGGATCTACCCAGGGCATTTAACTGAATGCATCTTATGGTAGACGCATCACAGGTATGTGATTAAACCCTTAGCTACTGTCTATTAACATGTAACGACAACACGCTCATAATGTCTATATGATTGGGAGTGTTTCCATGGCGATTATCTCCATGGTGATACTGTATTTTACCATTTGCGTCGGCTGTCATCCACATGGGGGTAGGATTTTGGAAGTCAGGTGCTTGGCCTGTGGTGTAGGTCAGAGGAATATGCCATTTGTACCTGAAACATCAAAATACATTTATATCAAATGATAGAAAAACTGCTTACCAGTTTATTGGCAAAATTTTCTTAAACATGATTTTTCAACTTGTCTGTTTGTTCGAAAGTTCCCGGTCAGTTTTTCCTTTGTTTGTTTGACTTGAATTGAGAATGCTGCATCCACTTTGTGTGGAGCTGCCGTAGCCAGGTTTACAACCATTGGTTGTTTGCATCTGATGAAAGCGGGGGTGCGATCCCTGGAGATATACATGTATGCGGCAGTTAATGGTTGAATTGCTTCTGACTGGCACCCCCACCACACCAAAGACTAGTTAACTATTTGGGAAGGCCGCCATCTAAGGGCTGGATAGCTCAGATGGTAAGAGCACTGGTGTGCCAAAGACTAGTTGACTATTGGGAAGGCCACCATCTAAGGGCTGGATAGCCCAGATGGTAAGAGCACTGGTGTGCCAAAGACTAGTACAGGTAGGCTATTTGGGAGGCCTCCAAGATGGTCTTTAATCCAGAGGTCTCGGGCTTAAGTCCTGGCCCAGTCACAGTTTTCTTTTCCAATTTCTCAATTTCTTTCATTTTTAGTTGGCAGCATCCCACGGTTTTTTTGAGAGAAATTTCTGTGAAAAATTGAGAAGAAAAGTTACCCCAAGTCTGGGTATTGCGATGACCCGGTGTCAGATGCAGGATCTGTCAGGAATCTCTTCTGCATTGCCGTGGCAACAATCTTATTGGGTTCCCCTGACGCTCCTGAGTAGGTTCTCCGCACCGTGACGGTTGGGAATCCCATCTGATCTGTCCAGGTTGTCATGATGGTTGCTATGTCCAAACCAGCCAGATGGACACTATCTTCTTCGGCTGCCTAGGCAACCAAACAAAATTGCTTGTGTAAGCATGGTAAGAGGTCAAGGAGCCTTTTCTCATATGATGAATTGTCAATTTGTGTCTGGTTTTTCAATCCTTGCAGGACGTTTTTCGTTGTTTTCTTTTGAGAAAGGTCCTGCTAGGATCGATCCTTCAAGCTTTCACATTTTTAAAAATGTATAAAAACTTTATGGCATTTTGTAAACAATTTGGTAATCTAAATAAAAAATTCTTAATAAATGCTTATTTTAAAATATCATATATATATTTATGCTTATTTAAAAATAAATGCTTATTTACATTGTTCAATAAGCAAAATTTAAATTCTAAATCTCAAATGTTTAGGGCCTAGTGTTTGGATCCTAGCAGGATCTTTTTCAAAGGCAGAATGTTTGGATCCTAGCAGGACCTTTCTCAAAGGCAGAATGTTTGGATCCTAGCAGGACCTTTCTCAAAGGCAGAATGTTTGGATCCTAGCAGGACCTTTCTCAAAGGCAGAATGTTTGGATCCTAGCAGGATCTTTTTCAAAGGCAGAATGTTTGGATCCTAGCAGGACCTTTCTCAAAGGCAGAATGTTTGGATCCTAGCAGGATCTTTTTCAAAGGCAGAATGTTTGGATCCTAGCACGACCTTTCTCAAAGGCAGAATGTTTGGATCCTAACAGGACCTTTCTCAAAGGCAGAATGTTTGGATCCTAGCAGGACCTTTCTCAAAGGCAGAATGCTTAGATCCTAGCAGGACCTTTCTCAAAGGCAGAATGTTTGGATCCTAGCAGGACCTTTCTCAAAGGCAGAATGTTTGGATCCTAGCAGGACCTTTCTCAAAGGCAGAATGTTTAGATCCTAGCAGGACCTTTCTCAAAGGCAGAATGTTTGGATCCTAGCAGGACCTTTCTCAAAGGCAGAATGTTTGGATCCTACCACGATCTTTCTCAAAGGCAGAATGTTTGGATCCTAGCAGGACCTTTCTCAAAGGCAGAATGTTTGGATCCTAGCAGGACCTTTCTCAAAGGCAGAATGTTTGGATCCTAGCAGGACCTTTCTCAAAGGCAGAATCAAATCAAATTCTACAAGAAAGGTCATGCTAGTATGAAAATATGTATGTATATTTGAGGCAGATTCTGTTTGAGAGTGTTAGGGACGAGATGATGACAGGATTTGGGTCTCTTTTTCCGTCAGTCGTAGACTTACCTCTTGTAAATGGATCCACAAGTCGCTATTCTCAGCGGTGTCATACTGCAATTTTCGTAAGTAATTCTAAACGAGAAAGGAAATCAATGACAATCACTTAAATCAATTCAACAAACAAAAGGGAGACTGGCAGAGAAATAAAAAAGAAGAAGAAACTTTGACTGGATCAGAACTTGAACTCCAAGACCTCTGGATTAAACGGTACCTCCGATTTTGGAGTGCCGATAGTGTTCCTGCTTGCTGGGCCTTCTAAACATGGCAACCACTATTGTCCAAGTTTTAAAAAAAGACTCTTCTCAGCCTACCGCAAAACAATATGTAGCATGGCAAAAGCCACACAGACGTCTGATTGTGCCAGGTTTGACTCGCTTCAACACAGAGAGCACTCTTATTGATCTATTGCACAGGGATTTATTTGATGTTTGGGGAGTTTTGGAAAGGGCACATTATAACCAAAACACATTTGGCAGTCACGGGCACTGAGAAATGGCCCAGTGGTCAATGTATCAGCACTCTAACCATCCAAGCTATCCAGACCATAGGTGGGGCCCTTCATTCCCAAATAGTCAACTATCTGTACTGGGCCGGGGACATCAGTCACAAGCATCTGGTCAAAAATTACAGTATATCTCCGATTCCAAAAGTGTCTGTGAATGCAACAGTTATCTTACTATCTACAAAATGAAATTCAATCAAAGAGCAACGCACAGGATTCGAACCCTGGACTCTGCTGGGAGACTGATCAGAGTGATCAGACTGATCAGACTGATCAGAGTGATTGGGGAGGTCTTAGCGTTATGCAGGATTTGTTTGTTTTTACCTGAAGTCCTTTAGTGAAAGTATCCTCACCGAGGAAATATCGTATCATCCGCAGAACTGACCCACCCTGGATGGAAGAAAGGGCAAATAGACAAAAGGAACATAAATATGGAGTAAGGGGAAATGGTAGCCATGGTTATGCTGATTGAAGTATCCAGTCAGATTCTTGTTAAAATGGAAAGCAGATGATGACACAAGTCAAACATTTCAAATCAAAAAGTTGGAGATTGCCTTTTACCTGACAATTGGCAATTCTCTTAAAAGACTTTATTTATGAAATTGGAATTTGACAAATAAACACAATTGTAGAAATGTTAAAATTAAGTGGGCCTGACGTTTCGATCCTAGCAGGACCTTTCTCAAAGGCAGAGTGTCTCTGCCTTTGAGAAAGGTCCTGCTAGGATCGAAACGTCAGGCCCATCAAATTTTAAGATTTACATTTTGGTAATTTTAGTCAGTAAGCAGTTTGCAACATTTTTGTATATCAGCAATTGTAGAAATGAACGCAATTCCAATGTAATGAACAAAACTGTTGCAAACTGCTTACAAACATCCAAAATCTAAAAAAACCTTGATTAAAAAAACACTCTAATTCTAGTATGCTCATTCCCAAAGGCTAAATCTGCCTTGGAGAATGGTCTTCTAGCATTGACACATCACGCCCTGTATAGTTTGTACAATGCCAATGTCCAGCAAAGATACTATAAACTGCGGTGATGGCTTCTGAAAGGTACTCCTAGTTTTGGATCAGAAGGTCAGGCCCTCTAAATTACGTTGCCGAATCCATTTCTCTATTGGGATTTTGGGATTATTTCATCTCAGGTCTGGGTATATTTGGCTGGACAACATGGCCCAAACCATTTTTCACAAGGGTGAATACTTATATAGGACCAGTCCACTTTCTAGTAGGGGTGTCAGGTGATTTACAATCACTGGTGAGCTTTACACAAACTGAAATCATTGCACAAAATTATGTTGAATAACAAAATTACAAAAACTATGGAAATGCCCAAAAGTGTATTAAAATGTCAAGCCCTGTAACTCTCTGAAGGATCCAAATATTTGGTGACCGAAGGGTCTGTTGCAATCTTACCTTGGAATATGAGATTGTATCGAACATCAAGTTGATCTCTGACGGAGTGTTGACGTTGATGATTATAGGTCTGGAGGTGACTAAGGCATCACCAACCATAACTCGCTGCAGATCATACGCTACAAACTTATCCCACTGTCCAAAAAAAAACCCAGAGAAATTTAAAATCTGCTTGAAGAAAAGAAACCTTTGTCACTTCTTCACCAACATCATTCCTTAGAAATGAAGGGGTTGTTCATCGCGGTGGTGCAGATAAGTGGAAAGGGTGATCAAAGTCACGCAATGTGTCGTTGCTGGTGGCGACGTTTCGGAGCACAGAAACCGGCAAAGCGGACATAAGCAGACGCCGCAGCGCGAATTCTTCAGTTGCCTGATGAAGGTTAGCAGTTAGCAACCGAAACGTCGCCACCAGCAACGACACATCGCGTGACTTTGATCACCCTTTCCACTTAACATCATTCCTCATCTTAAAAATGAATAAACAGAAACAAATGAAGCTAATACCAAAAATACAAATACAAATACAAATGAAGTTAATACAAAAAAAATGACTAAAATGACCTGCAATAGATGTACATCAATCTCAAAAGTTAGAGGGCCTGACGTTTCAATCCTAGCAGGACCTTTCTCTCTTTGCTTTTGAGAAAGGTCCAGCTAGGATCGAAATGTCAGGCCCTCTAACTTTTGAGATTAATACAAATGAATAGTATTGATGCTGAATTGAATAAATAAATTTAATCTAAACAAAATGAGAGGTCTTGATGTACATGTACGTGTATGTGATCCTTGCAGGGCCTTTCTCTAGGCAGAAGCACTTGAGCAGAAGGTCCTGCTACCAGTGAACCATTAGGTCTACCTATTTATAAATCTGTAAATTCCATAGTTTTGTTTTCTACATTCAATGTAAGTATGCTTTTTGTTTAGGGTTTTTTGGTCAGCCACATGTTAGAGGATAGTTTGTAAACAAGGACAAATGTCTTCTTCTAAAAATTGGCATCCCATAATAATCTTGGCAAATGGACGGATCGATCCATGCGGATCCTTCCTGCGTGTTGAGCTTTTTTGTATTTGAGAAAGATCCTGCTGAGATTATGTCAACCACCTTTGATTTTCAGAAACAAAGTAAGGACACAACAGAAGCATCAATAGAAAATATTAGCTTGCAAAAGTAAATATTACTTAATAATCTCAAAAATGAAATTACAATTTCAAGTTCCTCTTCGACGGCGTCTGTCCCGATGTATTCCACATAGCTAGCAAAGCCTTCATTTAACCAGAGATAGTCCCACCATTTCATCGTGACTAAGTTACCGAACCACTGCCAAAGAAAATGGGAAAAATAATCAGCAAAAGAAATGGCTTCCTTTGACTAGAATTGGGGCTGAATTGGACACAGAATACACCGATCCAGAAATCCGCGCCCACCATAGCAGCGGCCAAGCAACCGCGCACAAGATCGCCTACGCGCCATGGGCGTCCACTGCACACCTGCAACCAACGAAAGCACTTCTCTCTGTTGGACTTTGGTTTGGGAAAAGGCCAAAATGTACATTTCCTCTCTTATTGCCAGGGTATCAAGAGTCAAAATGACAATGAAAATATAAACACCGCTTGACCATGGTTTAGGATAAAACTTGGATTTGCAAAGGAATTGCCGGATACATACGAAACAAAAGTAAACACAACATTCTTGTAGTCAAGAATAAAAAATCTCAAACATTTTGTTGGACAAAATGGCGGCAATTTGTCGGATCTTAAATCGCGTGTTGTGATTGGTCAATTTGTCAAGGGGCGTGGTGTATTAGAGCTCCCAGGTTCCCATGCTGCAAGGATAATAATAATAATAATAATAACGGACATTTCTAGAGCGCCAGAATCCGTCTGCAAAGACGCTCAAGGCGCTTAACAACATTATACATAATCAAAGAAAAGACTACATATACTGTACTATTAATTAGGAAAACTATGATCGAACAAATATGTTTTGAGAGAGGATTTGAAATCAGATATGGAGGACATACTACGGACTTCCTGAGAAAGAACATTCCACAGGGTAGGACCAGCATGGGAGAAAGCCCGCTCACCCCATAAATTATGGACGTGTGGGACTGCAAGCAGATAAGTATGCGATGATCTGAGACATCTACTGGGTTTGTAATACTTTAGCAAACAGCTGTTATATTGCGGCGCAGCACAAGACAGGGAGTGAAAAACCAGCAACAATATCTTGTACAGTGTGTACTTAATTCATAATTCGTTCAGCAACAGGCAGCCAATGCAATGAACGTAATATAGGAGAAATATGAGATCTACCAGGAGACAAAGTAACAATACGAGCTGCAGCATTTTGGAGCTCACCTGATGAGCTAACTCATGAGCCACGATGGTGCAGACTCATTGCTTCTGACGTTCAAGAACTCACCTGATGAGCTAACTCATGAGCCACGATGGTGCAGACTCGTTGCTTCTGACTCTCAGAGGACACGCCTTGCTTATACAAGAGGGCGCTCTCTCGGTACGTGATCAGTCCCCAGTTCTCCATGGCACCTGCCGTGAAGTCTGGCAAGGCAATCATGTCTGGACAAGCAGAGACCAGTATCAATCAAAAACAGGCCTCTGACAAACCCATGTTACATCCTGTTTCCCAAACAAGTGACACAGACATCTTGCCAACTGCTTCCGGACCTTAGTGACAAAAAACATCAATCTCGGAACTGTTTTTCCAACCTCAAAGGCCGTATATCCTTTCTTATTAAAGATTCTGCCTTTGATGTTTTTTTGAGAATAGTTCCGCAAGGTTGATAAGTCAAGCATTATAAATTTTTGAAAAACTAATCGAAAACTTTCCACTTTCAATCAAATTGAATTTTAAAAAAAGGAAACTTTGACTGGATCATGATTTTAACCCGAGACCACTGGTTTTGTGTACCAGCGCTCTTACCATCTGAGCTATCCAGCCCTTAGATGGTGGCCTTCCCTAATAGTCAACTAGTCTTTGGCACACCAGCGCTCTTCTATCTGAGCAATCCAGCCCTTAGATGGTGGCCTTCCCTAATAGTCAACTTGTCTTTGGCACACCAGCGCTCTTACCATCTGAGCTATCCAGCCCTTCGATGGTGGCCTTCCCAAATAGTCATCTAGTCTTTGGCACACCAGCGCTCTTACCATCTGAGCAATCCAGCCCTTAGATGGTGGCCTCCCCTAATAGTCAACTAGTCTTTGGCACACCATCGCTCTTACCATTTGAGCTATCCAGCCCTTAGATGGCGGCCTTCCCTAATAGTCAACTAGTCTTTGGCACACCAGTGCTCTTACCATCTGAGCTATCCAGCCCTAATTAGATGGTGGCCTCCCTAATAGTCAACTAAGGTTTGGCAGAGTCGGGGTGCCAGGGAGAAGCATTCAACCAAACAAACATTTAATTTTAATCAAAATAGGACAGGATTTGACAACTTGAATCTGTCAAGTTTTAAGTAGGAGCCTCCTTAACAGGTCAACTATATCTTTGCTTCCAAGTTTCTGTTTGTATTAAACAAGGGATCATGGCAATCAAAGAGAATGAGAGACTGACCCATTTTGGCCAATGGATATCGGATATCCATCCCGTACAAATCGTCAAAGAAATCCAAAATGGCCGCTCCCTTCTCAAGGGCATAGTCTGCTTGGTCGATGAAATCTTCCTGAGTCCAAACTGCAAACTGAAAATTAAAAGAAAAGGGACATAAAAAGGATACAAAATGAAAAAAAATTGCTGACTAGAAGAACCTGAAATATTCCTAGTTTGAGGGTCTGAAGTTGTAGTCATAGGACATTTTCTCCAAACTCAGAATCCTTGACAAAGGTCATGCTAGGATCAATACAGCGCCCCCTCAATTTTTCTAGAAAATTTTGAAACATGGGAGTTAGACGTCTGAGGATCATTCCCCTAAATAGTTTGAAGCAGTAACGCTTGGATAATATGGATGGGGACTTTTTTCAGTTGGTTTGGGAGTGACATTAGTTAAATTAATTTCTTGCTCTCCATGTAGTTCCCAGTTGCGTGTTTTTACTTAAATTACACTGGGGTCGCTGGCTGGTGCTATCTAAAAAACTGAGCAAGGAATCCACCCGACTGGTCACCGCACATAACAGTTTGCATTACAAGAAGAAAACGGGTGCGCAATAATTAAGTAATTCCTCTAGTAAATGAACCATGATAATGTTAAGAGGCTGATATTTCCATCGTAGCAGGACCTTTCTCAGTCAAGACAATCCTTCCTCAAAGTCAGAATGCCTTTGCGAATGCCCTCACTTTAAGAAAGGTCCTGCTAGGATTCAATCTTCAGCCCCTCGTCATCTTCTTAGATTTGAATTGCGGTCAGTAAGAAAGTAAGACACATTTCCGCATTCCTCTCAGACAAACGTACCGTGACATTGTGGTTTGTGGTCATATTGACAGACCTGAAGTCACTGATTGCATAACAGACCAGATAGGTTGACATGATGACGCTCTTCTCAAAGGTTGCTTGGATCCATCCATCGCTAAGGATGCGGTCTTCCTTACTCTTAGGCATGTTAGCTAAGGCGTGATACTCATCGGTATGTTCCAGAATGAGAGAAAAGGTTGCCTTCAGGTCTGGCTCATCGAAACAAGGGAACGCCTTGCGAGCGTCGACGGGATCAAAGAAGGTACTGGCCAGGTACCTGAAACAGGTTGTAAAGTTGTAAAACATTTAGTTGCCATGACATTTTGAAGGGCTACATGAGCGAGGAAATCTATTTATTTATTTTATCGTCCAATTCTTGCTTTCTTTTTAACTAGTCCAGGAGAGCCACAATAATCTTCAAATCGCCATCCACTTTGTCATTTATTTGCCTTGGTCTAAGATTTGATTGACAAGCAAAACCCTCACTCTAAAATAATATATTTAAAGAAAGAAAAATAAATTTGAAAATGGTAAAGAAGACTGACTGGATCGGGACTTGAACCTGAGACCTCTGGATTAACGCACCAGTGCTCTCCCATCTGAGCTATCCAGCCCTTAGATGGTGGTGGTCCCAAATACATGTAGTCAACTAGTCTTTGCCGGGGTGGGGGTGATGGCAGTCAGAAGCAAGAATCCAAACATTTAGATCTCATCTTACTAATGCTTCTCAGCAGATGAGACAAGTACAAGATGGAGAGGTGTGCTTGACAGTCAGAGTCAAAGTGGCTCTGTAGAGCTTACAATGCACCGGAGGATGACGACTCAAATCAGTGACGTTGTTGTTCAGAATGGACGACAATTGTGAAGATACTTACTTTGTCTTCAGGGCCTTGGTGGTGTAGTTCATGCGATAGTAGCCTCGTAGATCGTTCTCAAGAGGACCTTGGAACTCAAGATGAAGGGTATATTTCTCTCCGACAGTCAGGAAGGAGTTGAGCTCAATGACCAAGAACTGGTTGTCTTGATAGATCCAGGGCTCTTTGGTTCTAGTAGGAGTTGGCCCACCGTCCATCCTTGTCAAATCTGTCGTTCCTTTGGCGTAGGTGAGAGCGTTGGTGTGAAGTAGAATGACATCTGTCTTCTCGGTGCAATTTATCAAGATGTCCGCGGTTCCGCTGAAGACAAAATCCTTCAGGTCGGTGCGGATGGTGAGGTCATAGTGCTCAGGAATCAAGGATGTCGGAAGACGAATGTTCTCCCAGATATTGGGTGTGTCTCTAAAAGAGGAACGGAAAAGAACATGCTTATGAGCAGCTCAGAAACCTTATCCATCTCAATCTCTCCAAATCCATCGCCTACCTTTGAGAAGCATCAAAGCTTTACACAGTACTGTACATGGGGGCTTGATGTCCCTAGCCATCCCCAAATCCTCCAAAATCCATCCCCTAGTATTGCAGGATTTTGAAGGACACAGGACTGTAGGGCCCAGGCACCATTACTTTACACGAGGGCTTGATGTCCCTTACCATCCCCAAATCATCCAAAATCCATCACCTAGTATTGCAGGATTTTGAAGGACACAGGACTGTAGGGCCCAGGCACCATATCTTTACATGGGGGCTTGATGTCCCTAACCATCCCCAAATCCTCCAAAATCCATCCCCTAGTATTGCAGGATTTTGAAGGACACACGACTGTAGGGCCCAGGCACCATAACTTAACATGGGGGCTTGATGTCCCTAACCATCCCCAAATCCTCCAAAATCCATCCCCTAGTATTGCAGGATTTTGAAGGACACAGGACTGTAGGGCCCAGGCACCATAACTTTACATGGGGGCTTGATGTCCCTAACCATCCCCAAATCCTCCCAAATCCATCCCCTAGTATTGCAGGATTTTGAAGGACACAGGACTGTAGGGCCCAGGCACCATAACTTTACATGGGGGCTTGATGTCCCTATACATCCCCAAATCCTCCAAAATCCATCCCCTAGTATTGCAGGATTTTGAAGGACACAGGACTGTAGGGCCCAGGCACCATAACTTTGCATGAGGGCTTGATGTCCCTAACCATCCCCAAATCATCCAAAATCCATCACCTAGTATTGCAGGATTTTGAAGGACACAGGACTGTAGGGCCCAGGCACCATAACTTCACATGGGGGCTTGATGTCCCTATACATCCCCAAATCCTCCAAAATCCATCCCCTAGTATTGCAGGATTTTGAAGGACACAGGACTGTAGGGCCCAGGCACCATAACTTTACATCGGGGCTTGATGTCCCTAACCATCTCCAAATCCTCCCAAATCCATCCCCTAGTATTGCAGGATTTTGAAGGACACAGGACTGTAGGGCCCAGGCACCATAACTTTACATGGGGGCTTGATGTCCCTAACCATCCCCAAATCCATCCCCTAGTATTGCAGGATTTGGAAGGACACAGGACTGTAGGGCCCAGGCACCATAACTTTACATGGGGGCTTGATGTCCCTAACCATCCCCAAATCCATCCCCTAGTATTGCAGGATTTGGAAGGACACAGGACTGTAGGGCCCAGGCACCATAACTTTACATGGGGGCTTGATGTCCCTAACCATCCCCAAATCCATCCCCTAGTATTGCAGGATTTTAAAGGACACAGGACTGTAGGGCCCAGGCACCATAACTTTACATGGGGGCTTGATGTCCCTAACCATCCCCAAATCCTCCCAAATCCATCCCCTAGTATTGCAGGATTTTGAAGGACACAGGACTGTAGGGCCCAGGCACCATAACTTTACATGGGGGCTTGATGTCCCTATACATCCCCAAATCCTCCAAAATCCATCCCCTAGTATTGCAGGATTTTGAAGGACACAGGACTGTAGGGCCCAGGCACCATAACTTTACATGGGGGCTTGATGTCCCTAACCATCTCCAAATCCTCCCAAATCCATCCCCTAGTATTGCAGGATTTGGAAGGACACAGGACTGTAGGGCCCAGGCACCATAACTTTACATGGGGGCTTGATGTCCCTAACCATCCCCAAATCCATCCCCTAGTATTGCAGGATTTGGAAGGACACAGGACTGTAGGGCCCAGGCACCATAACTTTACATGGGGGCTTGATGTCCCTAACCATCCCCAAATCCATCCCCTAGTATTGCAGGATTTTAAAGGACACAGGACTGTAGGGCCCAGGCACCATAACTTTACATGGGGGCTTGATGTCCCTAACCATCCCCAAATCCTCCCAAATCCATCCCCTAGTATTGCAGGATTTTGAAGGACACAGGACTGTAGGGCCCAGGCACCATAACTTTACATGGGGGCTTGATGTCCCTATACATCCCCAAATCCTCCAAAATCCATCCCCTAGTATTGCAGGATTTTGAAGGACACAGGACTGTAGGGCCCAGGCACCATAACTTTACATGGGGGCTTGATGTCCCTAACCATCCCAAAATCCTCCCAAATCCATCCCCTAGTATTGCAGGATTTGGAAGGACACAGGACTGTAGGGCCCAGGCACCATAACTTTACATGGGGGCTTGATGTCCCTAACCATCCCCAAATCATCCAAAATCCATCACCTAGTATTGCAGGATTTTGAAGGACACAGGACTGTAGGGCCCAGGCACCATAACTTTACATGGGGGCTTGATGTCCCTATACATCCCCAAATCCTCCAAAATCCATCCCCTAGTATTGCAGGATTTTGAAGGACACAGGACTGTAGGGCCCAGGCACCATAACTTTACATGGGGGCTCGATGTCCCTAACCATCCCCAAATCCTCCCAAATCCATCCCCTAGTATTGCAGGATTTTGAAGGACACAGGACTGTAGGGCCCAGGCACCATAACTTTACCCGGTGGCTTGATGTCCCTAACCATCCCCAAATCATCCAAAATCCATCACCTAGTATTGCAGGATTTTGAAGGACACAGGACTGTAGGGCCCAGGCACCATAACTTTACATGGGGGCTTGATGTCCCTAACCATCCCCAAATCCTCCCAAATCCATCCCCTAGTATTGCAGGATTTTGAAGGACACAGGACTGTAGGGCCCAGGCACCATAACTTTACCCGGTGGCTTGATGTCCCTAACCATCCCCAAATCCTCACATGACTGTAGGGATTTAGGACAACAGACTTTAGGGCCCAAGCACCATATTGTATATATGGGGCTTTATGTGCCTAATACTGGATCTAGATCAGAGAATGTTCTCTTGCAAATTCCAACGGTGACGGACAATTACTTACACAGCTTCACTGAGCCAGGTCTCTACTTCACCATAGTACTGATCCATCCATCGGATATTAGCCTCAATCACAGCCACAGCCTCTGTGAAGGCTCTGGCACCAGTCCCCTGGTCAGGATTGTCCTCCATAAACTTCTTGAGCTGATCGTGATAAAGAAGAAGATTTAAACGGTGAGACTTGAAGCATCGTATCATGGAGGTACACATAGTTCTGAAGTAAGCATGATATAATCACGGACGTGTATAAAACACATCCGTGGATATAATGCGCGACGCGGAGTGATTCAGTTACTGCTTGCCGGAACTGTGCATCACAGGCACAATTTTCGTGTCCGTCCTTACGCGTCACGTTTTATTCAATATTTGTTTGCTGCCCTCACTGACGTTATTTCGCCATTTCAATGAGGAATCCATTTCGGGCCTATACAAAAACACTCGAAAATCACCTTTTATTAAAAACAAAAAAAAACACCCATACTTAGCATAGCATTATTTAGGTAACTAAATACTACCATATTAAAAAAAATTACAACACCGGTGCATATCCCCTTTAAAGGTATGCTAAGTAGTGTTCGTTTGTGGTGAAGATCTGGTTATGGCAAAGATTTGGTTTGTGGTAAAGCTTTGGTTTGTGGTAAAGGTTTGGTTTGTGGTAAAGTGTTGGTTTGTGGTAAAGGTTTGGTTTGTGGTAAAGCATTGGTTTGTGGTAAAGGTTTGGTTTGTGGTAAAGCGTTGGTTTGTGGTAAAGGTTTGGTTTGTGGTAAAGGTTTGGTTTGTGGTAAAGGTTTGCTTTGTGGTAAAGCGTTGGTTTGTGGTAAAGCATTGGTTTGTGGTAAAGGTTTGGTTTGTGGTAATACATTGGTTTGTGATAAAGCATTGGTTTGTGGTAAAGCGTTGGTTTGTGATAAAGCATTGGTTTGTCGTAAAGCTTTGGTTTGTGATAAAGCATTGGTTTGTGGTAATGCGTTGGTTTGTGGACAGGACTCAATAATGCAGAGGAAAGTGACATTACCGAATCTAGTTCAAACTGGGTGTTGAAATGTGAGGTTATTCCACTGATGAGAGAATCCAGCAGGAACACCGTATCACCATACCTACAGCATTGGAGAAGAAATAAGAATAACATTGTGATGTGAGTTGACTTTCATTCCGTTGACTTTCTATACTTCTGAACAAAGGAAAGGCAGAGTGACAGAATACGAAAGCACATTGGACTGGCCCTTTGTGTGAGTTGGTTACGTTTGGAGAGGGTTGGGTTGGGTGTGGCTGGGTTGGGTGTGGCTGGGTTGGGTGTGGCTGGGTTGAGTGTGGCTGGGTTGGGTGTGGCTGGGTTGGGTGTGGCTGGGTTGGCTGTGGCTGGGTTGGGTGTGACTGGGTTGGGAATGGCTGGGTTGGGTGCGGCTGGGTTGGGTGTGGCTGGGTTGGGTGTGGCTGGGTTGGGTGTGGCTGGGTTGGGTGTGGCTGGGTTGGGTGTGGCTGGGTTGGGTGTGGCTGGGTTGAGTGTGGCTGGGTTGGGTGTGACTGGGTTGGGAATGGCTGGGTTGGGTGCGGCTGGGTTGGGTGTGGCTGGGTTGGGTGTGGCTGGGTTGGGTGTGGCTGGGTTGGGTGTGGCTGGGTTGGGAATGGCTGGGTTGGGTGCGGCTGGGTTGGGTGTGGCTGGGTTGGGTGTGGCTGGGTTGGGTGTGGCTGGGTTGGGTGTGGCTGGGTTGGGTGCGGCTGGGTTGGGTGTGACTGACTTGGGTGCGGCTGGGTTGGGTTGGGTGCGGCTGGGTTGGGTGTAACTGGGTTGGGTGCGGCTGGGTTGGGTGTGGCTGGGTTGGGTGTGGCTGGGTTGGGAATGGCTGGGTTGGGTGCGGCTGGGTTGGGTGTGGCTGGGTTGGGTGTGGCTGGGTTGGGTGTGGCTGGGTTGGGAATGGCTGGGTTGGGTGCGGCTGGGTTGGGTGTGACTGACTTGGGTGCGGCTGGGTTGGGTTGGGTGCGGCTGGGTTGGGTGTAACTGGGTTGGGTGCGGCTCGGTTGGGTGTGGCTTGACAAAGTCAGACATCCTTCAATATCAACCTGACTCACTCAGCTCTGAAGAAATCCCAGTTAGCTCTGAAGAAGTCCCAAGCAAGAGGCAGTCCAACAGGATTGCCTGCAACAGCAGTCACTACATCTTCTCTATCCTGAGACCGTATAATACTGCTGTCAAGACTACTTGCAAGATAACTAGAGATGAAAAGGAAGAAAAACCATTGGTCAGTGACAAAATCCTGATATAATGAATCAATCACTCCAGAAAATTGGAAATTATGAAGAAAAAAAATTGGGCCCCGCCAAAAAAAAAGACGAACAAGAAAAGTTGATAAAAAATATATATAAAGAACCATGTAAAGAAGAAGAGAAAAATAACCTTAAGATGATTGAGATAGGACCTGCTTCCATTGAACCACAAGGACTTCTGAATGTCTGAAACCAACACTGCCTTAAAATAATACAACAATATTACAAATTGCCTGCTAGCCTAAATGAACAAAATGCAAATCTCAAAAACTGAGAAGTTCTGACATCCAAGGCAGAGTCTTAAGTCTTTCTCTGAACTCACGTGTTGAGGATCCAGGGTTTCTTACTGCAAGCCATAGCAGTCAGCAGGGCAGACTTGACTGAGGTACTTGTCAGAGGGTTTTGGTAAAGGTCAAAGGCAAAGTACCACTCATCCTGACCTCCGGCTTCGATGGCCGCGCAGAAGGCTGTGGCCTGCATGTCAGGATGGATGCTCGACGTGCTGGCAACGCAAACAAATTTATTCAGATGAGAATTGAAAGTCAAACAAATCAAGGCAAAACTGAGGAACTTTTGAAACAAATTTGAAATGTGCCAAGAAAGCTTCGACTTGACCGAGACCTGAGACCTGAGACCACTGCTTTGAGTCCGAGTGCTGGTACACAAAACCACTGGTCTCTGGTTCATGTCCTGGTCCAGTCAAAGTTGGTTTTGTTTTCAATATAAAAATTGGAGTAATACTGAAGCAATGTATAGAAATGTTGCAAACTGCTTGCTACTATTAGACTTTAATCTCCCAAACAGACTTCTTAAAAAAGTGGAAAGCATGTAGTGTCAATCCAAGCATGACCTTTCCTTCAGGCTGACTGTTTGGGAAAAAGTTAATTTCCCATCAAAAGGAAACTAAGAGCAGAAAATGTGCCTTTGAGAAAAGGTCCTGCTTGGATGAAAATATAAGACCCTCTACTTGATTAAGATTGATTAAACAAAATTGATTTTGAACCAATCAAATACACTGACATAATATTTATAATAGCTGAGAAAATAGCTCCAATTTTAGAATGGAAACAAAAATGTGGAAATCTTACAAGTTTGTGTCAATATTTTTCATCCAATCTGCATAGGCGTCCACTGATATCTGAATGCAGTCTTCGTTGCCATAGCGACATGCCATGCTTATCGCCCGTCCTCGACTTAATCTGAATCAAAGTTACAAACATAAAGCAAAGAGATGTAAGGCACGGTGGCTAGGTTCATTCCACTGACGTTTCTTTAGAAACAAACTAGGGGAGGGAAAATTTGGCAAAATCTGAGACTTCTGATTGAAAGTACAAGCACTCAACCATTGATGAAATCCAGTCCTTAGGTAGCGGCCTTCCCAAGAAGTCACCGTTGGGGTGGGGGCACCAGTCGGAACAATTTATTCATTAACTGTCCTTTACTTCCAAATTCTACTCAGATGCAAACAATCAATGATTAATTGTTAACCAGTGGCCACAGCAATTCAAGTATCACACAGGATGGGTGATATCAATTTGTATAGGAGGGTTTGTGGTGACACCATGTATAATGTCTCTTAAAGAAGAGGTGTGGTTCTGAAAAGAAACTGAGTGGTTACTCTATAGGAGGGTTTGTGGTGACACCATGTATAATGTCTCTTAAAGAAGAGGTGTGGTTCTGAAAAGAAACTGAGTGGTTAATCTATAGGAGGGTTTGTGGTGACACCATGTATAATGTCTCTTAAAGAAGAGGTGTGGTTCTGAAAAGAACCCGAGTGAATTTTCAAAACCACACCTCTTCTCTCCTATAGAGTTATCACTCAGGTTCTTTTCAGAACCACACCTCTTCTTTAAGAGACCTTATACATGGTGTCACCGCAAACCCTCCTATATTGTTTCAACCACCATGCAAGGCCTTAAGTCTTGATTTCAATTGATTTGATTTCAGCCAAGTCTCGTTTATCAGATCATGACAAGAGCAGCCCAGACACTGTCAAATCAATTCACAGCAATGACATGCAATAACAAGCATCAAGGTTGGATGGTTACCAACCTTTCTAGATGGTCCCCTTCATCTCCCCACTCGATGTACTCATACATTGGAGTAATCTGTGTACGCATGTATTTCTGAGGAAGATAAAACATTGGTGAAACACATTGTTATCAAAAATGAAGAAACGTTTGAAGGGAATGTTACGAAACATTCAAATGCATGTTAAGGTGCTGCATGTTTGATTCAATCATGGCTTGCCCTATTCAACATTTAACCAGCATAATAATGTTCGGTGACATCGTCTGTAAGTAGAACCATCTTGGGACCAGATTACCTTGAAGTCACCATAGGCTCCTTTCCTCTGCAAGTTCTCCTCTATGGCACCCAGTGCACCCTCCACAGCATACCAGGGCACATAATCTCTTTCCTCTTTCAGATAGCTGGTCATGTCTAGAGCGGTGCTGTGACTGATTTCATCGGCCATTGCTAGAGCGAAGACGTCACTGATGAGAGCAGCTCGGCTAGCTGTAGGAATAGCCTTCAGTAAGGGGATGCAAAGAAACCAGAAATATTCACACTTGTCACTATGAACATCTAAACTGTGAAAAAGGGGTGAAAATGTCATTTTGCCGTGAAACTAAAAAGTCATTCTGATTTCACGGTGCATATTACAGTGAAATCACCATGAAAATAATCGCTTCTCTGACCTGATAAGGATATCTTCTGGTCACTAAAGAGACCGTAAAAAAACGTGAATATCTAGGGTGGCAAGCTCCAGCCTTGAGGGATGGCTATAAATTCAATTATCAGTAGGGACCACCAGCCCCCATAGAGGTACTGTATGATGTCCATGTAACTGTCACTCCCAGATTGCCTAAATTGCCTCTAGCCATTTACAACCAGGAATGTGACCTTTTTTTAATTCGATTAAAAAATCCATTTTTGTTGTTTTGTATTTTTGGAAAGTTAATGTATTGGAGGATATTATGTCCAAAGGATTTTTCCGAAATCCGTCTCTAAATGTTGAAAAAACGAGGATTTCGGGAGAGTGTTTGTGTACTGTTTTCATGAAAATGTAAAGTTCCTGCCTTTTTGAATGGCCGCTTTCGAGGAGTTAGAATGGCGCTGCTATATTGTGTCTGGTACCAAATAAACGAGCAAAGTCCCCTTGTACTATTTACAACAAAGTTCACACGGAAATAAATTTGATATAAAAGCTAATGGTATACTCTTTCACATCATTAGAAAATCTCAAAATCTCAAAAGTGGGGGTTATTCCTCATTATGCTGTGCCGGTTCACATTTTTAGTTTGAATACTAACAATAATTATTGTACTTGAGTATGAGAACTACACAGAAGTCTTCCTCCGTACCGTGTGTTGAGTTTCAAGCTGTGACTTGAAGAGTTGCCAGTTCCTTTCATCATAGTTGACTCGATACATTCCCCTCTGATTGATGTTGACCAGAAGCCAATCACTGTCACTGCCTGACGGAATCTGAAAGGAAGCTGCCAGAAGGAGAGAGGACAGTTGGAAAACTGGAAACAAAGATGAAATGGGAAGTGTGGCTAGTCTGAAGCAAGACATCAGCCTCCATCCCCTATTGGTGATAGACTGCCAGCCAAGGCTGACAAATAGAACTGGGAGGGGGTGACTAGTCTGAAGCAAGGCATTAGCCTCCATCCCTATTGGCGGTAGACTGCCAGCCAAGGCTGACAGATAGAACGGGGAGGGGTGACTAGTCTGAAGCAATGCATGAGCCTCCATCCCCTATTGGTGATAGACTGCCAGCCAAGGCTGACAAATAGAACTGGGAGGGGGTGACTAGTCTGAAGCAAGTCATTAGCCTCCATCCCTATTGATGGTAGACTGCCAGCCAAGGCTGACAAATAGAACTGGGAGGGGTGACTAGTCTGAAGCAATGCATGAGCCTCCATCCCCTATTGATGGTAGACTGCCAGCCAAGGCTGACAAATAGAACTGGGAGGGGTGACTAGTCTGAAGCAAGACATAAGCCTCCATCCCTATTGGTGGTAGACTGCCAGCCAAGGCTGACAAATAGAACTGGGAGGGGGTGACTAGTCTGAAGCAAGGCATGAACCTCCATCCCTATTGGTGGTAGACTGCCAGCCAAGGCTGACAGATAGAACTGTTGGTGGTAGACCCCATGCAATGGGAAGGGAGTACACTGTACTATTGAGTTTATTTCAAACAAGTTTATTTCCCAAGAGACAAAGGATGAGGCATTATCTATGAGAGCTCCTTCCAAACAAAGAATCCTTTGTCATACCCGACTCATCCTCGGGTTTCAGCCAAAGACTCTCTGGATGATCAAACTCTGGCGATTTCCCTGAAGTGAAGGTCACTGGCACATACCACTTGTAGCTAGAAAATAAATGAAAGCATCGATGAAAAAAATGAACAAAAAGTGAAAAGAAAATTGTACAAGATGTCTTGAGTTTCAAGAGGAGTCAATATCAAAGAGATGAGAGCTTGTGACAGATTTCCTTCAGTAATGATGATGAGGTTTTCATGCAATAGGCGCTTTACATGGCAATGAGTGCTTAACATTCGAACACAAGGAAAAAGGAAACCAGGAAGGCCCAGGACACTGTACTTGCAGTATATACAAGAACTAATGGGAGACTATGAAGGGATGCTACAACCAAATGATATTGTCAACTCTGCTCAAGACCGCAGTGGTTTGAGACGGCTTGTAGACGGCAGTATGCGCTTTACATTCCACCACATGGAAAAAAGGAAACCAGGAAGGCCCAGGACACTGTACTTGCAGTATATACAAACAACTAATGGGAGACTATGAAGGGATGCTACAACCAAATGATATTGTCAACTCTGCTCAAGACCGCAGTGGTTGGAGACAGCTTGTTGTCGCCTGCTCCGCAGCCGACCAATGATGATGATGGATTTATGAAGATGTGGAATAAAGAAGCAAGTTGAATCTGTAAATGGACTGAGAGATGTACCCTAAGTCTGGATAGTCCGTGGTGGTGTTGGAGGTGGGGTCTGCTAGGAACCGTTTCTGCTCCACTGTGGCCTTCATCCCGTCAGCTTTGCTGTTGTAGTCTCGCGTCACTTTGACAAAAGGAAATCCCATTTGTTGGGTCCAGGTTGCCATGATGGTTGCTAGGTCCAGACCCTCAAGATCTACCCCATCCTCCTCAAGGGCCTAGAAGACAGATCAAGGAGAGATGAAAGCGGTTTGAGAGAATTGTTGCTATAGTAACCACAGGCTGAACTAGCAATAACCCTAAAACTAAACCAAACAACACAACAGCAAGACAATATACTTCTTTTGACATAGTCTCCTACCTTGTTCAGAGATATCCAGAGATCGCTGTTTTCCGCATTGCTGTACTGAAATTCTTTGAGATAAATCTGTAAGAAAAAAAATACAAGCATGTGAGTCAACCTGAAAACTAATTAATAACGAATTCTACCAGACAGTCATAGTTAAAAAAAATAAAAATGAGTTTTGCTCTAAACAAACTTATCAGAAGTAGAGAAATGTTCCAAACTACTTATTACTGAATAACATGAGCAAGATTATACAAATCTCAGAGATGTTTATGACTCATGGTTCAATTTGAGTCTTATCTTTCTCCAAGGCAAGAAAAGGGCGCTTTGGGAGAAATGTCCTGCTTCAAACGGTTTGTTAGACACTCAAACATTTGAGAATCAAAAAATTAAAATAAACATAGACGTTGGATGGTACATTTACATTTACCCACCTTAAGGCCTTTCACAAAAGTTTCATTACCAATGAAATGACTCATCATTCGAAGAACTGACGAACCCTGTCATGATAGAAAAAAAATAATCATGTAAATGATTAGAGTAATCTCCTCCTGAGGCAATCTCCTCTTGAGGTAATCTCCACTTGAGGTAATCTCCTCTTAAGGGAATCTCCTATTGAGGTAATCTCCTATTGAGGTAATCTCCTTTTTAGGAAAATCCATTCAAAGCTAATCTCATTATCATTCAATCTCCTTCAATCTGTTTAAGAAGTAATCCCCTTTAATCTATTTAAGAAGTAATCCCCTTTAATATATTTAAGGAATAATCCCCTATAATCTATTTAAGAAGTAATCCCATTTAATCTATTTAAGAAGTAATCCCATTTATTCTATTTAAGAAGTAATCCCATTAATCTATTTAAGAAGTAATCCCCTTTAATCTATTTAAGAAGTAATCCCTTTAATCTATTTAAGAAGTAATCCCATTTATTCTATTTAAGAAGTAATCCCATTAATCTATTCAAGAAGTAATCCCATTAATCTATTCAAGAAGTAATCCCTTTAATCTATTCAAGAAGTAATCCCCTTTAATCTATTTAAGAAGTAATCCCCTTTAATCTATTTAAGAAGTAATCCCCTTTAATCTCTTCAAGAGGTAATCTGTCAGGATCTCTTTTTCATTAATGCTAAATCATCTAATATCTTGGCTTGACTGTAGCAGCTGACACAATACAGACACACCACAAGAACACGGTCCGCTCCGCGGTCAACTGGATAAGATGAGAACATTTGAGTCACAGGATGGAATGCCACACACAAGTACCTTTTGGTAAGAAATTCTATCGAACATGATGTTGATTTCAGAGGGAGTCAGGACTTCGGTAACCATGGGTCTCGATGTAACTAAGGAGTCGGTTGCCATGGCACGATGCAGATCATACAGAATAAACTTGTCCCACTGCAACGAATCAAAACAGGGAGACGTGTCAATCAAACTTGCATGAGATAAACTCAAAAATCACCTCCAGAAATGTCAACAATTAACAATGACATAGCGTATGCAAAGACAATTAGCACTCTGCAGTATGCTTAATTGCCTAAAAACCTAAATGAACAGGCGGTATTTTGCTCAAAAGGGTTGAAAAATACAAACTACATTTCAGAGGAAAACAAAAATGTTGGTAAATAGTTTATGACTTCAGTGATGAATATGCAAATCTCAAAACAATACACAGTGGGGGCCCGATGTTTCAATCCGGTCAGAATTGTTTCCAATTTTCCAAGACTAGACTGAATTTGAGAAAGGTCTTGATAGGATCTAAATGCAAGAGGCCTTACTCTATCTCCCTATGCTTTGAAGACTTGTCTCTAATGTCAAGAATCTCCATAATCAGGAGGGCCTGATGATGATGACGTTTTAATCCTAGTACTGCAAGACTTTTCTCAAAGGCAGATTCAATTATGCCGTTGAGAAAGGTCCTACAAGTCAAGAGTTTCCAACACATTGACACAATGAACATCTAAACCGTGAAAAAGGGGTGAAAATGTCATTTTGCCGTGAAACTAAAAAGCAAGGACATCTTCAGGTCATTAAAGAGACCGTGAAAAAACACTGAATATCTAGGGTGGCAAGCTCCAGGCTTGGGGGATGGCTAATTCAATTACCAGTAGGGACCATCATCCACCATAGAGGTACTGTGTTGTGTCCTTGTACTTGTCACTCCCAGATACTTCTAAATTGCCTCTAGCCATTTACCACAAGGAATGTGGCCATGGAGACCACTGGTGAAAATACCATGAAAATGACTTGGCTAACTGTGTGCCATGAAATAGGGGTGAAAACACAGTGAATTTTCTTTTCACGGCTAAATTACATTTTCACCCCATTTTCACAGTTTAGATGTTCATAGTGTGATAGAGATTCAGTGTTTTGCATAGAAAAGAGATAAAAGATCAGAAGTTTATTAAAATCATATCAAATAAGACTTAAGGCTTTGCATGGTGGGTGAATCAATATAGGAAGGTTTGCGGTGACACCATGTATCAGGTCTCTTAAAGGAAGAGGTATGGTTCTGGTTCTTTTCAGAACCAAACCTCTTCCTTTAAGAGACCTGATACATGGTGTCACCGCAAACCTTCCTATAAAAAAATATTAAAATCATATCAATTGTCAAATTAAAGACGATTTAATTGTTATTTACCATTCCCCAAGTTGACTCAACTTGCTGAGTTCCGACGTATTCCACATAACTGGCAAAACCTTCATTCAACCAGAGATAGTCCCACCATTCCATCGTGACCAAGTTACCGAACCACTGCCAACAAAACGGGAAGAATAAGTAGCCCAACAAACTTTCAATGAACCTTTTTTATAGAAAAACGATGAATTGAAACCTGTTTTCAATTAAATGGGCACCTTAATCTTAAAAAATGAATTGATTTGAAAGTTTCAATTCAACGTCTTAGCTTGAAATGCGTACATGCACAAAATGCCTAACATGAATGCAAGATGCATAAAATAATGGACAATCTGTATTTCATTTGCTTAAATCGGAATTTATTTGCTTAAAATGGGGGTGATTTGCACATAACATTTACATTAGATGGGTTGATGAGTTTAACAGCTTCCACAAATGAAATGTTGTCTTTACCTCACAAGTGAAGGTGATAGGCGGGAATGGATTTTATTTTAATTCTGAAATCTGAATTCCTGGCCTTAAAGCCCCTACACACCATTGGTCGAGGTCAAAGAATAGCATCCATACGTTGTCTGATCCAACATATGCATGAAATAGCACACCTGTGAACATTTCAGCTCAATCCACCAACCTCGAGAAAATCGTGAAAAACCGCTTCATTTGTTTTGCGAAAATGCAGCATTCAACGCCACACTGTTCCGAAAAATAGTTTAGATCTAGGTGAGACGTAAAGGATTTCCTTTACTAATTTCTCTAAAAATACAGCATTTTAGTTAGAGATTTAAGTGGATGCTAACTGCTATGAACCAAGGGTTCAAGGGGTCAGAGGTCAAGGGATCAGGGTTCAAGGGGTCAGGGGATCAGGGGATCAGGGGTCAAGGGGCTGGACCCATCAACAGGGCCCAGATCCTCGATCCCCTTCGAGAATGAGAGGCCCCCAAGGCCCCATGCTGCAAGGATGACATCAGAGTGAGTCTCCTGAGTTCACCTGATGAGCTAACTCATGAGCCACGATGTTGCAGACTCGTTGCTTCTGACGTTCAAGAACTCACCTGTTGGGCTAACTCATGAGCCACGATGGTGCAGACTCGTTGCTTCTGACGTTCAAGAACTCACCTGATGAGCTAACACATGAGCCACGATGGTGCAGACTCCTTGCTTCTGACGTTCAAGAACTCACCTGATGAGCTAACTCATGAGCCACGATGGTGCAGACTCGTTGCTTCTGACGTTAAAGAACTCACCTGATGAGCTAACTCATGAGCCACGATGGTGCAGACTCGTTGCTTCTGACGTTCAAGAACTCACCTGATGAGCTAACTCATGAGCCAAGATGGTGCAGACTCGTTGCTTCTGACGTTCAAGAACTCACCTGATGAGCTAACTCATGAGCCACGATGGTGCAGACTCGTTGCTTCTGACGTTCAAGAACTCACCTGATGAGCTAACTCATGAGCCACGATGGTGCAGACTCGTTGCTTCTGACGTTCAAGAACTCACCTGATGAGCTAACTCATGAGCCACGATGGTGCAGACTCGTTGCTTCTGACGTTCAAGAACTCACCTGATGAGCTAACTCATGGGCCACGATGGTGCAGACTCGTTGCTTCTGACGTTCAAGAACTCACCTGATGAGCTAACTCATGAGCCACGATGGTGCAGACTCGTTGCTTCTGACATTCAAGAACTCACCTGATGAGCTAACTCATGAGCCACGATGGTGCAGACTCGTTGCTTCTGACGTTCAAGAACTCACCTGATGAGCTAACTCATGAGCTACGATGGTGCAGACTCGTTGCTTCTGACGTTCAAGAACTCACCTGATGAGCTAACTCATGAGCCACGATGGTGCAGACTCGTTGCTTCTGACGTTCAAGAACTCACCTGATGAGCTAACTCATGAGCCACGATGGTGCAGACTCGTTGCTTCTGACGTTCAAGAACTCACCCGATGAGCTAACTCATGAGCCACGATGGTGCAGACTCGTTGCTTCTGACGTTCAAGAACTCACCTGATGAGCTAACTCATGAGCCACGATGGTGCAGACTCGTTGCTTCTGACGTTCAAGAACTCACCTGATGAGCTAACTCATGAGCCAAGATGGTGCAGACTCGTTGCTTCTGACGTTCAAGAACTCACCTGATGAGCTAACTCATGAGCCACGATGGTGCAGACTCGTTGCTTCTGATGTTCAAGAACTCACCTGATGAGCTAACTCATGAGCCACGATGGTGCAGACTCGTTGCTTCTGACGTTCAAGAACTCACCTGATGAGCTAACTCATGAGCCAAGATGGTGCAGACTCGTTGCTTCTGACGTTCAAGAACTCACCTGATGAGCTAACTCATGAGCCACGATGGTGCAGACTCGTTGCTTCTGACGTTCAAGAACTCACCTGATGAGCTAACTCATGAGCCACGATGGTGCAGACTCGTTGCTTCTGACTCTCAGAGGACACGCCTTCCTTATACAAGAGGGCGCTCTCTCGGTACGTGATCAGTCCCCAGTTCTCCATGGCACCTGCCGTGAAGTCTGGCAAGGCAATCATGTCTGATGCAAACAAGTGGAGATTCAAGAATATACAAACTGATCAAGATGACTGGTCCATGTCTAGTTAATGGTCTTTCAACTAAAGGCAAACTCACAGGTCAAGAGAAATATTGACTTCCCTTGACCAACTGCTTACTTGGTCTTTGTAACTTCACTCATAATTGTACATCGACTTCTGTCAATGATTGTAATCATTCACTCGCTGACTTGCTTGAAAAATGGCGATGGGTCTTCTGGCAGTTACTGGTTCAAACTCTGTCAGTGTCATAGAGTCTATCGTGTGTCTATGGATCAATGTACAGTTCCTACAGCCTGGGGTATCCAGACAACTCTATAGTCATAAGTAATTCTACTCCACTAGGCACTAGTAATAGTACTATTAATAGTATTTATAATAAGAAAATATTACAGAGGTTAGTTCTTAAACAAAGGCATTAGAGAAGAGAGTAATGCTGTGTTTTCAGCCAGTATGGGTAAATCTTTGTTCCACGCTACCCCGACGTCTAATCTGAAATGCAGAATCTTGGCTGATAACTTTCATAAATAAATTACCTAGGTTTAGTCCCACTTACTGGGCCGCTAGTAGCTCCCTTAAACGAGTTTTGAGATTATCTGTCACACTAGCTAGTGCTGTAGGCTGTAGATTCCGAGTTGAGCACTGTGCTGCAACTAACTAGTGTGCCATGCCATTACCCCCAGAACTGTGGGGTTCTACGTCGTCCGCTGCTCTCCCGACCGGAACCCCACAGATAACTAGGCTTTTTCCCCATAGGCTTCTGTGTAACATTCACAAGTGCTGTGGCATAGGGATCAGCAGGTTCAGCATAACTCATAAAATACTGCTTCATTTGGCCCAAGATTTCTAGCAAATGTGGTTTACATACCACGCACCTGTGTGCAACTGTCCCCTTGGTGAAAATGTGGCGATTTCCAAAAAAAAATGGGTGAAAACCTCCCGGTTTGGTCGCAAGATCCAAACGGCAGCGCCGCAACTGGTAGTCTGGTCCCCTGTACGTCTTCGCAGCAAGGCGCTATACCGTACTACAGGGACCAGACTGCCAGTTACGGAGCTGCCGTTTGAATGTTGCAACCAAACCGGGAGGTTTTCGCCCATTTTTTTTTGGAAATCGACACATTTTCGCCAAATGGACAGTTGCACACAGGTGCGTGGTATGTAAACCACATTTGCTAGAAATCTTGGGCCAAATGAAGCAGTATTTTATGAGTTATTCTGAACCTGCTGATCCCTATGCCACAGCACTTGTGAACGTTACACAGAAGCCTATGGGAAAAAAGCCTAGTTATCTGTGGGGTTCCGGTCGGGAGAGCAGCGGACGACGTAGAACCCCACAGTTCTGGGGGTACCATGCCATTACAACAAAGCGTCGTGAACCATAGTTTCAACTTTCCAGTTAAACGTTTGCAGTTACTGGGACTAGCTTCACCTGGTCTGTGTGCTTCGAGGAAGGAAATCCAGTCAAGATTTCAGAGGACGACTGCGTTTCGGATTTCAGCCAACGTGACTGTCGTGTCGGTTCTTGAACATCAATCGGTCTTGCTCCCAATCATTGATCAAAGTTAACACCGCTAACCTCTGGCAAGAGTTTTGATTTCTGCTTTAAGACAGGATGAAACCTGTACTTGAGGTCACAAATCAGACCCCGTCCATCACTGCGACCAATTTTCAGAGACATCTGCCCTAACTGAGTGACCTTTCTCGGTCAAATAATCTTAAACTCAGAGCACAAACTTCAGCATTCGCAGTCGCAACCACGTGTACAACGTTTGATTTGTTTACAAAGGACGCCCCCTATAGTCCACGGAAGAGGATTAATTTCCTGGTATCCTGTGAGGGCGCTGTCTTACTTGGCTTACATGTTGGCATCAAGGCCCTTTCCCAAAACCCGGCTTAGGCTTCGGCTCCGGCTTCGTCTCTGTTATCCAAAAGCTGAAAACACAGGTTGGAGTTCTTTGTTGAAGTTGAAGCTTTGGATTTTGTTCTTTTCAAAACGCAGTATGATGTTCAAAAACGAAGCCAAAGGCCTCCCGTTTTCACGCCTTGTACTTTAAAATGGATGACAGAAATGGAGACAAAGCCGGAGCCTGAGGTTTTGGAAAAGGGCCGGGCCTAGAGAGTTATTTTTCATCTCGCTTTGGAAGGTTGCAAAACAATCTGCCTGAGTGTTCGGTCCTAGCGGGAGTTTGACCCTAGCATGACCTTTCTCAAAGGCTTTCTGGGTCTAGCTGGAATCCAAGCAGTCACTCTCGACACCACCACTGTTTCGTTATGAATCTCCTTGATACAGCATGGCATATGTAGAGTAATTGAGTGACACAGTGAAAGAAAGACACAAATACAGTTTATAATGTGTTATAATCTTCGCTCATGTTCCTGCGCTTATAGTGACTTCGGGAACGAACTGCCCTGGACCCAACTAAGAGGGTGCTATCGGTAACAACCACCACCTTTATCATCGACAATTCCTTACCCATTTTTTGCAGTGGGTATTTGTTTTCCTCGCCGTACAAAGTGTCGAAGTAATCCAGAATAGCGGCTCCTTTATCCAACGAGTACTGCACTTGGTCGATGAAGTCTTCCTGGGCCCACACACCAAACTTCAAGAAAGAACAAGAAAAATGCTAAATTATTTGGAGCGTTGTTTTTGACGTCTGGTCAAGGTTTGGTCCAGGCCGATTTTACTATCTTCGTACTTCGAAGAGAAGATTTCATCTCTTGGGAGTCTTAAAAACCACTTCACAAAACCACGAGTATCTTCTCGAAAACCGAATACAAAGTCCTCCCATTTTCATACTTGCTAACATAAAATGAATTAAAGAGGAGCGTACGAGCCTGAGCCTGAGCAAAAAAATAATCGGGTTTTTGGAAACGCAGTGGCTGTTGTTACGGCAGTCGTCCGTGTGGTTCCCTGACTTGATTGTATTTCGTCAGCATTGCAGGCTGGTTGAACCAGTCTATTAGCTGATAGTCTGGTTCCAAGAGCTAAACATCCTGACAAATACTGTGAAGTCAGGGAACCACACGGACGACTGCCGTAACAACAGCCACGGCGTTTTGGAAAAGGTCTAGTGACGGGTGAAGCCCAAACCGTGCCCGCTATGCTGGAAACCTTTCCCGATGATCTCACCTCTATACCATTCTCGGTCGTTTTAGTCTTATTGACGAATTCGCTGACTACGTAACAAACGAGGTAGGTTGGCATGACGACGCTCTTTTCGAAACTGGATCGTTTCCATCCATCTGGAAGGTCCGCGTCCTTCGTCTTGGGCATGTTGGCAAGGGCCCGGTACTGCGGTTCGAACTCCAATGTAACCGTGAAGGTAGCCTTGAGGGCGGGCTCGTCAAAACACGGGAAGGCTTTCCGAGCATCCACGGGATCGAAGAAGGTGCTGGCCAGATACCTGGGGAGTCAAGAAAGGGATGGGATATTTTGCTGACTGTTGTAATGAAACAGGCTTTGGGTGAGACTGTGTACTCGATCTCCCCTTAACGTGTGTGATTCAGAGAGGTAATCGACTCCCGTAATAAAGACATGTATTGTGTCACCACAAGCCTCATAATACATGTATATTTTATGAAACCACCGTGCAAAACTTCATTATCTCATCTGAACATGTTGGCTCTTCTAATATAGAGCCCCCTCTCTCTATAATTATATATCGCCACCTCTCTATCCACCTTTCTCGACCACCTCTCTATCTCTCCCTCTCCCTCTCTCCCCCCTCTCTCGTCTCCACCTCTCTCTCCCCACCTCTTTCTCTCCCTCTCATCTCTCCCCCTCTCTCTCCCTCTCCCTCCACCTCTCTCCTTACCTCTCTTTCCCCTCTCTCTCCTCTCCCTCCACCTCTCTCCTTACCTCTCTCTTCACCTCTCTCTCCTTACCTCTCTATCCACCTGTCTCTCTCTCCCTCTCTCTCCACCTCTATCTCTCCACCCCCTCTTTAGTCTCTCTCTCTCCCCCCACCTGTCTCCCTCTCTCTCTTTCTCTCTCCCCTCTCTCTCCCCACCTGTCTCCCCCCCTCTCTCTCTCTCTCTCTCTCTCTCTCTCTCTCTCCTCTCTCTCTCTGTCTCTCCCCCCTCTCTCTCTCTCTCTCTCTCTCTCTCTTCTCTCTCTCTCTCTCTCTCTCTCTCTCTCTCTCTCCCTCTCTCTCCCTCTCCACCTCTCTCTCTCTCTCTCTCTCTCTCTCTCTCTCTCCCTCCCTCTCTCCCCCTCTCTCTCTCTCTCTCTCTCTCTCTCTCTCTCTCTCTCTCCCTCTCTCTCTCTCTCTCTCTCTCTCTCTCTCTCTCTCTCTCTCAAAGAGATTATGTTCGAATTGTTAATAGTGTCTCCCCAAACATCTCACTATATGAAGTAAACCGATGAGCTAATGGAAATCCTTACGAAAACCCCCTACAGCAAAGAAACCAAAAATGAACTTCGACACTTTGAATGATCACTACTTTGATCCCTAAAAAGTTAAAAAGTTGCACCTTGGTCAGGATAAGCAAGCAAACAAATTTTGATCAGCAAATAAGAGCTTTTCGGTATATTGAGGTCCGTTTGATTTCAAAAATTTATAAAATCCATCAATTGCTTGATTACCTTGACTTAATTGGACATTATTTTCACAATATTGTTTCATGTGAATACCGGAATGAATCGTGGGACTAGCAACCAGACAAATACACCTGTGGGTTTCAATTTTGATTTGGGTGACATTCCTAGACAGGGATCCGATCGAGGGTTAAGTGAAGGGGTCACATGGGGACTTTCTGTTCCTCAATAAACAAAAAGATCACGCTGTGCGAGCCAATGGCCGAACGGATATCAAGATAAAGGTTGAGATAGAACGCAGTGCAATGCCGAGTGATGTTTTTATTATTGCATGTCCAACTCCATCCTTTCTATGTTAATGGGCAGACGATCTAGGAGCAATTTCCTTTGGTTTTATTAGTTTAAGGGAATGCGTATTGTTCGTGAGTGGAATCGGGTTTAATCAGAAACGTGTGGAGACGGGTAGACGATGACGATGGAATTATGAACCATGATAGTTGAGCTCAATCTTTGTGGATCTTATTATCCGGAAAGCAATCATGTTTTGTTTTGGATGTGGAAACCAATTGATGTGTTTCTCCCTAATTTGATCAATTTGACTTGGTGATATACACAAATGTTGCAAACTGCTTACTGACTAAAAATTACCCAAATGCAAATCTTCAAATTGATCTTCAAAGATCAATTTGAAGTAAAAAATAAAATTTGTTTTAAACATTTCCCAGTCGGATTTGCTTTAATTGCATTGTACATGTGTAATTATTTTGTTCTTTATGAAGTCAAATGAAAATTCCAATTCCATGTCAGTCGACGAAAAAATCTTCGCAAGTTCAAACAGGATTGCCAGCCTTGATTGACTATATCCAGTGATGCTCACTTCCTTCGAACACTAGTCTATACTTCCATGGTTTGACTCGTTTTCGTCTTCTGTGTGTTCTTCATAAGAATGTAGGTTATTCTGGATCAATGGGGACAAGGTTTGATAAACTGATCTCAACTTAGATTCAAGTCTCAAAGCCATCCGGTTATTGAGGTCAAAGTTCCACAGGCGCGGTCTTCATTGTTTGGCTTTCGATAAAGTTATCGGCGTGTTGTCCTATTTTCCTCGCGCTAAGGAGAAAACCTTATCAATGAGCGTTTGATATCTAGGCATTGAGTAAGCAGTTTATGACCATAGTTAGGTTAATGGGGGACGCTATTTGAGCTAAAAAAATGGCCGATGGAGTGAACATCATTCTTCCTCGAAGAAAGGTCCTGCTGCGATCGAAATGTCAGACCATCTCGGTATTGTAGATTTGTATTTCAGTTATTAGCGATGAGTTATTAGCGATTTGTATTTCTTCCACTTTTAGCTTCAGTCAATGAATGACCCTGATGTTTGATGCGCCCTTGTTGTTAGAGACAGGGCAACCAGTCTAACTAGAAATGTTGCACAACGCCATGCCCTGCAAATTGGCCATCAGCGAAACATGACTCTCTTAACCCATGGAGGTACATGCTTAACCGTAGCACTGAGGACTTCAATAATATTGGTATTGAAAACCGACCAAAGATCTCCCTTTAAACCAACTGACGGAACAATTAAATGCCTTAAAACCGTTTCTCCGTTTGTTTCTCTCCTTTGCCATTTCATTCTGATTCTTGGGTGGTACTTTCGCAAATCTTAAATTAGCTGAGCATATTGACAACTTACTTTTCCACTCCAGCAGCCGTCTTGTAGGACATCTTGTAGTAACCCAGTAAGTCATTGAGTAGCGGTCCTTGGAACTCGATGTACAACATATACTGAGCTCCTTTCTCTAGTTCCTTACTCAGTTCTATGATAAGGAATTGGTTCTCCTCGTACAACCACGGTTCGCTGGCCAGTGTGGGCGCTGAAGCATCCCCTACACGGCTCAGTGTCGTCTTGCCCTCTCCGATCATCAAGTTCTTACTGTGAATCAAGATCACATCTGTGGGCTGCAGACATTCGATCAAGATATCCACCGAGCCGCCGAAGATTGAGTTGGTCAGATCCGTACGCACCAGGAGGTCGTACGAGATGGGAGAGATGGTCCCCGGAAGTCTTGTGAACTCCCATTGCTGCTTGGTGTACTCTGGTGTGGGAGGCACGATTACCTCCTCTCTGTAAGTGAATGAAACCGATTGGTCCAATATCTATTCCACATCACTAGGGCGGGAGGGCCGATAAGAATGAGTAGGACTTTAAGATGGGTCCGGATGTGATTTTTGTCTGCATGTACCTGTGCGGCGGACAAGGCATGCACAGGAGCACATCTTCCACATCCCACGCAGACGAGTTGAAGTGACAAAGCGTGGCTTCATCTCCAGGATTTCGTCCACTTACAACAGGCTGCATGGGATGTGTGATGTGTTCGGTGCTCCTTCCTTGCATTCTTTTCGCCGCCAGGTCCATGCAGCTCTTTCAACTTTTAATACTTAATGTGCTGTTTGTGTTTCAGTCTTTGACTATGTGCTGAATTGTTGTGATTGATTGTGGTTTAAATCTCTGCTTCTTGCATAGTTATACTTGTTTGCTTGTTTTCTATTTGTTTGTCTGTCTGTTTGTTTCAATGTTCTATGAATGATATATCCATTATTTATTTAACTATTTCATTGTAAATTAATTTATCAAATTAGTGTTTTATTTATTTTTATATATCTCCCTGTAACTGGCATTTTGTTTGCTGTTGGATGAGATTAATAAATAAGAATAAGAATAAGAATAAGGAAACTTCTTCTTTTCTAAATCTTTCAGGATTTTTTGGGAGATACTAATTATTTCGTGTGAAATGGAAACCCCAGGCTATCATGTTAGAACTAGATGGTTCTCCGCAAACGAGAATATCGACCCTTTGCACATCTTCATCCCTACTGATGGCGGCTATAAATATACGAAGAAGGTACAATTGTAGGAATGTTTAACCCGTGTCTGCACTGGGTGAGATTGTACGGCATCTTAGAGTGGTGGTAGACAGCGGTAGGTAATTGAAGGAATCAATCAATCAATTATTGACGGAGATATGATTATTAGATATCCCTCATCGCCTAAACACCTGCTTGTATCGCTTTTATGCCAAGGTGGACATGACTGTATTAATGTATGAAACATCCGGGCCACCCCCAGGCTCTACTTACATCTCGCATTGCGGCAGCAGACCACACAGTAGTCCCACTGTCAGAACTGCCACAAGGAACGCCACAAACATAAAACATGCTGACGACTTGGTCACCAAATATTTCGCCATGATGGTCGATGAAATGATCTTACTCCATCTCGACGAAATAAAGAATACACAGAAAAGTTACATCACAACGTTACTCAATTATCGTCCAAACTATGCAAATTATACAGGCAATTGCTGCCACGTGAGGCAATTTGAAGGCAACCGTCTTCTCAGCATGTAATGAGGAGCTTTTCAGTAACACCCTTTCCTGACACCGCCTCAGTATCTTGAAGCAAATAACCCTGATAGTTTGGTTGATCAATGAAAGCGGAATGTTTGCATGTATGCCTGCATTTACCTCGTATGACACGGAGTTCCCACAGAACTATCAGGACCATCAACGTAGCTACCGAATCTTTCATAGCAGCATTGCTTCACATTTGATAACATTCATAAATTGTTACTCGTCAGTGCCTTTCCTGGTCAAAGGTCATCGTGACGCGAAGTGTTTGATGTCGTTAAACGAAATCAAGCCAAATGCCATCTGTTTTTTGCATTCACAATCGTGGCCCATTCTTCCCCTGAACTGCAGCAAGTCTTACATCTGTTGGTCTCCTTAAATCTGGTCTGAGTTCAATTCACTCAACAGCTCAACGGCAGAAGGGTCCTGAGAAAGGTCCTGCTACTGTGCTAGGATCAAAACCCCCATGCCCCTGACAACTCAGCTGACATTTCAGTGAGTACTCAGTCGGCATCATTCTCGTGTTTCTTTTGGTTGTGTGAATTATGTAGAAATTAAAAACAATGAAGTTAATACAAAAGATGTTGCAAACTGCTCACTGACTAAAATAACCTGCAATACATGAATCTCAAAAGATAGAGGGTATGACTTTCGATCCTAGCAGGACCATTGAGAAAGGTCCTTTGAGAAAGGTCCTGCTAGGATGGAAACGTCAGCCCTTCTAACTTCTGGTGATTAAAAAGAATGAAGGATTTTTAACTTTTCAAATTGAAAGTATTCGTTGAGGCTATCACAATGCCTTTTTCAACAATGGAGACCGATGGATAGGCCAAGTTATGACCATTTTACATACCATTGATTTCTATTACCTCCATTCCATTGTATTAATGCTTGGGATAATTGGCATTAAGACTACAGTGGTTTGTTTTGTCAGGAGAAAAGGTTTCCCTCCCAGATGCTATGGAATTCGAAGCTTGGTACGTGGATATAACGATCTCTATCGTCTTAAAATGTGACCCGGCACAGCATAATGAGGAATAACCCCCACTTTTGAGATTTTGATATTTTCTAATGAAGTGAAAGAGTATACCATTAGCTCTCAAAATGGTATCGAAATTATTTCCGCGTGAACTTTGTTGTAAATAATACAAGGTGACTTCGCTCGTTCATTTGGTACTCCACCGAAATCCTTGTTTCTTCAACATTAAGAGACGGATTTCGAAAAAATCCTTTGGACATAATATCCTCCAATACATTAACTTTCCGAAAATACAACTTTTATCGAATATTGAAGATACTTTGACTTCAGGCGTTGTTTACTCGAAAAGTGTTTTGGTGGGATATTCCTCATGTCGCTGTGCCAATAAGCAAATTGTCACAAATAAGCAAATTGTGTCAGATGAGATTGGGAAGTTTTCATGGTGAGAAGAGCAGAATAAGTGATGGGTTTGCAGAAACACCATGGGATTACTATTTTGTGAGTGTGTGTCGTTCTGATTCGGACAGTATACTCTGTTCGTCTTCACGAGAATCTTTTCGAAACGTCGAGTTCTTCCGGTTCTTCAACCACACATACTCACAAAAGAGAAATTGCATGGTGTTACCGTAAACCTATCGATATTCAAAATATGATGTTTTATCTATTTTGCATACATGAATATTCAAATAAATTATTATAAGGGTTTTTTATTTCTAAGTTTTAGAACAATAATTGATCATTACGAAGCTTCAACTTACATTAGCGAATCTTATCCTTCGTTCAAAATGGTTGGCTGTAATATACAGAGTCCTTAGAATTTAGATAACCATTAGTTTTTATGGTAGGGTAATTGGCTTAACTGATCACCCAATTCAAGGTAATTCTTTTTGTTTAATGCAAAAACAATTAACTTACCAAGAGTAATGCAACGTTTTTCTAATGACTTAAAGACCATTATCTGCAACATGTAAAGGGTTGTATCTTAGCAGGACCATTCTCAGGCAGAGGAGATCGATCTGCCTTTCAGAAAGGTAGATGTGTAGAGATGTCAAGCCCTCTACACTCCTATAACAATCCTACCTGTTGCATGTCACCCGCAACTCACCTGCTAAACGAGAGAGGACAGTATCCCTACGGGAAGCAGAAATCCTCGGCGTAACCAAGTCCGTGAACACAGCGTGCTGAAGCCAGAGGCTCAAGGGGCGTGGAGCGACGATTTCAGGGGGAGCCTTTTGCAGCGCACCTGCTAAGCTCCGCGGTGTTTGAGAAGCGATAGGCCTACCACTACCGGTGGGTAGCTGGGTCTCTCAGGGACCAGTCGTGTGTGGAGTGACCCGTGTCTACTGTAGATCTAAGTGTAGCAGCGCTACCCGTAGTGACTGCGTCAAACTTTAACCCCCTCCCTGGTTTGATCTTAAAGCGACACTCGCATCCAATAAAATAAAATGTCAAATGAGAAAACTGTGCAGGACTGAAAACGGTCCCGTAGGGTACAACGTGCTCGGAGACTACTTTCAATGGATCCATCCATTTACGATTTGAGGTGTTTTACTATTATTTAAATCCTGTTAATTTCTAAAGCAAATTTTATCAAAGATAAACAGTTTGTATCGAAAACTATGACAACTGGTGAGTATATTCCACATGCATGGTTCTAATTTGCATATCCGGATATTTGGCTAGAGTATAGTCGGCCATTCCGTCATGTTCG
This sequence comes from Luidia sarsii, assembly GCA_949987565.1. Taxonomy (NCBI): domain Eukaryota; kingdom Metazoa; phylum Echinodermata; class Asteroidea; order Paxillosida; family Luidiidae; genus Luidia; species Luidia sarsii. The sequence goes on along the minus strand of OX465114.1, from coordinate 14,005,063 downwards.
TACGGTCAAATACCAAACAAGTGTCATTGAACTCGGAGTGGTTACACCACCTGCAATATTATTGCAATAACATGGTTCTTTCCCCCGGATATCTATAGAAATTAAAGCGAATAGTGTCCATGCTTGCTTGTAGGCCTATGACTTGAAGCTGAGCCAAATACATGAATGCCGTCATGGCCAGTCTATTCAGATGACCTTTGCACTCTACAAGTATTGATAAAATAATCTATCAATTCTTTCCATTACATGGTACTTGAACTCTACTTTAAATCCTTCCCTGCTTCATCGACCTCTGAATTTACAATTGATTCCCAGATAGTTGAGCGATATGCGCCCCCCTGTACCAGTCTCAGTAGGCCCGGTATGGACTCTGTATTTGCATAACGAATTATGTCCTAGAATAAAACACAGATTGCGTCGCTGTTCATATTTACAGATAGGTTATCAGATCATTTTCGGGTCCGGAGTAAACGCTGCTGAGAACTAAAGTCAATTTCGGTCGAGGGTGAATTGTTTGCTTAATACCTGTCACTTTTGACCGATGACCGGACTGTATAATACACACATGTAGTTATACATCATATAAAGTATTATAGCCTGTAGCTTTATCACTGATAGAGATTTCTTGTATAACCTTAGTTCCTCCCAAATTAGCGCTTCTTCTTCAGGGGTCCCCTGTGTACTTAATTGTAGTCACCTTCAATGACGTAATGCACTACATTTTAGTCACATGATACCACAAGGCCATAATAACATTCATGATTCCAAAGTCCTCTGCTTCGATCGGCTGAGCGAATCAATTTACTTTGCATGAACAATTTGCTTGTTATCATGAGACTTGAATAAGTCACTTGGAGTTCTGCCAGAATTGCTGATTTTATCGGCTACAGGTTTAGGAAATATTGTTCTATGGGCCGACACTGTTCGAGATAGATTGTCCAGCAATGAGCTATAGGCCTATTAAGGCCCCCAAAGACTTGATGTGGCTGGTTCGGTAAGTACTTCAGCTGAGGTTACGGAAGGTGACTGAATGAGATTCCCTGATACACGGGAATAGTAATGGACAGATTATAAAGCGCGTCGTGTGCGACTGGAATGAAGACTACGGTATGATCGACCATTACGTCATCCAAGATGCTTTGTTATGAAGACGTCATATCAGCATAGCCTAGGTCGTTAATGCCCGTTTTACCAATTTTTTAAAGTTTTATTTTCAAGCAATAAGTTTTCCCCAAAAACCGAATTATAAAATAGTATCGTCATACAGTGAAACAATTCGATACACTTTTATTTCCATTGAGGTTAACAACAATAATTTAATTACAAAATATCTCCTGTTATTTGACCTTTTTCAACAGTAATAAGACCAAGATGATAGGTATCTTGAGAGGCCAAGCTGATATCCGAACACGTCGACTATATCATACCACTATCAATAAAAAGAAGTACTGCACCACAACGCGCTCTAAGATGGTTACAGAGATTCTTCGGTCAGTTTGCGTTCGGACTTCTACCTAACTGATCGATTAAAGACCTGCTGATTGATTGAGCACCTGTTGATGCAACCTGTGCAATTAGACTTTAATGATATATTGTTTAATTCGTACCTTCATTTTGTAGGGCACTCACCCGTACCAAAGTACAGTCTACCTACAAGTACCTTCACGATTTGAACAACTCACGAAAAAAACCCAAACAATTGACAATTACTTCACCTTGAAGTAGTATCGAAACCCCTGTGTAAGTTTCGACGGCGGTGTAAGTTCCGATGCTGTAATGGAAGCAACAGGTGTTTAAAGTACGGATAGAGTTCAAACCCTGACCAGTCCACCGTCTACCGATGCAGATCTAATATCAGCGGCTGCTGCAAGAATCCTGTATTTTGAATCTTTCTCGTCTCATCGTGTATCGTATATCGTACATTTCCATCCCGTCACCTCTGGTATAGTACAGTGCTATATACTTTCACACCGACTTGCCCCTTTTCAGCACGAGTTAAGTTAGAATATCAGAAATTTCATTAGCCTATGCAGTACATGATCAACACTTTCTATATACATCAATACGTCAATTATCAAAAATACAACCAATCAATCATGTTAGGATTCCTCGACATGGTCAATATTGATTAATTCTCACGAAAATACACAGATCCTTACGTAATTAATGGTCAAACTATTAGCAAATATTAGCAAATGTTCACTTTGAGTAAAAGCACATTGTCGACCTTAGTCGTCAATTCAGTGCCTCATTGGGCCAGTGGTTTTCTATACAGAGAATTAAGAGGATGAAACCTCCAATCAAATTGATAAACAACAAGATCTGTGTGGTGTCACCTGTTCACCTGTTCACCTGTTGAAGTTATAATAACCTTGTATGCAGAGTATGCAAAGAAGATAGAGAAGAAATCCTCCATTGACAATGCAACATACGACTCGTATGTTGGGCCAGCGTTATAAGGCCGTTATAAGGATATACATCTGTCCACGATCTAGCATGTGACAAAAAGACCAACATTCGTTTGCTTCAACAGTGAGTCAACAATTTTGTAAACAATTAAATATTAAGAAAAGACAAAACAGTATAAAAGTAGACAACAGATATGACATAAAGAAATCAAGCATTGGATATGCACGTCCTATAGATAGCTCTGTCTGTTCCACACAAACCACTACTCCAAATATATCGCACTGGAGGTAACCTCAGATTGACAATCTTCGTTTAAACATATGCTTCAGATTTACTTCAGATTCAAAGTGAGATGTTCGTGCTACATTTCTTAAAGATCTTCTTGAAATATGCTTACATTCACTTACGATCTTTGAAGGAATGATGAGGCATCTTGTAATCGAAACTTTCCCATTAAATTCTGCGCAGGCGCATTTCGTCTTCATTCAATCAATTGAATAATTTGGAATCAACATTTATATATGACCAGCACGTCCCATCGAATTAAAATACTTTTCTCGAATCAGTTCCAATTCTCGTCCTTTCTTTCACGATTAAATTTACATTTATCATTTACAGCGTTCACGAATTTCACATACAATAGACTATATTATCAAAACAACATATAAAATTGATGATTGATCGATAACAATATATGCTTTCCCCTTTTACTCTTCACATATAAAAACATTGATACATTGGTTAAACATTTATTTCATATAATTTATTTTGTGTAAAAGTAAACATTTATTTTTTAGTTAATTACGGCATGACGATACTCGAGAGAAATCGACAAATTAAATATTATTTATAAATGTAATAAAAGTAGTTTCAATATTTTTATAAGTATGTTTGGTCAGATTTGGTTTGGTCATTTTTTAGTAAAGAAGTGCGAGCTGCGTGGATTGATCGATTTAATACTAGATTCTGAAATTGAATACTTTGATTCTTTTGATGGAGCATATAGTCACCCCTCCCAGTTCTATTTGTCAGCCTTGGCTGGTAGTCTACCACCAATAGGGATGGAGGCTCATACCTTGCTTCAGACTGGTCACACCTCCCAGTTCTATTTGTCAGCCTTGACTGGCAGTCTACCACCAATAGGGATGGAGGCTTATGTCTCGCTTCAGACTAGTCACCCCTCCCAGTTCTATTTGTCAGCCTTGGCTGGCAGTCTACAACCAATAGGGATGGAGGCTTATGTCTTGATTCAGACTAGTCACCCCTCCCAGTTCTATTTGTCAGCCTTGGCTGGCAGTCTACCACCAATAGGGATGGAGGCTTATGTCTTGATTCAGATTAGTCACCCCTCCCAGTTCTATTTGTCAGCCTTGGCTGGCAGTCTACCGCCAATAGGGATGGAGGCTTATGTCTCGCTTCAGACTAGTCACCCCTCCCAGTTCTATTTGTCAGCCTTGGCTGGCAGTCTACCGCCAATAGGGATGGAGGCTTATGCCTTGCTTCAGACTAGTCACCCCTCCCAGTTCTATTTGTCAGCCTTGGCTGGCAGTCTACCGCCAATAGGGATGGAGGCTTATGTCTCGCTTCAGACTAGTCACCCCTCCCAGTTCTATTTGTCAGCCTTGGCTGGCAGTCTACCACCAATAGGGATGGAGGCTTATGTCTTGATTCAGACTAGTCACCCCTCCCAGTTCTATTTGTCAGCCTTGGCTGGCAGTCTACCGCCAATAGGGATGGAGGCTCATGCCTTGCTTCAGACTAGTCACCCCTCCCAGTTCTATTTGTCAGCCTTGGCTGGCAGTCTACCACCAATAGGGATGGAGGCTCATGCCTTGCTTCAGACTAGTCACCCCTCCCAGTTCTATTTGTCAGCCTTGGCTGGCAGTCTACCACCAATAGGGATGGAGGCTTATGTCTTGATTCAGACTAGTCACCCCTCCCAGTTCTATTTGTCAGCCTTGGCTGGAAGTCTACCACCAATAGGGATGGAGGCTCATGCCTTGCTTCAGACTAGTCACCCCTCCCATGCTATTTCGTGAAGTTTTCGTCCGTTTTGCCCCGTGCCGTATCCCAATATGATCAACTTATTTGAGATATTCTACCATTTGTAGAGGAAAAGACAACCATGTCTCCGTTCTTTTCCGAGTTTGATACCGAAGCAAGCTGTGCATTTTGATTTTTATTTAAGTATAATTTGCTCTTAGCTACTACGCCGTTGCTGACTCCTTCTCAATTTCGGTGTAAAGTTTTCTAAAATGTACTCGTCTACGGGCTGACTCTTAAACCAAACAGGAAATAAATCAAAACAAACTTTTACAGAAAGTCGTCGCCAGCTACGTCATTTATAACTTGGTATGACTTTAAGAAAATGCCAACGTCATCAGATGATGCGTGGACGTGGTACTCAAAGTAAACCTGATATCGTGCTTCCCAGCATGCACCGGATCCCAGAATGCATCAGCCGCCGTTAACTTCCGTCTCCAGCCATAGTTTGACCTCTTGGTAGTTGGTCTTCATCCAGCGGATGTTCACCTTGGTGGTTTCCTCGGCTTGCCGGAAGTTGCTGAGGCCGGCTCTCCCTGACAACTCGTCTTCTTTGCTCGACACAAAGTCTCGAAGCTTCACAAAAAGACAACATATTACAAAGCATGATAAACCCTTCGTGGCTTCCCATGCCAACTCGTCTTCCTTGCTCGACACAAAGTCTCGAAGCTTCACAAAAAGACAACATTACAAAGCATGATAAACCCTTCGTGGCTTCCCATGCCAACTCGTCTTCCTTGCTCGACACAAAGTCTCGAAGCTTCACAAAAAGACAACATTACAAAGCATGATAAACCCTTCGTGGCTTTCCATGCCAACTCGTCTTCCTTGCTCGACACAAAGTCTCGAAGCTTCACAAATAGACAACATTACAAAGCATGATAAACCCTTCGTGGCGTTCCATGCCAACTCGTCTTCCTTGCTCGACACAAAGTCTCGAAGCTTCACAAATAGACAACATTACAAAGCATGATAAACCCCTTCGTGGAATCCAGAATAACATCTTACTTACATCCGGAACATCTTACTCTTCAAGCTCTAGAGAGGTCAACTATCGGTAGAGCTGATAGCGCTACAACAATTTGAATTTTTTGGGAAAAATCAGACCACGGAATAGATCTCCTCTTAGGAATAAATCCCTCTAATTCTCAACAATATAATTGCTTACCTCTTTCAGATGAAAGTCCGTATTGAACCACTGAGTAACCGCATCAATGATTTGGTTCATTTGGAATAGAGTCTTGGCGTATCTGAGAAAAAAAAAGTATTATGAAACCCTTTAGGAGGCATATGCATGACGATTTTGCAATCCCAATCCTAGCTGTAAACGACAAACATAAAACATGTCAATTCTTTCATCTTTGATTATCCTTAATTTTGTCTAATTTTACTTGGCACGGGATTTGAACGACATAGATGGCAGTTAATTATATAATGGCTAAATGCTTCCGGGATTCACTCCATCCATGCAAAGGTAAATGACAAGTACAAACATGGCGAAGAACATTTTGACTGGATCGTGATTTGAACCCGAGCTCTCGTCCCATCTGAGCTATCCAGGCCTTAGATGGTAGCCTTCTCAAATAGTCGACTAGTCTTTGGCACACCAGCGCTCTTCACATCTGAGCTATCCAGGCCTTAGATGGTAGCCTTCTCAAATAGTCAACTAGTCTTTGGCACACCAGCGCTCTTCACATCTGAGCTATCCAGGCCTTAGATGGTAGCCTTCTCAAATAGTCAACTAGTCTTTGGCACACCAGCGCTCTTCACATCTGAGCTATCCAGGCCTTAGATGGTAGCCTTCCCAAATAGTCAACTAGTCTTTGGCACACCAGTGCTCTTACCATCTGAGCTATCCAGCCCTTAGATGGTAGCCTTCTCAAATAGTCAACTAGTCTTTGGCACACCAGCGCTCTTCACATCTGAGCTATCCAGGCCTTAGATGGTAGCCTTCCCAAATAGTCAACTAGTCTTTGGCACACCAGCGCTCTTCACATCTGAGCTATCCAGGCCTTAGATGGTAGCCTTCTCAAATAGTCAACTAGTCTTTGGCACACCAGCGCTCTTCACATCTGAGCTATCCAGGCCTTAGATGGTAGCCTTCTCAAATAGTCAACTAGTCTTTGGCACACCAGCGCTCTTCACATCTGAGCTATCCAGGCCTTAGATGGTAGCCTTCCCAAATAGTCAACTAGTCTTTGGCACACCAGCGCTCTTCACATCTGAGCTATCCAGGCCTTAGATGGTGGCCTTCCCAAATAGTCAACTAGTCTTTGGCACACCAGCGCTCTTACCATCTGAGCTATCCAGGCCTTAGATGGTAGCCTTCCCAAATAGTCAACTAGTCTTTGGCACACCAGCGCTCTTCACGTCTGAGCTATCCAGGCCTTAGATGGTGGCCTTCCCTAATAGTCAACTAGTCTTTGGCACACCAGCGCTCTTCACATCTGAGCTATCCAGGCCTTAGATGGTGGCCTTCCCAAATAGTCAACTAGTCTTTGGCACACCAGCGCTCTTCACATCTGAGCTATCCAGTCAGAAGCAATTAACCATTTAACCTGTTTTATAAGCTAGAAGGCTAGTTGGTTGGAAGCATAACCATCTATCTATGTGACGCTTCCATGTCGTAGTTTGCACAATTCTTCTAACCTTGGTGATCCGTTTTCTCACCGCTAGTTCCCATGCCCTAGACAAGCTGACCCTGATGAGTGACCTTACACCATGCAGATTAATTCCTCTCCCGTCTGGTAGGGAAGTTATAACAATCAGAAAGATGGTCAACCAATATTTCGGTCGATAGAATCGGGTTCTCTGCACTTTGACAGAAACCTGTTTTTTTAGAGTAAAAAAACGTGTTTTTTTTTATTTATTAGGTTACAGGCATAAACGCTGATATGGAATCACTAACGGAGAGAAGTTATAAGCCTAACCCATACCCCTCACGAGCTAAAATGAAGTCATAGTAATACTTGTGGAACAGTCTAAAGACAAGTTGACGATTCTTTAAAAACTCTTAATCTTCTGAAACCCGGAAAATCGTTTCAACAAGCCTTTCAAGAAAGCACTCACAAAAGTGGCCACTGAACATGGAATATTCCTAATATTCAGACAGGATTCTTAGCTGAAGATCGCGAGATTTCTTGTCATATAGTCAATGTATAATACTGGCACGCAGCATGTACGCATCACTGACCCAACGGAGCACTTATACATCAAACAAAAAAGTGGTCGATTGCAGTTGAAAAAAGGAAGAAGACGAAACTACTTCCGGTGCCCACCCAAAGTACTTTGACGTTTGATGCCGATTAAAGGCGAACGGTTGTACAACCATATCTGTATTTGTATTCGCATAGGCCTATCGGTTGGTCCACAATCAAGTATTCTCTTTCGTATTATACAACAATTCTTGGTGTGTTTGAGCGAACCGACTTCACTGTCTGTGTGGTGAAGTAAGGTTATCACTGAAGCGATCATGCAGGGTCAATTCTTCTTGTGTTGTCATCCATGACAATCGCCAAGTGAATTCCCGACATTGGCAATGATGCCATTGAAGACCATCCAATTCACCAACCAGATCACTCCAACATCAATACGACAACCTTGCTAGAAGTACGGTAGTTCATACATATTTCCAGTGATCTATATGAGTGTAACACCATTAAGTCCATTAGGAAAATGGTCAACAAACTCTCACCAAGATTTCTACCTTTCGTTGACTTCGTTGGAGTTGGAACATAACTATACCACCGTGCCACTTACACATTTTGTGTCACTGATACAGTGATAGGACGATATAGAGTGACAGCTAGTGTTATTACTGCACCGTAAAATATTCCTACTCAAATGTGACCGAAGCCTTAGACCGAGGCTATGCCTTTATTTCGTAATCGACCTACGTACATATAACTCTATGGGCAAACCACATAATTCAATGCTACAGGGATCAGGGAAGAAACCTTGGTCTCAGACCACAATTTATTGTCAACAATGCAATGGTTGACCAGCCTAGGTTTAGGTCTCAAAAGTCAACCTTTGGTTAACGGAAGTGAATATTTGTGTGTCGTCTACCTAATGTGACGTCATAGTTACGTCAGTCAGGTAGCATTATGCTTACCTCGTTTTCAGGAAGTCCCAGTGTTGACGGAAGAAGTTCCAGGCTAGATATCCACCCATCGGGTTACTGATGGCAAACTTGAAGACTTCCACGGTGTCTTGAGGAGGTACCAGACTATCATTCAGGGATCGCTCCATGTACCTAGACAGACAAGGCAGGAGTGGGAAGAATAATAGACACTGCCAGAACTCCGTGTCATTTACAAGAATCTTTGAACCTTTTCACTGCACAGATGCAAGACGCATTTCTTGTAAAAGAATTAGACATATCAGAGGTTTTTTCTTCAACTGCACGCCACAGGAACCAAGCCGTTTACGAAATGAAGGCTTAGGCTTCGGACATAATTATGTACTCGTTATAATATCACAGGCATCTAAAACAAAAGCGTTTGGCCCCAGTTTCTTGTTGGATACCCTGTACCTATCAAGCCAACAAACCTTCAAATTCGGAAACAAACCACAGCCTGGATTTTCAGGAGTTATATATGCAGACCGACGTATGAAGCTCAATCCCCGAATAGAATCCCACACGTTTCAATGGGCGATTTTAGTTGCCCACAGAGCTAACTGCCTATTAACTGGTTCCCTGCAAAATGTAGCCTCACGCACAAGTCGTTGTTTTCAGGTTTTGTCAGTCGGAGACGAAGCCTGAGCCCGAGCCTAAGCCTTCGTTTCGTAAACGGTCGCAGAGTCATTTGCATAACGCGCGTGCTGTGCGCGCGTTACGCGCGTGCGTCATGCTTACGTTACGCGCGCGCGAGGAAAAAACGAAAACGCAAAAGAAGACAAGAATATACAGAGTGCACATTACGAGGAAGGGTTCGCAATAAGGGTTGACGTGTTAGGTTGGGTCGAGCGTCTGTAAGGGATTTTGGGGAATAAGATTCCAACTAGCAAGTAGCAGATATATCGGTATTGAACTCTGGACATCCTGTCAACAGGACGCAGAGCATGATCTTTTCACTGACGCTTGTTTTGGGTTATTTAACTGGAAATTTGAGGGAGGAGGAACTGTACAGAATGCAGTCCAACTTACAGGGTGAGGAGCAACCTAGGTAAGTGGCAGTATTTTCGCTGATTTCGTGTCTATTGGATATTCCAAATCACAGTTCTGATGTTACATTTCTTTTTTCCTAATTTAATGGGTTTTTTTTTCAAATCGTTGTGAATTTAGTTTCAGTGTGACATTTAGTTTGCATGTATTTTGAAAAAGGTCCTGCTAGGATCGACACATCGGTTATATAAATGGGTTTATACTGATATTAACTCCACTCCGCTATCTCATATCCTAGTCATGCTTAATACCTTCATTGTAATTTGTTAAGAAAAGACTAACTAACTAAACTAAAATCTCTGAGTGCCAGGAGGCACATAAGGCTAGGACATCAGCCTTCCACTGGGGTCGGTCTGAGGCTGCATGGCGCACCGTACTCCAGGAGCTCCAGCCCCGCACCGTTTCGTTCAACCTCCACCATACGTCGCCATGTTGTTTATGGGGCGACCTCTTTTCCTTCTTTCTTCCGGCTTCCACCCTAAAGCCACAGAGCAGTCGTCAGATGGGTCCTTTCCCAGCACATGGCCGATCCAGAAAAGACAGGGGACATTAATTGACAGATTATGCCCTATAGGCCACGTGACCTATAGTGGGTATCAAACAATAGAAAACATGGCGGCCCCCATATCAAGGTGCCGCTGTTGTAAAGTACATGTCGACTTTTGTACATTTTTTCTTCGATTGAGGCTTTTCTTTCTCGAAATCTAAGAAGAACATTCAGGAATTTGACTGACCCAAGACCATACTGGAATAACCACTGTAAGTCACGTGATGACATCGCACAATCAGGTCTATTATTGATGACCTCAGTCACCATTGGAGACGTTACTCGTTACAAAGTCTTACAAAGGTCTTACTTGATCGTGTTAGTGTTTATAATTATAGGCTTAGTGAATGAAACTGGAATTGATGTAAACACAGAATGACCGAATAATGTACGGGTGGAGATTTTCACCAGGGCTTGGATGGACTAGAAGCACCTAGAGGATTGCCCTTGGGTAAATTCCTTGCCCTACACTGACTTCAGATATTTTCATGTTCAATTAATGTTCCAGAAAGCTGAATGGAAAACTGGCTGTTGGCTCGCATCCCGCCAAGAATGGTCGCCTCCCAAACTTCATACACGACAAGCTGTCCGTCTTCAAGCTGGGCACCAGTCTATCCGCCTGGAGACGAAGACTGCACGAGTCTCAGTCTGAGGTCCATAGTCTGAGGCAGCAGTGTCAGGCTCTCTGCCAGGAAGTGGCCTCCTCCAAGAAGGAGATATCGACCATCATGGAGACCAAGATGAGAGAGCTGACCGAGTCGCACACGAAGAAGCTAGCGGAGGCCACCATAGCCAGGCAGTTCTTACAGGGAAAACTGGACACCGTGTTGAGGGACAGTGACACCCTCCATGGAGCCATGGCGAGGGTTGCTAAGCAACTGAAGGAGGCCACGGCCCAGCTGAAGCTGCAGGGGAGCGTGAAGGGCGCCCTCCACGGCAAGCTGATCCAGGCCGAGAGGCAGCGCGACTCACTGCAGAGCAAGCTGGAGGCGCTGGAATCCAAACACGCCGATCTGGAGAAGCAACGCAGCGAGGAGAAGGCCGCCTACGAAACCAGGCTGCAGCAGCAGCAGACAGCCTTCGACACCAAATACGCCTCGCAAAATGCGACGTTCGACACCAAGTACAAGGAGCAAAAGGAGGCGATGGACAGACGAAACGGCGAGAACCAGAAGACCACGCAGGCCGCCTACAGGTCCCAGGACGCCCTCTATCGGAGCAAGTGCAGCGACCTGAAAGCCTCCCTGGACGAGAAGCTGAATCGAGAGAAGGAGGACTTGGCTGCACGGCTACGGGATGAGAAGACCAAGAGGGAGGAAGTGGTGGAACAGAAAGAGGCTTTGATGAAACGACTGGACACGACTGAGATGGCTTTGGTCAAGTCCAGGCAGGTGCGGGCTTCCAAACCAAAAGCGGCCGGTCACAACATGAATCTGGCTCACATTTAAATCAGATTTTACTGCTTGACGCTTCGTCGTGTATATCTTGAAATATAACAAATACTTTGCTAATATTTAACAAATACTTTGCTAATATTTAACAAATACTTTGCTAATATTTAACAAATACTTTGCAAATATCTAACAAATACTTTGCAAAAATTTCACGAATACTTTGCAAAAAATTCACGAATACTTTGCAAACATTTCACGAATACTTTGCAAATATTTTACAAATACTTTAGGCAAATAATTTCACGAATACTTTGCTGGTTTGGGATGAAATAAAGCATTTGAAATTTGGGAAATTCGCACGATTTCCTGTGGGATGTTCTGAGCATGCGCACGCCGTTCTGAGCATGCGCACAACTATGTAAAGGACCGATAAGATTGCTGTCGCAATGATCGAGTCTTCAAGTCTCTCCTTACGCTTGGATTGCAGATCTAGGTTGTCACAGGCACTGCAGTGATTGTGTTAATGGAAGAAAGTGACGTGATCTCGTCTCCCTTTTGCATTGTGACTCTTTGGTATGATGATTTATGCTGGTCTGGTATCCACTCTGCAGGTCAAAGTCAACCAGGAGTACCAGTTCACGGACACGGTGAATAGTCTGGTCCCTAAGGGAGAGATGGTTGCCAAGCAGGAAGAGTGCGTGCTGTACAAGAAGATCGTGTCGGTCTTCGCTGCTCTCATACTGGTACTCATGGCCGTGGTCTTCGTGGGACTCCGATTCCTCTTCAACTAAAAAGGGAACAACCTTCTCATCAACAAAACTTGCTCGGACCGATGAACACCAATCAGGTTGCCATGCAGCATAGGTCCATCTGGATCTGGTGCTTTGCTGACAACGGGTCCTTGATTCTGTTGGACTAAGGAAGACTTCATACAGTGGGGTTTTGTCTTTGCTTGAAGAGCTCAGAAGCAAGAGAGACAATCGTCTTGGGATTCCGGACTGAGACCAAACATTGGAGTACTGGGGAGAATTCTGAGATGCAGTCTGCAGGATGGTGCGAGGCAAATGATGGTTTTTTTTCAGCTTGTTTTTGACGAGGTGAGCAAATCGTTACCCATCTCAATTTGGGATATGAAGCAGAATTCCATTGGAACCATCAACTCAATAGATTGGCTCCAAGATATCCGACTTGCCTTAATCATGAAGGTAATAGAAAAAAAGGAATAAATATCAAGGCCAGTGGGCTATGTAGGCTGAGATGAGAGACCTAAAATATAACAATTATATTAAATAATAGTAATCCATTATTGGACGGAGCTAAATTTGCAGAACATTGGTGCAAATCATGACCTCATGTTTCATCTCTTGGATTAAAATTCTATCAAATCATGCGCTTGATAGAACTCACTAAACCAATAGTTGATGTATTAAAACTTGTTTAAACAATCATGAAAATTAATTTCACGCCATGAATGGAATTGTCAGTGGATGGTATTACTGATTACGAAGTATCGAAATAAAGAGAAATCATGAAGACTTTTGTTTCGCTGTGAATTTCTCCCTGTATGTGATCCCCTGACCCTTGCCCTCTGACCTACCTGCTGAGTATCCATGGCTCTGTGGTAGCAGCCAGCGCTCGCAACCATTGCTGCCTGTCACTGGCTGGGCCATGACGATACTGTTGCCAGGCGTAGTCTCGTATCGAGGCGTTGCCATTGGCCACGCCCATCATGTACACGAAATGCTTGAAGTTGGGCGGTACCCTTCAGATAAAGACATTGAAATGAATATTTTCATAAGATGGTCTTCCTAACCTGAACGCTTTAGAAAGCATTAACGGTCTTAGGCCATTTTCCAAAACCCGGCTTAGGCTTAGGCTCTGGCTTTGTCTTTCTTTCTTTCGTCCATTTTAAAGTACAAGGAATGAAAACAGGAGGCCTTTGGCTTTGTTTTGGAATTATGCTAGACTGCCTTTTGAGAAAGCTTGAATTTCAACAAAGAACTCCAACCTGTGTTCTCAGCTTTTGGATAACAGAGACGAAGCCGGAGCCGAAGCCTAAGCCGGGTTTTGGAAAAGGGTCTTAGAGTGTTTGGAGAGATGAAAACAATAGCTCCTTAAAGCTAACACCTAAGGACTCGATGATTGGTCCTTTCAAGAGAACAAACAAAATGCACTCAATGTTACCTGGCACCGTGTTCCATATGGTCCCTGAAGAGCTTCTTAGCAATGCCAGCGCAGTCTTCGTTGCCATAGAAACATAATGCCTCCAGGATCTCCATCTGTAGTAATCTATTCCCGTACAGAAAACAATAAAACAAATACTAACACTAAAACTCGACAATCCCGGGAGTTCAATCTACGTAAACTTCAGTCTTATTTTTTCTTTAAAGAATGTGTTTAGTTTTTATCGATAAATTGGTTTATTTATTCCAAGTTTATTTTCTGAATGACGGCGTCCTACCTTCCTTGATGTGACATAGTGTCATTCCAACCAATTTCTATGTAGACAGGCAGGAGCTGACTAGACATATATTTCTGAAGATGGAAAGAAAAAAATTCTCTCAAGGAACCAACAAAAAAAGAACAATTCTAAAGACATACAAAAGTACTTCCTCTCAGAGTAAAACACAAATCATAATGTAAGCCATATTAATTTAACAATTTCTTATAAAGGGATCGTTATTTTTCTGAAAGGAAATAAATTTTCAAACTGAACAGATACATATGTTTGATATTCGATCTCAGCTCGTTCGTCTTCAAGGGAGAGGAAAGTCAGGCTAACTTATTTGTTCAGATTAGGCAACTTGGCCACTATTTAGAATCAGTACATGTAAGCAGTTAGCAAGAGTTTGCTAGAGAACAAACGTTGATGCTAAGGCGGCCTGCCGTGGCCAGATGGAACGCATCATCTAACAGCATAGCTCGGTCAGGGATTCAAACACATCCGGTTATTTCATACCATCACGATTTCAGGTGGTTCATATAAATCTTTAATTAGGCAAAGACTAGTTGATCATTTGGAAGGTCCACCATCTAAGGGCCGCGTGGTGGGTAGCTCAGATGGTAAGAGCGCCGTTACGCAAAACCAGAGGTCTTGGAATTAAATCCCGATTCAGCCTTACATTTTTATTCTATTTTTCAACCTCATTCATCAAAACTGTTTTCCTCTATTATTTAGTTTGATTTAAATCAAATTAATTATTTTTTTAGGCACATTTAAAACACTTCTCGCTGATAACAATAATCCAAATTAATCACAGAAGGCCAAACGATCAGGATGAGAAGGCTCTTGTCAAGATGGAACTATTTTGTGACTAAAAAAACAAATAATGATTAATAAATTCCACCTTTAAGTTTCCAAAAGCCGAGGTGAAGCTGAGCATCCGACTGACATATCCCAAGATCTCCAGGGTGACCTTCCAAGGTACGTAGTCCCTCTCCTTGGTCAGATACCTTGTAAGATTGAGCGCTACGTTGATGCTAAGGCGGCCTGCCGTGGCCAGATGGAACGCATCATCTAACAGCATAGCTCGGTCAGCAGCACTGATTACCTATACGTCAAGGACAAACCAACCCTGAACACGTCTGCTTGATCTTCATCATCACAAACCGGAAATTAATGGACAAATATTTGCCTTGCTATCGCCTCTTCTAATCTATTTTTTTTTTCTCACACGGGGTTTGGTATCAGCCAGCAGTTGACAATCGTTTTTTTTTTCGTCCTCAATTTGATCACAGCGGGGGAATTAAGGGAGCTATAATGACCAATGGCTTCCGGTGTTGTAAATCATCTTCATCCCCACACGCTGCCCCTGCATTTTTTCAGAAGTCCACCGCAACACCAACTTGGGTCATTCTATTTGAAAGAGCGCTTTGATAAATACGACGGCTCTGAATATATTTGAGAAGGCAAATTAAGAAGGTCGGAATTGTTTATTAAAAAGATCACTTTTAAAACCTTAGTAATATCTGTTCAAACATCTACGATGTAGTTGGAAACATGATGTCAACATTTTTAATTTCAATGACAATTATAGAACACTAATAAAAGGAAAACTAATAGGAATACAATTAAAAAAATAAGTTTGATGCATACAATTTATGATTAGATGCGTATGAAGAGATAGTAAATGATATTTATAAACCAATAATTCAGGACGAATAAAATAATTAAAACAGATGAATACAAAGTAGAGATCGATGAAAGAGAATAAAGCAGAGAGAATACATTCAAGGAATTAAATAATGGCTGATCACAGGCTGAACTGAGACGTACCTCGTGATTGTCCATTAGTTGTCTGGTGATTAAATTCCAATTGGTTTCGTCGTAGTTGGTACGGAAGAATCCCGTCCTCTTGCTGTTGGCAACAATCCACTGGTCAGACCCAATGGCTGGCACACTCATAGAACCTTGAGCGGGGAATACGAGCAATACCACAAATATCTGTAGGATCTCACCTTCAAGCTAATTAATCGCTTGCACACAATAAACCTCAACCATAAATCTACATTATCATCCTTCCGGAAGTGAAGCATTCCATCCAACACTCAACAAACGGGTAGAAAGAGTCTGGCAAAAGGTGTCAGGCCAAATCGTTTGCCCGATACTCGGTCTGGTTTTTGTTTGAAGCAACTGGCAGTTGATCTAGGTTGGGTTTTACAGTATAATGCACCCGATGATCCGACCAATCATCTATACAGGGATGGTCGATCGTCTAAAAATGGTCGTTAACTACTGCCAACAAATAAACGCTGCAAATTTTGATGTAAGTTTTTAGTGTGCTTCGATTAAAAAAAAATCGGGAATCAGTTTAGTGATGATTACAAATCTAACAGGATACTTTCCCTTATCCAAAAAATAATACGAGGGCCCGACGTTTCGATCCTAGCAGGGCAATTCTCAAAGGCAGAGGATATTTGTCTTTGATGCCTCCTAATAATAACCATCTCTTTGAGAAAACTTTGATTTTGAAGAATTTGACCGACTTTTTTCTTTGTTGTTTTTTCAAAAGTGAGAGGACCTGACGTTTTCGATCCTAGCAGGACCTTTCTCAAAGGCAAAGTGACAAGGACATACACAGACAGTCAGGGGAAGGAAAGCCCTGACACACATGACAGAGGAAGGACAAAAAGGGAAGGGAGTGGGATGCAGATGCACAAATGAAGGGAGGGGGGGGATCAAAGGGAAAATAAACAAAAGGGTTGGGAGGATCAAAGGGACGGGAGGGAGGTGGGAACAAGCTTTTGATGTCCTTCATGTGTACCTGTAGCTTCGCTGAGTATGTACATCTTAGGGGCAGTAGGTTGGTATGCGTAGGAATACATGACGGGAATGTGCCACTCGTAACTGTGAGGTGAAAGACCAAAAATAGGGTCTAATGAATTTCATTCCAATTTGATAATTATGCCATTATATGACAATAAATGAAAACTAATAACTGTGACTTAAGAAAGTTTAAGAAATTACAGCCACTTTTCATCTTTGTAACTCGTAGGTTAAAAAAGGGCCGAGACACGAAATCAATCACGTGGTTACCATCACGTGATCCAGTTGGCTGGCTTACCCGTAAGGCGACGAGGGAATGCCGTTGGCGGCGTCTGGGTGCAGAAAAAATGGCGATTGTGAAATGTGGACGGTTCTGGCGTTGTAGTCACGCGTCATGGTGATGACTGGATAGCCCATCTGAGCGATCCATGGGTTCATGAAGGCCGTAATGTTCAGCTGTGTGCCTGTCGACCTCAGGGTCTGAGGACAGTAACAGCAATGAGAAACTTTCAGACGCTTGGGGGCGGAATCTTTTCCGTTTCTTACAAACCGGTGCGAAAATCGTGACGGTTTTTTGCCTTTTTCTCCTTTCTCAGAATACCATTTGAGGTAAAACCTTCGCATGATAGCTTTTTTTCGAATGTTTAACGATTTAACACACAAACAGTGGCAATCTGTTGACCTTTACCAATGTTGTATTGGGTCTTTAACGATGGCGACAACTACATATAAGACTTGAAGGTTTGCATGGTGGAAATACTAAGTGGAAGGGTTGCGGTGACACCATGTAACACATCTCTAGGGATAAGATTTGAAGGTTTGCATGGTGGAAGTACCAAGTGGAAGGTTTGCGGTGACACCATGTAACACATCTCTAGGGATAAGATTTGAAGGTTTGCATGGTGGAAGTACCAAGTGGGAGGTTTGCGGTGACACCATGTAACACATCTCTAGGGATAAGATTTGAAGGTTTGCATGGTGGAAGTACCAAGTGGAAGGTTTGCGGTGACACCATGTAACAAATATCTATGGATAAGATTTGAAGGTTTGTATGGTGGAAATACCAAGTGGAAGGTTTGCGGTGACACCATGTAACAAATCTCTATGGATAAGATTTGAAGGTTTACATGGTGGAAATACCAAGTGGAAGGTTTGCGGTGACACCATGTAACAAATATCTATGGATAAGATTTGAAGGTTTGCATGGTGGAAATACCAAGTGGAAGGTTTGCGGTGACACCATGTAACCAAATCTCTATGGATAAGATTTGAAGGTTTGCATGGTGGAAATACCAAGTGGAAGGTTTGCGGTGACACCACGTAACACACCTTTAGGGATAAGATTTGAAGGTTTGCATGGTGGAAGTACCAAGTGGAAGGTTTGCGGTGACACCACGTAACACATCTCTAGGGATAAGATTTGAAGGTTTGCATGGTGGAAGTACCAAGTGGAGGTTTGCGGTGACACCACGTAACACTTTCAAGAAGGAGTATGGCTCTGAAAAGAGCCGGTAACTCAACGTTTCGGTTAGTGTGTACTCTGCCCGTTTTCAGGAGACTGCTGGATGCCAACTATCATCGGTGTTTATATGCCCGATGAAAGCGCTCAGGCGTGCAGCATCTTTCCCGCCCAGTGCGGCCACTGGAGTGTGTAAGGATCTTCAACAGGACAACGAGGACGACCAGGACAACCACAACAATGACAACGACGACGCAACAGTGACAACGACAACGATGACCACAACAACCACAACAATCACAGCGACAGCAAAATACTCACTGTTGTAAGTGCTTGCCACAAATCCGTGGCCTTGGCGTTACTGTAAGCTCTGTTCTGGAGGAATTTCTGTATCAAATTGATAAATGGAAAGTACAGGATAAAGAATCAAGCGTAATTAACTATCGTAAGTGTTTGCCAATATCATAATGAAGCGATGGTAAGGATTGTCTTACCGTAAGTCCAGTCTGAAACAGTTCCGGTCCCAATATATAACGTAGCATACGAAGCACTGCTTCACTCTGATGAAAAAAAAGAAGGTGAAACATGAAGCAATCTGCGTGATTTATAATCATCGTGAATGGTCAAATGTTACCGTAGAGGGCACCGTGTCTACCCATCAGCCCCGGGCCACTTTGGTGTGATTTTTCTTTTCAGATCAAAGTCTTCTTTCGGAAAGGAATAATTATGCACATTTCATCATCGCAAATATTCTACGAAATGAATTGGATGACATTGTATTATGTGGGATGTGATGGGATGTGATGGGATGTGGTGGGATGTGATGGGATGTGATGGGATGGGATTTGATTTGATTGGATTGGATGGGATGGGATTGGATGGGATTGGATGGGATTGGATTGGATTGGATGGGATTGGATGGGATTGGATTGGATGGGATTGGATGGGATTGGATGGGATTGGATGGGATTGGATGGGATTGGATGGGATTGGATGGAATTGGATGAAAGAGGAAAGACTGCGACCAAAACAAGTTTGATTACCTTGTAGTAACTTGTTAGGTCAAAGTTGTCCAATATGGAACTGATATCATTGATGGCTGGTTGCACAGCGTGAGAGGTTGGAAGGGCATCTAGAACCATGACACGAAGAAACTCCTCTCCTGCCAGACTCAACTCATCCATCTGAGGGAAAATAAAAGGGAAATACTGGCGAATTAAAAAAAAAACACTATGGGAAGCAGTATGGGATTCAGTATGGGAAAGTATATGGGATGCAGGATGGGATAACTATGGGATTCGGTATGGGAAAGTATATGGGATGCAGGACGGGATAACTGTGGGATTCAGTATGGTAAAGTATATGGGATGCAGTATTGGATAAGTATGGAATGCAGTATGGGATGCAGTATGGGATGCAGTATGGGATGCAGTATGGGATTCAGTATGGGAAAGTATATGGGATGCAGGATGGGATAACTATGGGATGCAGTATGGGAAAGTATATGGGATGCAGTATTGGATAAGTATGGGATGCAGTATGGGATGCAGTATGTGATGAAGTATGGGATAACTATGGGATGAAGTATGGGATAACTATGGGATAACTATGGGATAACTATGGGATAACTACGGGATAACTACGGGATAACTATGGGATAACTATGGGATATCTATGGGATAACTATCGGATAACTATCGGATAACTATGGGATAACTATGGGATGCAGTATGGGATAACTATAACAAATGTAGGAACATGTGAAAACAACAATCACGAGAGTCATTGGAACTACACATGGACCATTGACACTACTAGGGAGGAGAGGAACACGATATGAGAGCACCATACAATGGAACAAGGTTATCGTTTATGGGAAATCAAAGAGAAGGGAAAGACCTTTCCAGAATAGTTTGTATCAACTCATTACCATTTTCCTCTGTGGATATATGTGATCCAGAGCAAGATGTGCCAATAGATTAGCGAAGCTTTCCTTCAACCAAAGCTCTCCCCAGTATTCCTGGGTCACCAAGTTGCTGTACCACTGTGACAGATGGCAATGGTAAAGGAAGTAGATATTCAGATGCAATCCAATTGCTTCACAGTCAAGCAAAAATGATACTGGGTAAAATTCAACGAAGATTTTGACTCACGTGAGTCAAAATATGAAGTAGTTGCATCATTGATAAATAAAAGCCAAGAAATAGGATTGTGTTGGCCAAAACTCTTTCCAGCTTTTTCCGATGAAACCAAACAAAACGTTGTTTTTTTACAGTAATATAAAAAAATGTTAAAAACTGCTTACTGACTAAATGTTACCAAAATGCAAAACTCAAAATTGAGTGGGCCTGACGTTTCGATCACAGCAGGACCTTTCTTAAAGATAATGTAATTTGCCTTTGAGAAAGGTCCTGCAAGGATCGAAAAGTCAGGCACGTTAAATGTTTAGATTTTTTCACAGTGTAAGTACAGTGTAAGAACTGAGTAATGCATCGATACCCCAACCATGTAGGCCTTCCTAAAGATTTTAGAATAGACTATGTTACCAGTATGAATACAAGACTTGTACAGGAAAACAAATGCTTGAATTCCACGAGAAACCACAGACAAGTTTTGTGTGACTGGGACGAAGCCTGAGCCCAATGCAGCGAGTGGTGAATGGCTGCGTGCATAGACGGTACCTGGTGAGCGATCTCATGAGCTATGACTGTGGCTACTTTCTGGCTGTCTTTACTGGGCGCTTCGTCTGTGTTCAGAAGCATGAAGGATTCGCGGAAGATGAGTAGACCCCAGTTCTCCATCCCACCCGATATGGTCTGCGGTAAGGCGATCATATCTAACAAAATAAACGCACAGAAAAAAGGCAAGATAAGTCACGCCGTGGATCTCAAACAATCCTACATCCACTCAAATCCACGTGACCCAGCCACAAATCCTATTCCTGCGTCAAGTTCCATCTTAATTTCTTGTTTCAACCCTTCTCAGAGAAATCTATTCATCAAATCATTCTTCATTCTGTTAGAGAGTTGACGTGCAAAGATCATCACTGCTACATTGTAAATGTTTTCATAGGAAAAAAAATGTTGCTGTAAGGTTGAAATCTACTTAAGCCAATGAAAGAAGAGGTTGTTATAGCAACGGTGTGTGTGTAAAATAAGGTCCCTAATACTACTTACCCAACTTTGGTAAAGGATAATCCAAACCGCTGTACTGCTCCAAGAACGTAAAAGCGTTGGTTCCATACTCCATGGCAAAGACAGTGTCGTTAAAGACTTCCTCACGAGCCCAGACGCTAAACTATTAGCGGAGAGGGAGAGGGAGAGGGAGAGGGAGAGGGAGAGGGAGAGGGAGAGGGAGAGGGAGAGGGAGAGGGAGAGGGAGAGGGAGAGGGAGAGGGAGAGGGAGAGGGAGAGGGAGAGGGAGAGGGAGAGGGAGAGGGAGAGGGAGAGGGAGAGGGAGAGGGAGAGGGAGAGGGAGAGGGAGAGGGAGAGGGAGAGGGAGAGGGAGAGGGAGAGGGAGAGGGAGAGGGAGAGGGAGAGGGAGAGGGAGAGGGAGAGGGAGAGGGAGAGGGAGAGGGAGAGGGAGAGGGAGAGGGAGAGGGAGAGGTAGAGGGAGAGGGAGAGGGACAGGGAGAGGGAGAGGGAGAGGAAGAGGGACGACGGCAGGGACAGGGACAGGGACAGGGACAGGGACAGTGACAGGGACAGGGACAGAGACAGGGACAGGGTCAGGGTGAGGGACAGGGACAGGGACAGGGACAGGGACAGGGACAGGGACAGGGACAGGGCCAGGGACAGGGACAGGGACAGGGACAGGGCCAGGGACAGGGACAGTGACAGGGACAGGGACAGAGACAGGGACAGGGTCAGGGTGAGGGACAGGGACAGGGACAGGGACAGGGACAGGGACAGGGACAGGGACAGGGACAGTGACAGGGACAGGGACAGAGACAGGGACAGGGTCAGGGTGAGGGACAGGGACAGGGACAGGGACAGGGACAGGGACAGGGCCAGGGACAGGGACAGGGACAGGGACAGGGACAGGAACAGGGCCAGGGCCAGGACCAGGGACAGGGACAGGGACAGGGCCAGGGACAGGGACAGGGACAGGGACAGGGACAGGGACAGGGACAGGGACAGGGACATGGACAAGGACAGGGACAGAGACAGGGACAGGGTCAGGGAGAGGTAGAGGGAGAGAAAGGAAATACACTCATTCAAGGATTATCCCCAAACTATTTTTTCCAACGCTTTAACAATGCTCATCTGACCATACAACCATCGGGGACCATTAGTCGAACTTACCACTGTGTTGTCCACAGTACGACTCTTCTGCATAAAGTCACATACGACGAAGGCCACCAGGTAGGTGGACATTTTGGGCGTGGTCTTGAAGTAGGTAGCGTTCCATCCTTCCTCCCTGGCTTCACGTCTTCGCTCTGGCATATTGGAGAGGGCTCGATAGCCGCCTGGGTGGACCAGGGTGATGGTGTAGTTGGCTTTGAAGGCGGGTTCGTCGAAGCAAGGAAAGACGCCTCGGGCTCCGTTAGGGGACAGGAAAGAAGCCACGATGTACCTGGGCAATGAATGATGAACAAATCGCAGACAAACTTTACATTCACTTAGAATTGACCCGAATACCATGGGTATACATCACTGGTTTAATTTGACCAATGCTTGGGAAGGTCGCCATCTAAGGGCAGGGTAGCTAGATAGTTCTGCTGGTATTTTAGGCATAAGATCTCGGATTCAATTCCAAGCCCAGTCAAATTTTCTTTGCCATTTTTCAAAATTTCCCAAAAGCAGTTTACAACAAAATATGTGATAAAAATATTAAATACAATATTATGGGATGGAAAATTTTAGCATTCAAAGGTTTGTGTGAATCATTTTGCATTGAAGTGACAATAAATTTGCCAATAACTGCATCATTGACTAAATATTTTGATGCTGAAGCTACGTCACTGATGACGTTGCCTGTGGTATATTGGAGAGATATCAACAATAGACTTGATGACGTCCTCAATAAAACAAGAGAGCTAAGAGGATAAGTGTAAAGATTATCAAAGATGTAAACGAATCCTTCATCTTAAAAAAAAATGAATGGCACAGTCAGGCCTCCGTACATTAACACGTCCTCAACGAAGCATTAATCTAATTGATCACCTATGACGTGTGGCTACAAATTGCGTGTGTGTGAACTACGCAGTAACTTCATGGGAATCTTGCAGGTGGAACTCGGAGGTTTCTAGGACTGGAAATGGTTATCGTGCAGAAGGGAAATCCGAGGATAAAGAACTCCTACTGCGTTGAGCGTTTGCGAACATTCCGATCTTGGTGGGACTTTACCCTGAACTAGGCGGCTATTGAACGACCCACGTCACGAGTCCAAATTGAAAGCCCGCCCGAAGAGAAACAGACAAAAAGAAATCGAGGTAAACAAGAACTCCAGCTGCAGAAAAAAACCCGCACGAGATATCATTTGTTCCATTCCTATCTTTGATCTTTTTCCTATGATCCTTTCCCTACTCCCTGCCCTTCCCTTTGATCTCAGTCTCCCTACAACCTTTCCTCTTTTGTCCCATTTCTGTCATCTATACATCCTATCGCTTCCCGCTCTTCCAATCTGTTTTGCCCTCGTCATTCTGCCTTTGAGAAACAAGGATGGAAACGGAGAGCCCTCTCATTTTGGATTGTTTTTTTTTTTTAGATCGATATGAGGAAATAAATCTGGCGGAGGTTCGCGGGCGGAAAACTTGGCCAAGAGCACGCAGTGCCATTGAGACTTTGCAAACCGACACGATCTATAACGGTTGGACAAGTGCGGCACTGTTGTTAGGACTTTGTGTGCTTCGTGGGGAGGCTAATAGGAGTGATGAGCGGCGTCTTTTATCCTGCACTCGGCGGCTGCTCGTGCCCCCTGTCCGATCGACCAACTGTCAAGTACATCCGGCGGGGAAAAGGGGCCAGAGACCTGGCCTTGCTGGACCGCCATTGCAGCAATCAATTGCAGAAATGTTTGCATGGCTCCCGTCCTCTCACTGGTAACCATGGAATGAATACAAAATGATGATTTCTCTCAGAAACCGTTGCACCCTTGCCTGAATCTATCAGCGCGTTAGAGAGAGGGAGAGGGAGAGAGGAAGAAAGAGAGAGAGAGAAAGAGGGTGAGAGAGAGAGAGGGAGAGAAAGAGGGGAGAGGGGGAGAGAAAGAGAAAGAGAGAGAGAGGGAAAGAGAAAGAGGGCGAGAGAGAGAGAGAGAGAAAGAGGGTGAGAGAGAGAAAGGGAGAGAGATGGAGGAGAGAGAGGAGGAGAGAGACTAGGGAGAGGGAGAGGGATAGAGAGAAAGAGGGGAGAGGGGGAAGAGGAAGAGAGAGAGAGAGGGAGAGAGAAATAGGGTGAGAGAGAGAGAAAGGGAGAGAGATGGAGGAGACAGAGGAAGAGAGAGACTAGGGAGAGGGAGAGGGATAGAGAGAAAAAGGGGAGAGGGGAGAGAAAGAGAGCGAGAGAGAGGGAGAGAGAAAGAGGGTGAGAGAGAGAAAAAGGGAGAGAGATGGAGGAGAGAGAGGAAGAGAGAGAGGGGGGAGAGAGACTAGGGAGAGGGAGAGGGAGAGAGAGAAAGAGGGGAGAGGGGTGAGAGAAAGAGAGAGAGAGTGGGAGAGAGAAAGAGGGGGAGAAAGAGAGAGAAAGCTAGGCGGGAGGGAGACCGGACAGAGAGAGAGAACGACTGACCACGAATCAATCTTCGACCTACATACTGAGGGTATGGAGACACGTTACAATATGGTTACGTACAGATTTAAAAATAGTCTGGCATGTTGTGAATGCCAGGGCTGAGAATAGAGCCACAATTTGTTGAAAAGCTCCAAGTTGGTAGAAATGCAATCCCGGGGGGGCTGTAATATAGTTTTTTTACGATCATTGTAGCGCCTTGATTCTTTCCGGTTATTGTGACTGGGGCAAGTCCCGCTGCAATGTCGGTCTCAGCAGGGGGTAAGGCAAAGGTATGCGCCATGCAGTATTATTGCATTCTACCTGCCTTCCCTATTGGTAAACCAGGTCTACGCGGTGCTTGAGCAACCTGCCTCCCTCCCCCTCCCCCTCCCCCTCCCCCTCCCCTCCCCCTCTCCCTCCCCTCCCCTCCCCTCCCCCTCGGAGCCAGCAAATTCCATTCGCTGTTCACCTGCGAAGTCGGCATCTTTTCTCCCTGCATCCAATATGCCACCTGCCCCATGAAGATGTCGGTCGGTCGCAAGAATGTAGGCTGGGGGTTTAAAGTACACCGTCTGGGTATAGTTACGGGATGTGAATAAAGTACGCGCAAAGAGAATGGAAACAAGATGTGAAATGCTCAACCCCTTACATGCCAAAACAGGAATTAAGAGTTTACCCGAACACGGGAAGATCTCTTTATGAACACGTTAAGTATACCGACAGTTCTGTACATTCCATATGGTCCGTCAATTATCGGTTAAAATACATCGAACAATGATGCTGGTCAATCAATCGCCACAAAAATTAGCCGATATTTGGCTTACTGATCAATTTCTATGGTTAAGCTAATGTTTCCAAGTGCTTACTGACTAAATTGAATATTTGTTATGGTATCATAAGAGGAATATGGTGTAGTTTCAGGATTAAATCTGTTGGCTTTGAACTCTTCCAACTGACTGAATGGAACGTATAGCCAGGATCCTGTAAACGTATTCTACTATCTGATGACTGCTTACGTGGAAGTAGAACGATGTGATCGCAAACTCGTATTCGAGTCCATCTCTCGAATTCGAGTCCGAGTAACGAGTCAGAGTCGAAGTCTGAGTATTGAGACATAAAGGTCACAAGTCTCGCATGCATGTCTGGTTATTGGGGGCATTCCAGCGTCATAGTTTACAATCGAACATTTCTTCACGTTTTGTCCAAACGAACTTTATTAGCGGGCGTGGGAGTCTGAACCATCGTTCACGCGAACTCAATTTGAGTCTGGTAACATTGTTATGCCTCAGACGGGACGTGCCTCGAAGCTACTACCTCTAGCATTCATAACTATGCAGAGAGGGCACGGAGTTTCGATCTTAGCAGGAGCTTTCTCAAAGGCAAAGGGCAGATGCTGGGTTTCCATAGAGATCATTGGTAAGGGAAGAGTCTAGCTTTCTGACGAAGTGGATAAGAAAGCCCGATTTGCTAATCGACAGAGGTTGTTAATCGTTATTGAAATGACAGACTAGGGAAGTCTATAGTGACGCCAACACCTCGTGGGTGCAAATCAAATCATTTCACAAATCAGTCGACTCGTTTCCCAGCCTCCTTCCTTCCTTGTTACAGCTTTGTCAACATCTGCCAAAGGCTATAGGTCATTTATCCCCGTGCTGGATATTTCTCCCCGAATCAATACACCCACAAACTTTCCCACATTATACCGTCAAGGTCCTACATTCTCTGGCAGCCAAGGTAACACCAATGCAAATTAAGCTCTTTTTTTACCCGAGGCACTCAGATAAAAGATGGAGAGAAACAAGGAACTCTCCTGCAGGAGTTTGGACTAGCGTGCATGTGCTGGATTATACCAAGGAGGTAATACCTCCTTGATTATACCCTCGGCGCCTATTCAACACCACGGACTTCAGTGAAGTTGGGTTGTTACGATCGTCATGCCTCTCCTGTCAGCTGACAAAATATGCCGGCGCTTCGAGCAAAAACAAGAAGTTTAACGTACCTCGCGGTCAAAAGACAATATTATTTTTCAATAGGGGTTTGGGTGAATAGAGTGGAGGTGACAGGCAGCGGCGGGGTGAGGGAGAGGCATTACCGTCGTGACTTAAGTGACGTGGATGTTATTGCTGTCAACTTGGAGACTGAAGAAAGACAAGTTTAGTTATACACTGGAAGACATATGCCTCGGCAAGGCATTGGAAAACGATTTGACATCTTGTCTTCCGATATTACCAGAATCCACCACGAATCCTCAAACAGGTCCAAGTTTTAAGAGGGGTGTTCGCTTACACGACGTCGCGTTTTGAAGAAAAGATCGGTCCGTCGTAATTGGTTTAAATGAACATGTCTATAGCAGAGTTTTTCCCCATCAATTATTCGGAAAGGAATTTACCCGGACTGGGCAAAATGAATAGTTCTATGCCAGGCATTTGTGAAAATGTAACCAGTAACTCAAAAACTGGATCACTGATGAGCCTACACCGGTGCTACATTGCTTTCATTTCCTTACAGACTAACAACGAAAAGACAGGGCTATCGACATCGCTATCTACTTTCAAGAATTGAATCGAAAATAGACAAAATTCAATCAATCTTATTTAGATGGTCACATTTCTCTGAATTTCTTCCTCCTGTGCCTGTACAATTGAGACCCCCGTGGCCATTTCTTCTGAACACCAGACGCTGCATTTCGCAGCTATTCACTAGCGGGTCTATCGCGACGTTAGCCCCCGGCCATAACGTTGTAAATTCCGGTGACAACTAGAAGACAAACCACTGCACCCAGGAGGGCTTGATGGCAGCGGTGAGACGGTATAGGTCTGATCATCGATAGCACACGGGTGAAGGACTAGGAGGCCGACGGAGGAGGATCTTTCCTTGGGGAAGATTGGGCGATTCACGGCACCCATTGATCCCCGTGTCTTCAGCAATCCGTGGTTTCTTGGAAGACATTGATGGATATCTCAGCGCCTGTGGGGCGAACCTTGTGATGTGATCTGTGCTTCGTAGAAGACACGTCCTTTTCAGTCAGACCGCTCCCCTTCCTCCAACCCTCCCCTAAAACACCGGTCGATAGTCCAGCAGGGTTTTATGTATATTCGTCGAATTCCATCTATCTCAAGGTGTACTCAAAGCAAGCAGTGTGGGATAATATCTAGAAGGTTCTAATTAACGTGCAGCCTATAAGATTAGTATAGTTCTTGGAATAATTCTAATGATCAAAATCCTACACAAGGTCGAACAAATCAGCGATACATCAAACGCGACTTAATAGATCATCAACGGTCTCTTGTTTAAACGAACAAGTTAATTTCTATTCAAAGAATAAACTGACATTATCATTCCTTGTCCTTGGTAGACTGAAATCCCCGCTTACTGAGTAAACGCAGGCTTTATGCATTAGTGAGAAAAAAAACTTGATTTTTGGGGGGCAGAGTCGTCGTGGTCGGAACTTGCTGTTTCAGTCAACATTGTAAGAGTCAAAGTGATGTTGATTTGGGTTGAACAGCCATGTGTCTATGAAAATACGAAGCCTGGAAAGAATCTGCTAATGCCAGACGTGCATTGGATATGGAGAGGGTCCGGGACCCGATGTCTGGATTCAAGCGGGTCTAGTCTTCAAGCCTGTCTCTCTGCCTTAGCAATTAAAGGATCGTGCTAGAAATGAAACGCAAGTCACTTATTAAGATGTGCAGGTCTCAGTGGTAAGCACAATTCACACTGTGTATTACATTGGTGATTGGTGATGTTCTATCGGACGAAAAAGATGTTCTGATGGGTTTTCATTTTTTATGTTAAAGAAAACATTGACTGCACTGGGATAGGAACCCGAGACCTCTGGTTTTGCGTACCAGTGCTATTACCATCTGTGCTATCTAGCCCTTGGTGACCTCCAACATAGTGAAAATATCCTTTGCCGGGATGATTTTTCGAACATTTGAACATCTAAATGAATAAAGCCATACCTTAATGTCTGACTATGGCTGCACATAATACATAGGACTATGGAAGGGTTGAAGTCACAAGCTATAGTGGCTTTATATAGAGATCTGGGACATGGCTTAGCATTCAGCTGACAGCGCAGTGCGTGACTGCACGGGATGCCTTAGGGAAGGGTTCTTGGGGCTGGAACATCTTTTACAGGTCACCAAACGATCCCATCAGGACCTAAAGAGAATAGGAAAGTCATGCCAAAAGGGACTGGGATGAGAGAATGGAGCCTTCAATGTTAATCTGATGATTAGTATAGACAGGGCGGGGAGCAATTATTGATAACGATGTCTCCAATTTCAGGCAGTGAATTTTGGTTCCAGCGAATGGATTAAAGTAACATTTAAAGCTATGATATGAATTGCATGCATGCATGGGCAGTCGAAGGCACCATGTTTCTTGGTAGAGCGAAATGGTTAGCGGCTACTGACAAATTCGATTCAAAGTCCACTTCGGCGTCACTAATGGTGAATGGAATAGGACACTATTAACGCAAATGCCAGACATGTAAACATCAATTCTAGAAGACCATCTCAAGTATTCTGGCGACACTCGGTAGTTTAAAATCCATTTATCACAAGACGCCGCACCAAAGGGAACCTCACCAAAAGCAAAGAGAGCGCCCATTATTGGTTGTTAGACTTTGCCTTCTGTCTGTCTGTAAGTACGCAGGCTGTTAGCGAACAGAAGCCGTCTGTTGTGCCATCAACGCCCAACTGCCGACTTGACTGATTACATGCAGCTATCAAACAGAACATCTTTACTTTCATAAGCAGTGCGAGCGATGTGGTCCTTTCGTCTCACATTCACGGCACGGAAACTTGAAGAAAAACAGACGAGATTCGGAGGAACCTTTTTGTGGTCCTCACGAGTAGCTGCTGACGGGAGGGGTGGGGATTTGACTAATTGCGCCCGCATTTTAATGAGCACTTATTTGGAAAGGTTTAAAAAACCGAAAAGCTGTAGCGCACGAGAAGGATCGCTTTTGGAGACGTACGCACGTATGAAGCAGAGCACTGGAGGCATTACTGGGACTCAACCACAGGGAGCCCGAGCTAGGAAAAAGCTAATTGCGTTGGATGAAGAAGAGGAGTGAACACGCTACGGTGGCCCCCGTGGGACTTATCGACAGAGAATAAGATACTTGAACTCGCCATTCGTGCCCAGACTAATGGTGGGGGTAAGGGTATTAATTGGCATGTACTGCATGGGCCAGCCTCTCGCGGGTATGCAGACCTAACTTAATTTGAAATAGATCGAAGAAGTGTCATGGACGTCTGCCTTGAGCGGACCCATGCACAAGGGATTAGTGCACGGGTTCACGTGACGTAGTCATTGTGTGTGTGCTCCTATCGTCAGGATGCACAATGCGTCTTGTAATGAGAGCGCCCAGGAATACGTGCACCAAGCAATGCACTGCTCTTGAATCATTTGCTCAAATCTTAAATCGATCCAGCTTGGCAAAGAAGCAAAGCGACTTACAGAAATGAATAAATAATTACTCACCACGTGTTTATTGTAACATTACTAATTTATGTATGCTTTAATTGTTCATTATTGTTAGTAAGAGAGACACTGTAGAATTTTAAGAACCAAACCAGAACCAATATAGACACACTCACAAACTGGGAGGTTCCTGGCAGGAACCTTGCAGGATCCCAGTAGGAACCTTGCAGGAACATTGCAGGATCCTTGCAGGAACCTTGCAGGAACCTTGCAGGAACCTTGCAGGAACCTTGCAGGAACCTTGCAGGAACCTTGCAGGAACCTTGCAGGAACCTTGCAGGAACCTTGCAGGAACCTTGCAGGAACCTTGCAGGATCCTTGCAGGAACCTTGCAGGAACCTTGCAGGAACCTTGCAGGAACCTTACAGGAATCTTGCAGGAACCTTGCAGAAACCTTGCTGGATCAATGCAGGAACCTACCAGGAACATGACAGTATCCTTGTAGGATCCTAGCAGGATCCTGCTAGGATCCTAGCAGGATAAAACCTAGCAGAATCTTAGAAGGAATCTGTCAGGATCGGAGATGTCAAAGTAGCAGGAATACTGCTTGGATCAAAACGTCAGTCCCTCTACATATTTAAGATGAAGAATGTTTACAAAACAAAACACCATGGAAATGGCATCAGGATAAATCCCCAACAAATAATAAAATGTTTCCCAACAGCAGAAATTCCTTTCCAATTTTCCAAAGCAGGAACCACGTCTATAAATTATAACCCAAGGGTCCTTGGAGGTCTCCACCCTCCCTAAGGAGTTTGGATAAGACTTTAACCCTTCGGGAACTCGTGTCAGTACTTTATATTGATATCAAGATCCTGTTGACATTACAAATGGCTCCTATGGGTAAGCAACTATAGCCCTCATGTTCATGTATCTGTGGGTGTTTTCAATTACCGGACCTGCTCGGAAAATAAGTAAATGAACGGATGAATGAAAAACACAAATGCTGCAAAGTGCTGACGGAGTTAAAATTAGGCTTCAAGAAAGGTCCTGATCGGAAACGGTATAGGTTTTTTTTAGAAGTGAGCGAATAGACTCGACAATACCGTGCATAATTATTTTTCATGGACTATTGTTAAGAGTTCTGGGGGCCATAGACTATTCCTAAGACTTAAGGCTTTGCATAGTGGGTGAAACAATATAAGAAGTTTGCGGTGACACCACGTATAAGGTGTCTTTAAGAAGAGGTATGGTTCTGAAACAGAACCATACCTCATCTTTAAAAGACATAGTATTATACATGGTGTCACCGCAAACCCTCCTATAAAGACTTCAAATGAGCAGAGGGACCCAAACAAATTGAATCGAACAAAAACTGTCTTCAAGACTGTTTTGAATTGAACGACATGGACGCAGACGCGCACTACGCTCCACATCACTGAGTGAAGATGAAGGATTGATCTTAGTACTTATGCCTCTGACAGACAAACTCTAGCTCCACATCACTGAGTGAAGATGAAGGATTGATCTTAGTACTTATGCCTCTGTCAGACAGACTCTAGGTCCACATCACTGAGTGAAGATGAAGGATTGATCTTAGTACTTATGCCTCTGTCAGACAAACTCTAGGTCCACATCACTGAGTGAAGATGAAGGATTGATCTTAGTACTTATGCCTCTGTCAGACAGACTCTAGGTCCACATCACTGAGTGAAGATGAAGGATTGATCTTAGTACTTATGCCTGTTAGACAAACTCTAGGTCCACATCACTGAGTGAAGATGAAGGATTGATCTTAGTACTTATGCCTCTGTCAGACAGACTCTAGGTCCACATCACTGAGTGAAGATGAAGGATTGATCTTAGTACTTATGCCTCTGTCAGACAAACTCTAGGTCCACATCAATGAGTGAAGATGAAGGATTGATCTTAGTACTTATGCCTCTGTCAGACAGACTCTAGGTCCACATCACTGAGTGAAGATGAGGGATTGATCTTAGTACTTATGCCTCTGTCAGACAAACTCTAGGTCCACATCACTGAGTGAAGATGAAGGATTGATCTTAGTACTTATGCCTCTGTCAGACAAACTCTAGGTCCACATCACGGAGTGAAGATGAAGGATTGATCTTAGTACTTATGCCTCTGTTAGACAAACTCTAGGTCCACATCACTGAGTGAAGATGAGGGATTGATCTTAGTACTTATGCCTCTGTCAGACAAACTCTAGGTCCACATCACTGAGTGAAGATGAAGGATTGATCTTAGTACTTATGCCTCTGTCAGACAAACTCTAGGTCCACATCACTGAGTGAAGATGAAGGATTGATCTTAGTACTTATGCCTCTGTCAGACAGACTCTAGGTCCACATCACTGAGTGAAGATGAAAGACTGATCTTAGTACTTATGCATCTGTCAGACAAACTCTAGGTCCACATCAATGAGTGAAGATGAAGGATTGATCTTAGTACTTATGCCTCTGTCAGACAGACTCTAGGTCCACATCACTGAGTGAAGATGAAGGATTGATCTTAGTACTTATGCCTCTGTCAGACAGACTCTAGGTCCACATCAATGAGTGAAGATGAAGGATTGATCTTAGTACTTATGCCTCTGTCAGACAAACTCTAGGTCCACATCACTGAGTGAAGATGAAGGATTGATCTTAGTACTTATGCCTCTGTTAGACAGACTCTAGGTCCACATCAATGAGTGAAGATGAAGGATTGATCTTAGTACTTATGCCTCTGTCAGACAAACTCTAGGTCCACATCACTGAGTGAAGATGAAGGATTGATCTTAGTACTTATGCCTCTGTCAGACAGACTCTAGGTCCACATCACTGAGTGAAGATGAAGGATTGATCTTAGTACTTATGCCTCTGTTAGACAGACTCTAGGTCCACATCAATGAGTAAAGATGAAGGATTGATCTTAGTACTTATGCCTCTGTCAGACAGACTCTAGGTCCACATCACTGAGTGAAGATGAAGGATTGATCTTAGTACTTATGCCTCTGTCAGACAGACTCTAGGTCCACATCACGGAGTGAAGATGAAGGATTGATCTTAGTACTTATGCCTCTGTCAGACAAACTCTAGGTCCACATCACTGAGTGAAGATGAAGGATTGATCTTAGTACTTATGCCTCTGTCAGACAGACTCTAGGTCCACATCACTGAGTGAAGATGAAGGATTGATCTTAGTACTTATGCCTCTGTCAGACAGACTCTAGGTCCACATCACTGAGTGAAGATGAAGGATTGATCTTAGTACTTATGCCTCTGTCAGACAAACTCTAGGTCCACATCACTGAGTGAAGATGAAGGATTGATCTTAGTACTTATGCCTCTGTCAGACAGACTCTAGGTCCACATCACTGAGTGAAGATGAAAGATTGATCTTAGTACTTATGCCTCTGTTAGACAGACTCTAGGTCCACATCACTGAGTGAAGATGAAGGATTGATCTTAGTACTTATGCCTCTGTCAGACAGACTCTAGGTCCACATCACGGAGTGAAGATGAAGGATTGATCTTAGTACTTATGCCTCCGTCAGACAGACTCTAGGTCCACATCAATGAGTGAAGATGAAGGATTGATCTTAGTACTTATGCCTCTGTCAGACAAACTCTAGGTCCACATCACTGAGTGAAGATGAGGGATTGATCTTAGTACTTATGCCTCTGTCAGACAAACTCTAGGTCCACATCAATGAGTAAAGATGAAGGATTGATCTTAGTACTTATGCCTCTGTCAGACAAACTCTAGGTCCACATCACTGAGTGAAGATGAAGGATTGATCTTAGTACTTATGCCTCTGTCAGACAGACTCTAGGTCCACATCACTGAGTGAAGATGAAGGATTGATCTTAGTACTTATGCCTCTGTCAGACAGACTCTAGGTCCACATCACTGAGTGAAGATGAAGGATTGATCTTAGTACTTATGCCTCTGTCAGACAAACTCTAGGTCCACATCACTGAGTGAAGATGAAGGATTGATCTTAGTACTTATGCCTCTGTCAGACAGACTCTAGGTCCACATCACTGAGTGAAGATGAAGGATTGATCTTAGTACTTATGCCTCTGTTAGACAGACTCTAGGTCCACATCAATGAGTGAAGATGAAGGATTGATCTTAGTACTTATGCCTCTGTCAGACAAACTCTAGGTCCACATCACGGAGTGAAGATGAAGGATTGATCTTAGTACTTATGCCTCTGTCAGACAGACTCTAGGTCCACATCACTGAGTAAAGATGAAGGATTGATCTTAGTACTTATGCCTCTGTCAGACAAACTCTAGGTCCACATCACGGAGTGAAGATGAAGGATTGATCTTAGTACTTATGACTCTGTCAGACAGACTCTAGGTCCACATCACGGAGTGAAGATGAAGGATTGATCTTAGTACTTATGCCTCTGTCAGACAGACTCTAGGTCCACATGGATGTTTGCAATGAAATCTTCCCTCTCGGTGCCAGACGTCTGTGATCTTGTCATGACACAAATTTATGTTCTTTGCTTTCAGTTTTTCTATAGCAGCTCCAACTCTTGATGTGAAACACCTCTTTGCAATGTAATTATAAAACAAACATGCTACACGTATGACCTATCGCCTTCAAGATATGCTTTTGGAGAAGAATGTATTTGATCTGAATGTCGGGACAAAACCCCCCCAAAATGAATTTTGCAAGCATTATACAATTCAAATAAACCCCAGACGCATGGATAGGCCTTATACTTGATTTTTTTTTCATTTGGTAAATTCGATGAGTTTGGAAGACAGAGCCCTGAGGCCTTGACACAGAGGGAGTTCAGATCCTTGTATTGTCCGCCATCTTGACACCACACGCCAGTTTTGCAAATCTTTAAATCCGGTTATTCTACAGTGGCATTGAATTATTCTAATTGCATGACACATGCTACGCTTGCCGTGAATATGAATTCAATAAAAGAAAAAGGAAATTCACCTTGAAGTAATAATGCACCTTAGGATTAGTAATCAGTTGTTGCTGACATCATGGCATCAAAATATTATTTCAAAGATTTGGAACGGCAAAATGTTTCGCTTTAAAACTAAAATAATAGGAGGAAAATCTAGACATTTCCTCTGTTGCTATATAGGGCCTACACCCTTTTCTAAATCTCCCTTATCTTAAAGATGCATGCCTTGTTCCCATTTGTACATGAACCTTGTGAGATTGCAGAGTTGCCATCCAGATATTGGAGAGTACGAAGCATCCTTGCTTGATCACAAAAGACACAATGAGTTGGCTGATGTAGAGACATCGAAACTACTGGCTGACAGGAAAAGGAGAGCGCTGCCTTAGACGGATGCGATGCAATACTTGAAAGAGCAAGGCAGAGAGAGGACTGAACACACAGGCAAAGTCGTCTACGTTTTCAGCCCCGGGGAATTCCTGGCGGAAGTGGAGCTTCAATTCTCCCTCAGCCTGAAGCAAGAACGCCTTTGTTCTGAGAACAAAAATTGAAGGAATTCTGTTCCGCCTTTGACCCGCGTAGTTTTTTTTCTCCTTTTCTATTTGCCCCGCCGATGCAAGGCTCGATGCTGGGGCTAAGAGATTACCTCATTACAATAACAATAGACGGAGTAGGGTTGCGGGCTACTGTCTGCTCTCCGTTGGCAAGGGCAACGCCCAGCTCTCTAGAACTCCCCAAGGGTGGGTCGGTGCCAGGCTATACACGTCTCTGCGCTGGCTTGCGCGATACGCTGGGTTAGAATGCAAGGTGTTATATATCAGCTACCTGCGTGGATTGTACTTCGTGAGCACACACACACCGGCCATTGTATAACGCTCCTTAAGGAATTACACCTTTCCCTTTCCGTCCAAAATCCCATTTCAAAGATTTCCAACACGACGAGGAAACGGTGTGTATGAACCTGCAGCTCACATCGTGTGGAGACAACACACAACAAACTCACTCTCGCAATCAAGTTGCATTTCCAATTTGTTTCCCTGTACGGACCAACCTTTCTCATTCGACCCAAATTGGATTCTTATATTACTTGGACAACTGGCTGAGTTGTGGTGGGCGGAGCCTTTTCTTTGGGGGGGGGGCGGTAACCAGGCAGTCGGAAATTGCCACAAAAGAGAAAGGAATGTGATTAAGCTTGACAAGTAAAACAAACTAAATTAAAGATTTTAATCGGAGTTTATTAATGGACATTATGTTGGAGAAATGTCTTGCAAGAATTGAAATGTCATGGGTTCTTAACTTTAAGATTTGGACACTTTAAAACAATTTAAACAAATACAAATGTTCTGCCTACGAGACAGTGCCTCCTAGCCCTAGTTGTTTCATACATATATTTCGTCGGTCACGAAATGCTTCTAAGTTAGAAACAGCTAGAGTTCTCGCCATTTCGTGAAGGCACGAGGCTATAGCGGGTACTCAATGGATATTGCAGGCTGGGCTGCTGGCACTTTCTCTGGTTTCTTTGTCAATATTTCCCCCTTCTTCTGTCGGTGCTGGCATTCTATTCCTGACAGTCTGACATAATCGGGCAATGAACGAAGGGAAAGTATGCTCTCCTTCTTTGATAGAATTCAGAAATACAAAGCCCTAGAAAATAACTTCAATAAGAACATCGCTCCCACACCAGGAGTCGAGGGAGTTCTACACGAAGGTATTAAATGGCCAAATGAAAACCTCTCCATTTCGTTGCTATGGTGAAGATTAAAATTCAAGGGGAAATGCTAAATCGGGCAGCTTCGGGTTAAAGATCAAGCATATTGGCTGTAAACGTGACTGGAGCAGAACATGGAAGTACAACGGAGTGGGAGTCCAATCAGGAACGTTGTGCAGGCAAAGGTCATGTCCCAAACAACACACAAGCCAATATATTTTCGTCACAATTTCAGTTAACAAATGGAGCAGATCCTATTCTTTAGTTCTTCAAGCAACTCGAGAAATCAGAGAACGGTGGGTGATTAATCAATCACGGCATGGAATGTGGCGAGTTGTTTAGGGATTTGTAAAAAGGGGGTTCCCCTGGAATTTAGAGATCTTAGTATTTCAGCTTGGAAAATGATGACAACATGGAGGTTTGTTTTATCGTGGATGTGCTACAAGGATGTAGCAGACTCGATAGCACCAACTCATTGTAAACCAGACACAGTTGTGGCAATTTGGTGTTTCAGTTTGGTGTTTCAGGCAGGAGTTTCAGGCAGGTGTTTCAGGGAGGTGTTTCAGGGAGGTGTTTCAGGGAGGTGTTTCAGGGAGGTGTTTCAGGGAGGTGTTTCAGGGAGGTGTTTCAGGGAGGTGTTTCAGGGAGGTGTTTCAGGGAGGTGTTTCAGGGAGGTGTTTCAGGGAGGTGTTTCAGGCAGGGGTTTCGGGCAGGTGTTTCAGGCAGGTGTTTCAGGCAGGTGTTTCAGGCAGGTGTTTCAGGCAGGTGTTTCAGGCAGAGGTTTCAGGCAGAGGTTTCAGGCAGGGGTTTCAGGCAGGGGTTTCAGGCAGGGGTTTCAGGCAGGGGTTTCAGGCAGGTGTTTCAGGCAGGTGTTTCAGGCAGGTGTTTCCGGCAGGGGTTTCCGGCAGGTGTTTCAGGCAGGGGTTTTAGGCAGGTGTTTCAGGCAGGTGTTTCAGGCAGGTGTTTCAGGCAGAGGTTTCAGGCAGGGGTTTCAGGCAGGGGTTTCAGGCAGGGGTTTCAGGCAGGGGTTTCAGGCAGGGGTTTCAGGCAGGTGTTTCAGGCAGGTGTTTCAGGCAGGTGTTTCCGGCAGGGGTTTCCGGCAGGTGTTTCAGGCAGGGGTTTTAGGCAGGTGTTTCAGGCAGGTGTTTTCGGCAGGGGTTTCCGGCAGGGGTTTCAGGCAGGTGTTTCAGGCAGGGGTTTCAGGCAGGGGTTTCAGGCAGGGGTTTCAGGCAGGGGTTTCAGGCAAGGGTTTCAGGCAGGTGTTTCAGGCAAGGGTTTCAGGCAGGGGTTTCAGGCAGGGGTTTCAGGCAGGTGTTTCAGGCAGGTGTTTCAGGCAGGTGTTTCAGGCAGGTGTTTCAGGCAGGTGTTTCAGGCAGGTGTTTCAGGCAGGTGTTTCAGGCAGGTGTTTCGGGCAGGTGTTTCAGGCAGGTGTTTCAGGCAGGTGTTTCAGGCAGGTGTTTCGGGCAGGTGTTTCAGGCAGGTGTTTCAGGCAGGTGTTTCAGACAGGTGTTTCAGGCAGGTGTTTCAGGCAGGTGTTTCAGGCAGGGGTTTCAGGCAGGTGTTTCAGGCAGGTGTTTTAGGCAGGTGTTTCAGGCAGGTGTTTCAGGCAGGGGTTTCAGGCAGGGGTTTCAGGCAGGGGTTTCAGGCAAGGGTTTCAGGCAAGGGTTTCAGGCAGGGGTTTCAGGCAGGTGTTTCCGGCAGGTGTTTCAGGCAGGTGTTTCCGGCAGGTGTTTCCGGCAGGGGTTTCAGGCAGGGGTTTCAGGCAGGGGGTTCAGGCAGGGGTTTCAGGCAGGGGTTTCAGGCAGGGGTTTCAGGCAGGGGTTTCAGGCAGGGGTATCAGGCAGGTGTTTCAGGCAGAGGTTTCAGGCAGGTGTTTCAGGCAGAGGGTTTCAGGCAGGGGTCTCAGGCAGGGGTTTCAGGCAGGGTTACGGGGTTCAAAGGCCAATGCAGGAAAATCGACATTTTGTCGAATTCAGAAACCAACACCGATGGATTGCTTTGGTCGTGCTAAATACCAGCCCTGTTTCTTGTAAGATGGCGTGGCAAGTATTGAAGATAAATGGCTGCTGTGGGCTCTAGGAACTGACAGGTGGATCTGCCCTGTTTATATGCAAATGCATCTGAAACATTCCGTCTTAGCCGTGAGAAAATGTGGATGAAGCGTCTTCGGACTATTCAACCACATGGTCTCAACATCCAGGATGGTAATGACTAACACCATGCAGCTTTCTGATAATGCTTCTTTTGTGTTCAGTCCTTCACACTTCTCTCTTTGATCTTTCCCCCTCTTGTCACTAATCCCTACCCCACCCCTTGCCCTTCTCTTTGATCTTTCCCCCTCCTCTCACTAATCCCTACCCTACCCCTTGCCCTTCCCTTTGATCTCTCCCTACCAGCTTTACTCTTTGTCCTTTGTTTCTCATCCGTGTCATATTCATTCTCTTCCCCCTTCCTTCGTGTACAAGTATCTGTTTTGTCCTTGTCACTCTGCCTTTGAGAAAGGTCCTGCTAGGATCGAAACGTCAGGCCCACTAAATTTTAAGATTTACATTTTGGTAATTTTAGTCAGTAAGCAGTTTGCAACATTTTTGTATATCACCCTAAGTCACATTCCTCATCTAATATATATTTTGGGAAAATGGCAAAGAAAACATTGACTGCGTGGGGACTGGAACTAGTGACTTCTGGTTTTCCGAACTGGAGGATACATGAGGGATTATAATTCTTATCAAACCTCACCAATCCAATTGTCGTCACTAATAGACCCTTCTTACTGACGTCACGTTGCTACTAGAAACAGCGAGATCCGCCATCTTGGAGTACACACATACGCTTTCGCTCGCACGTTTGTGTTCGTTTAACGTTACGTTAGTCATCATGGCGAATTCGAATGCTGCACGGTCGGCTTATTACAGTTCTCTTGAAATTCTCGGCTTTATTGCTAGAATAGATCCGTACACAATTAACCCGCGACAACCATTTCGTCCATCTTTTTAGCGAAAGTGTTCGAGTTGCGTCACCTTCTCTTGTCAGTACAGCGGGTAAACGATAAAAAGATTTCTTATCACGATCCCTCTGCTTCCACAGCCAAGGACAGCGCAAAAGTTAATCATCTTTCAACAAAACAAGTACCTCCAATCCATGGTACAACCACGGAGGAATAAAAAAGAGATTCCTCCATGGCACAACTAGTAATTAATACTAGTAAAAAGCAGTAGTAGTACAACTACGAGTACGACGAGTTCAAAATTAACTTGCCGCCGTGCATGTGGAGTTGTTTGTATGCACAGCTGACTTAGTAACGGCGGTGACGTGCTCATGTGTGTAATCCAAGATGGCCGATAAACAAAACCGTGACGTCATCGAAGACGGGTCTATAGATATTCTCGCTTTGTGAAACACTCCTTTCATTGACAATTACTGACGTGCAATGGTCTCTAACCGATATTAAATGTTCTAATAAATGATCTTGTTGAACGTGGATGGAGCGGCTTTGAAGATAAGGAACATGAGGGGAAATTGTACGAATTGAAAGAGGAATGATCAAGGAAGGCACTTTGCCGTTTTGGCGGGTATAAAATCATGAGTAGCGGATATGCGCATTCGTGAATGGGCTTCCAGCATGGCCATAAGGTACAGGCCAAGGATTTTTTTTATAATAGCAATCGAATCCATGGTACAAGCATCGCCGACATATTTGGGGATTGCTTCAGGAAAGACTTGGTCGGGAAATATCGCAGGACATTTCACGCTCGGTTTGTGAGGCTTGTCCATTTCAAGCATGGAGTTTAAGACATATTATAATCATTCACCTTCTTGACGGTTAAGGGAATGTTCGGTTATTCGTTCATTTGATTTCAATAAAAAGACTCCGATGTAAAAATTGAATTTAAAAGAATCACTGTCACCATTTGGAGTTACATTTAGGCAAAAGCAGATTTAAAAGAGAAAACAATTATGTGTTGCTTTCTAGAAATGGTTTAGCGTTTGCTTTAGGCCTGGGTAGGGTGGGCGTGAGGGTTATCATTCGCCTCAATTTCATGTCCGAGTAATTTAACTGAAAGGATATTTCATTTAGTCTTCATGGTTTCATGTAAGGTCTAGATTTAAGTCATGGTAAGATTCGGGATTAGGATATTCTGAGGATTAGAGTAAGATTTAGGCTGGATTAAGGATTAAGCTCAGGACTAGTATTAGGAAGAGTGTTAGATTTAGTGTGACGATTCGCATAGATAAAACACGTGGACCTTATAGTTATCCGTATTTGATTCGAGTGCTATATGTTTAGGATAAGGGTGAGGTTTAGAACCAGTGCTAGGATCGGGGATTAGTTCACAGTGTGCCGTTCGGATTAGAGTGAAGTCCACGAAAATTCATCAAGGGACTTTTATTTTGGATTGGTGATCGCTACAGGTTATAAGGTTTGGGCGTGGTTAAGTTTAGGGAAGGGTTTGAGTTAAATTGTTGGTAGGGAGGTTTTGAGAGGACACTTACTTGGTTTGGTCTTGCCTGGTCTGATATTGGCTGACATAGAGACCCACCAGATTATCGCTGAATGAAGCATGATACTTGATTCGAAGTGCGTAGGTCTGACCTGTCTGAAGATTCCCATCAAGACTCAACGCCATGAAATCGAAGGGGAGATGGTAGGTGGGTTGGCGAGACAGTCTGGGGGCTTGGTGAGGCTCTCCTCGGACCGACTCGACCCCGGTCAAGTCCAGTTGGATGTGATCGATGTTCAAGCCAGAAGTGTGCATCAGAATGAAGCGAGTTGAGTTCAGACAGACCAGGTGTATTGTCACCGCCCCCGCAAAGGTGTTGGACAAGATGTCAGTGCGTAGCTCCAGCTCATAGTGCAGAGGTTTGAGTGAAGTAGGCAGTCTGAAGGAGCGCCAGAGAGAAGCTAAGGCGTCTCGGTCTGTGGGTGGAGCGGTAGGGAGGTCGGCTGAGGTGACGGCAGGCTTGTCTGAGCTCCTGGGAGCATCAACGGACTTGTTACTGCTGGGGCTGGCGCAGGGACTGTCCTGACGTCCGACGAGGGAGACCAGGAGACAAGCGGTGAGGATCAGAACAAGGCACGCAGAAATGACAGCGATTGTCTTGATTCTAGTCAATCGGCTACAGCCGGGCTTGGGGGAGTAGACCCGCACTCCTGCCATGTGCACCTGGCCGTCTTCGCCGTGGCGGTTCTGTCCGCTCTTGGGAGATCCCACGATGAAGTTCACGATGCGGTCTTTCTGCGGCGGCATCTTGGGTCGGTGCGGGTGACGAGAGTGACTGGACCGACCTGAGCCGGGCACGGCTTACCTCGCTCAAGAAGGGCAATGCGGGCGACTGACAGGTGGATTGGAGTCGACGCGGTACTCGTTCCTCGTGACCGTCAGCAAGTCCTAGATTGACCCGTGCAATATCACTCAGCCACGAATAATACCCCGCACCGCAGGCCAGCAGTCCCCCACTAGCTGGCTTCGCATCAAAGGCAAATCAACCATAATATACGCCCATCGAGGGCCCCGTCTCTCACAGACGCAATCTACACACACCCAGGCGGGCAATCCAGGTATTTAATTCCGCGAGTAGGGTCGAAATGGGGAGTCAGTATGCCCCGATCGGGATATGTAGGCCAGCGTGCGACCGTGCAAGCACAGCGGGAGTGGGAGTCGATTCGGGTATATAATGTGAACGAATGCGACGCGTTCAAGGCAAGGCGTGCGGTTATAATCTGTGAAGGTCTGACATGGAACGAACGAGGTATCGACTGAAAGACACACATGGGAGAGAGAGAGAGAGCGAGAGTGATGAGGGGGAGAGAGGGAGAGGGAGGGAGATCGAGCGAGAGGGAGAAGGGGGAGTGGGAGAGAGGGAGGGAGAGATCAATCCTGAAGCGCTGATAGCATTGGCTGACTGCTCCAATACCACGTGGTGTGACTTGATCACATCACACTCAAGCCTTAACCCTCAACCACTCTCCTCAACTCCAAAGGCCCAAGACGCCAGCTGACAATTGATCCTCCGAGCCCGTCTTAACCGTTGCTATGACAACGGGTAATTCGTCCAGCACAAAATGGAACTGCGAGTCTCTTCAGAGGGAGTTTGCGGGGACATAGTCGAGACTGAAACGTTTAACTAGCGTCTTGGTGAGGAGATAAAAGTGACAATTTTCAAATTGTCTTTTTCTTTCGGCTTTCATACAGGGTCGACATTGTACTTAAAAAAACCAAATTGTGATAAAAATCGATCTAATAATCCATCGTTTGCCTAATTTGCACGCCAAATGTCAAACAGGCTACGAATCATTTAGACAGAAGCTGAACTCGCAGAATTACCAGTGGAAAATGTTTGTCAGCAGTGAGCGGAAATCCTGCCCACTGCACGCAAGGAATGTGGGCGCAGGTGCAAATGTCAAGAGATGGTCGTTCTCCCGGTGAAACAGGTTGATGGCCAGATGAACAGGTGCGTTCTATCTTACACCCTATCGTACGATCGTGGGAGCTAGTATAGGACCATCGAATGGACGAACGCATCAGCAGTGCGGGCGATGAACAGCCAGCTCCACTGGTCAATGGAGAAAAAAGGGATCCCGTAAATATGACCCAGCTGCAATGCCGTCCTGCCTCGATCAGACTGGACTGAATAAACTCGGTAAAAAAAAGAGAAAAAAGGAAAAACAGCCTTGCCTTCCAAGTGAAATCAAGCTGTAAGGGCATTGTTGCCGGTGAAAGCGTAAATCATTATCCAAACATCAACCACACAGCTCCTCTCCGTCACACGAAGGAGAACATTCCCCCACCCCGACTCCTCTGTATAGGATTATAATGAGCAATGCAACTACGGGGGGGGGGCTGAGAGAGGTCACGGAGCTACAATACCGACATCTGACAGTTTGCCCCGTGGCCACGAGACAGAAATACACTGAGGCGGGCAGAGAGGGAGGGAGAGAGAGAGAGATGGGGGGGGGGAGAAGGGGGGGACATTGATAGAGGGATGGGGGAAGAGAGGGAGAGAGGGAGGGAGAGAGAGGAAGGGAGGGGAGAGGGGGGAGAGAGAGAGGAAAGAGAGAGATAGAAAAAAAGAGAGAGAGAGGGGAGAAATTGAGAGGGGTGGGGGAAGAGAGGGAGAGAGAGAGGGAGAGCGAGATGACGGGATGAGGGAGGGGGAGAGAGAGGGAGGCAGGAGGGAGGGGGAGGGAGGGGAGGGAGGGGATCGAGGGAGGGGGAGGGAGGCAGGGAGGGAGGGAGGCAGGGAGGCAGGGAGGCAGGGAGGCAGGAGGGGGAGGGAGGGAGAACCAGTTTTCCTGGCACAATGTATGGAAGGATGTGAATTCATTGATTCAGTGGTTGGTCTTCCCAGCAGGCTTAGCAACTCAAATTCAGCCCATTCTTTCCCTTTTCGTCCGTGATTTTGTTTCCATGGCTAGTTATGATCCGTTGCTTTATTTCCGTCATCACGAGGATCGCATAGCGAGTGGTAGTCACTGCAAGTGCGGCGATGGTGAGACCGGACGTGGCGCGATAGGAATAGGGGTAATAAATCATGAATGAGTCTGGCAGATATAGCGCCGCCCTCTATCGGAGAAATCTTTCCAGTGCGGGTCATCACATGGGGGTCGGACAGGACAGGAATTAAAGTGAGCGGGAAAGTACACTCCTCCCCTCCCCTTCCCAGTCCCATTCTCCTGGAAAACAACAACAATAACAACAACAGCAACAA
This sequence comes from Luidia sarsii, assembly GCA_949987565.1. Taxonomy (NCBI): domain Eukaryota; kingdom Metazoa; phylum Echinodermata; class Asteroidea; order Paxillosida; family Luidiidae; genus Luidia; species Luidia sarsii. The sequence continues at coordinate 13,960,269 of OX465114.1, read as the reverse complement.
CAACAAAACAACAACAACACTAAACAACAACAACGACAACAGCAGCAACCGTGGTAGCTACAGGAACAGCAATAACGACAGCAACAGCAACAAAAACAATAACAGCAGCAACAGCAACAGCAACAGCACCAACAACGACAGCAACAGCGACAGCGACAGCAACAGCAGCAGCAACGGCCACCAGTAAGTGTGGTAGCTACAGGAACAGCAATAACGACAGCAACAGCAACAAAAACAACAGCAACAGCAACAGCAACGCCAACCAAACAACCGTGGTAGCTACAGGAACAGCAATAACGACAGCAACAGCAACAAAAACAACAGCAGCAACAGCAACAGCAACAGCAACACCAACCAAACAACCGTGGTAGCTACAGGAACAGCAATAACGACAGCAACAGCAACAAAAACAACAACAGCAGCAACAGCAACAGCAACAGCACCAACAACGACAGCAACAGCAGCAGCGACAGCAACAGCAGCAGCAACGGCCACCAGTAAGCGTGGTAGCTACAGGAACAGCAATAACGACAGCAACAGCAACAAAAACAACAACAGCAGCAACAGCAACAGCACCAACAACGACAGCAACATCGACAGCGACAGCAACAGCAGCAGCAACGCCCACCAACAACCGTGGTAGCTACAGGAACAGCAATAACGACAGCAACAGCAACAAAAACGACAACAGCAACAGCAACAGCAACACCAACCAAACAACCGTGGTAGCTACAGGAACAGCAATAACGACAGCAACAGCAACAAAAACAACAGCAGCAACAGCAACAGCAACACCAACCAAACAACCGTGGTAGCTACAGGAACAGCAATAACGACAGCAACAGCAACAAAAACAACAGCAGCAACAGCAACAGCAACGCCAACCAAACAACCGTGGTAGCTACAGGAACAGCAATAACGACAGCAACAGCAACAAAAACAACAGCAGCAACAGCAACAGCAACACCAACCAAACAACCGTGGTAGCTACAGGAACAGCAATAACGACAGCAACAGCAACAAAAACAACAACAGCAGCAACAGCAACAGCACCAACAACGACAGCAACAGCAGCAGCGACAGCAACAGCAGCAGCAACGGCCACCAGTAAGCGTGGTAGCTACAGGAACAGCAATAACGACAACAACAGCAACAAAAACGACAACAACAGCAACAGCACCAACAACAACAGCAACATCGACAGCGACAGCAACAGCAGCAGCAACGCCCACCAACAACCGTGGTAGCTACAGGAACAGCAATAACGACAGCAACAGCAACAAAAACGACAACAGCATGCAGGCCGAAAGGGGAGCTGAGAGGAGACAAGCGAAGGTTTCTACAGACAGGAATAGCGTGCCATGGGGTCCCACCTCGTGACAGATTTATTCACCAGTCCGTGCTTCTGACATTTTACACCCAGAATCAATCACGTAGTCGGAGTCTTTATGTCCAGACAGTTGCACCCTCCAAATAGGATTGGGTCAGATCAAGAAGCCTTCATAAAGTCTTAAAGGCTGTCTCCACCGGCTGTGCTGGCTTGACTTCGCGGACATCTGATCCAATTCGTGATCGATATGGAACCCTGGAAATCGATTTCAAAGGGTTAAATTTTGAGTCGAGGTAAAAAAATAACGTTAAGTAAGTGAGCTGTCCAATGCAGCCTTGTTGACTTGAAATACAATTATTTTGTTTTGCTTCAAACGAGTCAATGTCTGGTCTGAGCAAACACGACGTTTGAAAAGAGAAAGAGGAACGCAAATCGTGCCTGACAAGAATAATTATCACCATGGCAACAAGTCCATACACAATGTGGCAACAAATATAGGCTGTTACTATAGAGGGCAGTGTAAATAAGGATTGCAGGTGGATAAGTACGGAAGCCCATGCATGACATGTAATGTCTCCTTCATACCCCTCTAAAACAACTCCATCTGAATGAAGTCGACTTCATCAAAGTCCTTTTGACTTATGCCGAGTCTCACGACGGTGTGACGCATGAGGGCGCTCTACGACCATTGCACGTGGAATCCCGTGATAGACAGAGGGACTCTACTCGCACGCAGAAGCTAGGGCGCGCAGTTCGTAACGGCGGTGAAAGATTTACAGGAAACAGGGACCAGAATCAATCAGTGAATCAATCAGCGTGTTTCTACTGACGAAAGGTTGCCGGGTGTCTCCGTGCGTCTTCGGGTGTTTCTGGGTGGAGTGTCCAGTAGAAACACAATCGGGCGTCGAATTTTCCGAACGTCATCCGGCAACCAAACGTTCACCAACAACCACCTATTGAGGTGGATCTTGCCGGGTGTCTTCGGGTCACACTCGCAGTTGCTGGTTGGCGGGTGTACCGGAAATGCAACAGAAGTAGTGAATTCCTTGCTTTGACCTGCGGCGTGACCCGATTCATTCCGCACGTCCGGTCTACCCTCGAGTAAAAGGTCGATTGTGGGCGACACCCGCCTTTTCCGTACTGAGTAGAAACAGGCGTTTGTCGGTGATCCGGATCACCGACACCCGGAATATAGTGGGTAAGAAATACCGGGTGTTAGCGTGTGCTCAGTATAGAAACACGCTGATTGTGACCTTGCATTCACTGACAATCACCTCCACAACACTTGCACGAGAAGGGCGCTCTCTTGCAGAGCGAGATTAAGACACGTACGTGCTCATTGGTTGAACGCTTAGAAGACGGCCTGCTGTTCCTGCAGAAGCTGAAACCATCCATGGAAGACTGGTCACCAAAAGCCCAATGGATACATCCTTCCCCAGAAAGTCCTGGTACAGCTGAACCGACTACGGTCTGTTGCTGGTCAACTTGCAGCAAGTTTGGAAAAAGTGGAGGGTATCGCAGACTCAGATCTCTGTCCATGCAGTGAAATCCAGACTTATGGTCATGTCATCAACGACTGTAATGTGACAGGTCTACCTTGTCCACTCACTGAACTTGATCATCCTGATCTGCTGACTTACCTCACCAACTGCCATGCAGTGAAATCCAGACTCATGGTCATGCCATCAACGACTGTAATGTGACAGGTCTACCTTGTCCACTCACTGAACTTGATCATCCTGATCTGCTGACTTACCTCACCAACTGCCATGCAGTGAAATCCAGACTCATGGTCATGCCATCAACGACTGTAATGTGACAGGTCCACCTTGTCCACTCACTGAACTTGACCATCCTGATCTGCTGACTAACCCCACCAACTGCCATGCAGTGAAATCCAGACTCATGGTCATGTCATCAATGACTGTGATGTGACAGGTCTACCCTGTCCACTCACTGAACTTGATCATCCTGATCTGCTGACCTACCTCACCAACTGTCAGTTCTGTATGCGACGTTCTGGTTTACATATGAAATCTGTATCGATGCTTCGCATGTCCAACGCGTAATCCATTCACCATGACGTCACCACATCCTCGATAGACACAAACTCATTATCCATTAAGGGTGTGACGTGTCGATCCTAGCAGGACCTTTCATTCTGCCTTTGAGAAAGGTCCTGTTAGGATCAAAACGTCAGGCCCTCCTAATTTGTGATATTCACTTATTGGTAATGTTAGTCGAGAAGCAGTTTGCAACATTTTTGCATAATATTACTGTAACCGTAGTCATATTTATCATGTTATCGGGTGCCAATTCATGAATTCCGAATTCCAACTGGAACCCCTGGTGGCGTTTCGACCCTACAAGTCCAAACAATCTCCGTCTCAAGACACTCGTGAAGGACTCAGGAAGACGGGAAATAACTTCAAATTTGTCTTAGCATGGAGGAAGAAAGGATAGAGTTTACCGTTTTAATCTCGCAAAAAACTGCAGAGATCTGGGTCAATGTTTGAGGAATATTTGTCTTCGTTCCCAGCGCACTATTCCAAGGCCTGGAAAGGAGAGGACGATGGAATTCGTTGTGAATTCGAGACGGTTTCACAGACGCGTTTAGTATGCAGTCTGCAGGGCGGGCTAGGCGAGTTCCGGCCATCAGGGGTAGGAGCGGGGTAGGGACGGGTTAATGGGCCGGGCTAGGAGAGACAGAGGACGGCCTGGATCTCACCGTGGCAGCCCGGCGGGCGTCGGACTGTTGGCTTAAGGCCAGACGGAGGAACACCGGACATCCGACGGGAAGGAATCGATTCCATCATCACGCCGCCGAGCCCTCAACAAACAACTCTAGGGTCTCGTGACTCGAGTGGGTCTTTGAATATTCATGGAGTTTGAATATTCATAAGAGGATGAACTCAAGGTTCATCGGACAAGGTTTATCAGAGGACAAGTCATCAGTAGTTAGGAACAGAATGATGGTCATGGGGAAGGATAGTAGGAATAAATTGATTTTACAGCCCGGTAGTTTTTTTATCTTTCTGCACACAGCCAGATGTGGGGCAGCAGGTGTAAGGACCGTAGTCATTACTTTGCTGTTGCTCTTCAAAGCGCATCTTGAAGTATTGTCTGTATTTGTGTACTACATGTATGTTTGTGATGGCTGAATAAATAATAATAATAATAACAATCATAGACTGGAAATAGATACTAATGATCAAATATAATTAATTGGGGATTTATTAATGAATATACGCAGAGGTGATTCTGTCAGATTCTATGGCAAAGGTCCTTGAAGTTGACATGGCAGTGCCTATTTTTTTTCTTGAGATTTGGACATTTGCCAAGCTGACTTTGAGCAGTATGGCATTTTTTGGGCATGTAAATTAATTTGTTTAAATAAAACTAAAACAAAAGAAGGCAAGACATAACCATTATTAATTATGCATTAAGGTAAATAAACACCAATCTTTACTTGATCTTACCATCTCAGCTATCCAGCCTTTAGATGGTGGCCTCGCAAATAGTTAACTAGTCTTTGCCGGGGTGGGGGCGCCAGTCAGAAGCATTCAACCATTAACTGGCATATATACAAGTGCTCTTACCATCTGAGTTATCCAGCCCTTAGATGGTGTCCCTCCCAAATATACAACTAGTCTTTGCCAGGGTGGGGGCGCCAGTCAGAAGCAATTCGACCATAAACTGCCATATATACCAGCGCTTTTACCATCTGAGCTATCCAGCCCTCAGATGGTGGCCTTCCCTAATAGTCTAGTCTTTGCCGGGGTGGGGGCGCCAGTCAGAAGCAACCATTAACTGCTGTATACCATATCCCTCCAGCAGTTCGGGGATCACACAAAGTGGATTCAGCTCTTTCAAATTCGGACCAAGAAACAAAGGAAGTTTTCTTTGACATCAAAGACTGACTTCAATGAACTCAAAACTGCTGTCCAAGATCCTATGTCCTTATCTGAGTCAGTCTTCTCACTCTGCGTACTTTGCCTTTGAATTCACTTCTACATGTACATGTATTTGTGTCATCCACTGATGATCTAAGTCACATTTATCACAAAATAGCTGTCAGCTTTCTATAAAAAAAATACCCCTACCCGAAAAAAACCCAGTAATTTGATGACTCAGACAAAGTCATAGCCCAAGTCATAGCCATAGGCATATACTTGATTAGGGCTTACCTTTCATGACTGCAGAACAAGGTTCTGGAATTGGCAAAGACACTGGCCAACTGGTCAGCGGCCACTGATACATAATTCATGGCCAGACCAGAAAAGGAAGAAAATTGACACAATTTCGAATCCTGATCCTGGCCAGTAAAACCTGTTTGGTGAAAATAACAAAGCCTTTAAGTGGGTGTTGCTTTGAACCCAGTCCTGTGATTGAATGAACCAGAGTTTACTGAACCACTTAGTGCAATCCTTGACCCTAACCCATGCTGGACCTTCCAAATACCACCACCGTGATTAATTCTGACGATATAGGGCTATGCAAAGTAATTCAATGAGGGTTTGCCCTGCTTGAGGTAATACCAGCAAGCACTGGCTGAATCTCCAGCCTGTTCTGCAATGTTTTCATCAGGCATCGGGCAAAGCACTGAGCACTGTGTGCTTATCAAGTCGAGCAGGGCAAACCCTCATTGAATTACATTCTCCTTGATGCAAATATCATGTTATATCTATACAAAATATTTGATTGGTCATTGGGAATTTTAATTGATGCAGGCCAGTGAAAAACCTTCCTTTTCGGACGAGCAAAGCGTGAACATTCATGCATTTATTACAAGCCCTAGAATATCCAAATTCAGACTTCATCCTTGTCCATTTACAAAGCAATATTTTGCAACATTTGAATTGCAGGCCCGCACTCACCCTAACCCCTAACCCTTAAAACTTCTTTTTCATGGGGATGGAGGGGGGGGGGGGGGGCTTTTGTACGATGATACAAACTTCGTAGAAGAGTCTGATTTAGGATTTGTTTCTAGGCTTCAGTTCTCTTCAGGTCTTCATTTCAAGAATCAAAATACACCTGAGCTATCCAGCCCTTAGGTGTAGCGTACCAACGCTCTACCACCTGAGCTATCCAGCCCTTAGGTGTAGCGTACCAACGCTCTACCACCTGAGCTATCCAGCCCTTAGGTGTAGCGTACCAACGCTCTACCACCTGAGCTATCCAGCCCTTAGGTGTAGAGTACCAATGCTCTACCACCTGAGCTATCCAGCCCTTAGGTGTAGCGTACCAACGCTCTACCACCTGAGCTATCCAGCCCTTGGGTGTAGCGTACCAACGCTCTACTACCTGAGCTATCCAGCCCTTAGGTGGTAACCTTCCCATGTAGCGAACTATCTCGACTGTTGAAATCACTTAACTAGGGTACAGATTACTTTATACATGTATTCAAATAAACTAACCTATAGCTTGTCAGGTTTCGGTTCCTACTTTGAGGCTGGCAGATTTAATTATTGTCTCGGCCCTTTTTAAGATGTTATTTGAGATCAGAATCCAGCAGGTGATACCCACAGCTCCTGGAATGCCCGAGGGGAATGAGATGACAGATGCCATGGGCCACAGCCAATCTGCATTCAGGGCAATCATTGGCTCATAGCGGTATCTCCAGACGATAACGATGAAACAGAATGTCTGCAACACAAATCGTAGAAAAGGATGGGAAAAAAACCAGGGGCCAATTTCATAGAGCTGCTTAAGCGTCAAAATGTGCTTAAGCGCAAAAACTCATGAGCCACAGCCCACAGGATCCCCTTGCCAACCCAAACTTCACTTTTGTTTCATGCTAAGTAAAGAAGAGTGGAATACAAGTCAAAAGCAATGGACATCAAACCACAGGACAATTTGTAATCCTGCTTACACGAGGAAGACTTTTCCTGCTTAGCAGATTTTCACGCTTAAGCGGCTCTATGAAATTGGACCCTGGAGCATTCACCAACACTCAGTCATCTACAGGCAAACTGAGAACATAAATGTCTGTAATGGTTAATTCCATAAACCAGGGGTCCAACTTGTGACATTTTGGTGTCCCCACTTACATCATGTAAAATTGTAACAAGTTCATAAAACGTTCTGTCTATTAAACAATATATCATAATGTTCATGTATAACATACTGTTGAATCTACAAAGTGGTTCATTAAGTTGTTACAATATTACATGGAGGAAAGCTGAATGGTTTCATGTGTAAGTGGGAACACCAAAATGTCACAAGTTGGATCCCTGATTTATGAAATTACTCAATTGCATGTTCTAGAAATAAGTAAGACATTCGCAAATTTCAAAACACAATATACAGCAGGGCTCGACCTTAGCACTAGCCCGACGGTCATTGTCTAGTAAAAATGGCCGCAGGCTCGTAAAATGACCCACTTTCGCTAGCCCGGCGGACTTACAAAAAGGAGACAGCGGTGTGGCGCCAAAAAAACATTGCAGGCTGGGATGAGAAAGTAGAAGCTAATCATTTGTTTTACTTGACCTAATAACCTCGTGTTAAGTTCAATATTAATTATGCAGGGCTAGTAAGACTTGCTGCGGGCTAGCAAAAAAACTCAATTTACTAGCCCGGTGGCCAACTTAAACAAAACCTTAAGCGCGAGGCTTGTACAGAATAAAATGATGTTTGGTGAGGCTTGATGACATCCACTCCTGGCAATTGAATGAAAGCTAAACTCACCTGCAAGGCATTCAAGCCAAGAGTAATCCCCCAACTGACGGTGAAAGTCTTTGCAGTTTTTCCTTGTCCTAAAAGAAATTAAGGACGTTTACAATCAAACCAAGGGAGTTTAATATCAGGATGGACATGAATACAATGTTTACAAGCTGACAAGGCTTAATGGAGAGTGGTCAGGGCTTTTTGATGATAAAGGAACTCGTGAGGAAAGAGGACCAAACACGGTGCATATCATAAATGGACCATATTGTTTATGGAAGTAAATATACAAAAACTGAAAATTTAGTGGGCCTGACGTGTCGATCCTAGCTGGACTTTTGAGAAAGGTCCTGCTAGGATTGAAACGTCAGGCCCACTTAATTGAACTGCTGCAAATTGCTCACTGACTAAAATGACCTGCAATACATCAATCTCAAAAGTTAGAGGGCCCGAAGTTTCGATTCAAGCAGGACCTTTCTCAAAGCCAAAGTCATATTGTTTATTAGGGAAGAAACAGTGACAGAATGGCTTTTTATTTCATTCTATTTTTCCCAATTAAAAAACATTCCTTATCTGCAAAATGTCCCATTTTATTCCAGGAAAAGATTAAGAACTGCTGATTAAAGAACAGGTATCTTTTTGAGTTTGCACTGATGAGTAAAACTAACCCTGACTTTCGGCAGTGTATATTTCGCAGGCACAGGCAATCTTCCGCATTTATGCTATATATAGCTATTAACGTTAAGAGCAAGAAGACCAACCTGATGATAATGACAAAGAATACGGGAACGGCAGAGTAGCATTTGCGGAAGAACGCCGGATTGCCGGTGCTGGCAAAATTTACACTTAACTATAGTTCCAGATATTTTGGATCACATCTTGTAATTTATAATGTGATGCAAGTGTCTGATATCAATTCAATGAGGTTTTGCTTTGCTCGACGTGATAAACACTGAATGCTCAGTGCTTTGCTCGACGTGATAAACACTGAATGCTCAGTGCTTTGCTCGATGTGATAAACACTGAGTGCTCAGTGCTTTGCCAAGTGCCTGATAAAAATATTTCAGGCAGCTCGGGCGGGATTCGAACCCGCAACTCTCAAACTGAGCATTCAGTGTTTATGATGTCGAGCAAGGGCAAAACCTCATTGAATTACATTCTCCTTGACGCAAACATCATGACATATCTATGTCTGATATAAGCAAAGGCAAAAGACGGGATTCATACTTAGTTTCTTGAGATCCTCCTTTAGCTTAATTATTTTCCGGTCAATTCTGGCGTATTTGGGAAACTCTTCCTTGACGTTAATCTGGGCCTGCTGCTCTCCTAGTTGTGATAGCTGCAACTTCAGCTTGCCTTCTTCTTGCGTCTCTTGAAAAACAACTTTCAAAATCTGAGCAGAGGTTTAGAAGAGAGGTATTAGAAAAGAGCACAACATTTTGAAGGGGTCGGGCACTTGTGTACTAGGGTTCTAGGGCTAGTAGTAGTATTGGATGTTACAAGGCTGAGTAATAAATTATCTTAATAAAAATGTTGGACCCAGCAAATTTGCGTGACTTTTGTGTGCTGCTTTTTGTAAAAATTAAGGCCCAGTAAAATCCCCCAAAATTCGGTATACAGCAGTGCAATGTCTGGACGTAGCTTTGCGCTGTTCAGGAAACAGTCACCGGGACTCACCATGCATGTGCGTGCAAACTCACACTGACCTACTACTAGCACATCACTGATTTGCATATGCCGGTTCAGTTATCAGTATTAAATCAAAGATGGAGTCCAGATTAGTCTTGTTCCTCGGCTCTTGGTCAACCGAGGCGAAAGTTTAGTTTTCCCCAAACGTGAGTAAACTAAATTAAATGACCAGCTTAGGAGTAAGTCAGTACAGTCAGTAGTCTAGCCTATAGCCTAGGAATCTAGTACATAGTATTACTATTACTAATTAGTATTAGTAGTATGATTCTCAGTGATTCTCACTATTCATTTTTTTAAAGGGCGATTGAAACTGTAAGTGTAACTGTGTAAGTGTAACTAGTGACTAAGTACTAAGTTAGTGTACCGTAGTCTGAGTAAGTACTGTAACTTGGTGTAGTAAGGCCTTAAGTTCGGGCCTAAGAGTAAGAGTAAGAGTCCAAGTTTACTCGGACTACACTTACCCAGTATTGGCCTATATCTAGTATAAAACTATAACTTAAGTATAACTTTATAAGTAACTATAACTACGTCTACTACTAAATACTATAGTCTACAGGCACAGTCAGTAGTGACACACAGTTGTTATGTAATCACTAATTGTAAGTGATTATCAACTCATCTCTGACTTGTCTGACCATGGAGGAATAAGTCCTCCATGGTCTGACAAACTAAAAGTAAAAAGTACATTTCAGGTTGCTTCTTCACTTGCAATGTTTATCGAATCTGGAGGTCTCCCTACGTAGTAATAAGATGATGCTTACCAGTTTTACAACGTGGGGGATTAAATATTTCGATAAATGTACAAGAATGACAGCCAGAAACACAACCACCATGGACGCCGCCATCTTGAAAAAAAGTGGTAACCATGTCGCTGTACTGCGTAATAAGAGCCTGTCAACGGGAACCAGTGGGAGATTGATGCGGTGCCACCGGTAGAGGGCGCACGCTGGTACAATGTCAGAAAATGTTTAGTCTGACCATGGAGGAAAATGTCCATCTCAGCTCAGTGGGCGTGGACGAAAAGGAAGCGGTCGCCAAGTCCGAAATGGAGGTGGGGAGGTCTCCCCCATCACCGCACTACGGGCCGGACGGGAACGTGCCATAGCAAGCACGTACGATCGAGCAGTGAAGTTGACCGCGGAGGGGAATTCGACGAGACGGAGTCTGCCAGCGAGGTGGTGGCCCGTCGGCGACCATCGGGAGAAGAATTAAATGATCGAGGAACTATAAACTAAAGTACTGCTAGGTACTACCAGTACCAATACTAGTACTAGGACCATGGAGGAAGGGCTACGACCAGCTTCTTGTATGAGTATAGGAACGCCACAAATCTTCCGATTTCCACAAACTGTGAAGCATTTATCCGCCAGGTTGACGTAAGTACTACTCATAATTAGTTGTTAAGCCAGCACATACCGCTCATTGCAAACATAAAAAAGGTACATTCGAATATAGTAGTTTTCCTGGGTCTACAAAAAAAACACAGATGATAGAGCTCAATAATTCTAATAGTACTGTAAACTGGTCTATAGTATAGGCCATATTGCTGCTTTCCAATCACGTCGTGTTTATGGTGTTCACGACCCGGTATTTCCAAGACCGCAGAGTTGGAGTCGGACATCTCGTATGCCGACGACTCGCAGCTAATTAGAAACTATAATTATTAGTCCTAATAAAAATGTGCGCGTAGAACAGCGTAGTAAATTCATGGTAAATTCTCCTTTCCCTTGCTGGGGTCACTACAGAATCTGCCGTCACCATACGTAAGCGATGCATGTATCATTGTTGGTAAAAAACTTGTTGCCCTTTGATGAAAACTCAAGTTCCCCGCCGTTACAGCAAAAAGGCAGCACTTGTTATGTCATTATGTTTTTCATTGTATTTATTGCTTATATTTTTCTTGTTTGTATAATTTCTGTTGTCTTTTTATTGTTTCCAAAGTTTAATTACTTTCTATCAGAATTATACGGGAGCATGAAATAAGTCCAACATAAATTCCTGAGCAAGACTCATGAAGAAATGCAAGTCACTTGTTTCAATTTTTAAAATTTAGTGGGACTGACGTAACGATCCTAGCAGGACCTTTCCCAAAAGCAGAGTGACAAGGACAAAACGGATACATGTACACGAAGGAAGGGGGAAGAGAGTGAATAGGGCACGGATGAGAATTATCAATTAAGGACAAAGAACGTCAGGCACTAAATTTTAAGATTTGCATTTTGGTAATTTTAGTCAGTAAGCAGTTTGCAACATTTTTGTATATTATCAGTTTTCAATTTTACACAAATATATGCAATTTTAATGACCTACGCTTACTAATTGACACGTAACACCGGATTGGTAGGTCCGATATGGACAAATTAGGTATCAAAATGTGAGCAACACAACAGGGGGAAAAGTAATGGAGCGATCGAGAATCCTCAATTGTAAGCGGTCGCGATGCAGTGATAGAAAATATAGAGGGGGCCTCCGAACCCGTCAGGTTACATTGCTGCTACCTTGAGTCCAGTCCTTGTGATTTTGTATATTCATTGTTTGCTGTACCCTATTGTTTGATGAATGGCGAATAAACACTAATCCCATAATTACAGAAAATCACATGTCAACCAAACTCACTCCGATCCTCAGTACATCAAGGCAGATTCTGATAAATAGTTCCCTTATTTCCACCTACGCGCAATCTACTATCACGGTTTTGGAGAAAACAGCCAATAATGTCAATACGGGAGGTTCACAATAGTGCGCCCTCAAAGAAGTTGAAACGCGTTCGCCAATCAAAATGCGCGGAATTTATCGACACTTTCCAGACAAGCATTGGGTGGACAGATTCCGCCCATTGTGATTGGCCAACGCGTTGCAAACTCTTGAGGGCGCACTATTGTGAATCGCCGGAATTGTTTAGAAACAGGGACAACTGTCTACGACCAAGAACAATAAAATAAATTAATTCAATTAGTGATAAATACAGGAAGGTGTAATTCAAAACTTCATCATGCTGTCCTTTCACCATGACGAGGTCGAAACTAGAATCGAAAGACCTGGCCGTCCAAAAAGCCATTCTACTTAGTGATTTGCAGTTTTCTTTACTACTCAAATTTTACGACGTTGAAAGTTTCATAATTTGAGACACTGAAGTAAAAAATGACCAGTTATAGTTCTTGACATCTCTCCTTTAATTAAATGTCTACCTCTTGCTGCCAATGATTGTCCAGAGTGATTAGTATGATTAAGATTTAGGATACAAAGTCTGAAGAGCCAACATCACATTAAAATCTTCAGGTAAGTTATTTCATCGAAATAATAATGGAAATTAATTGATTTAAGGAAAGGTCATTATTTGTAACAAAATGAAGGACATCTGAACTTCTGAAGGACATGATTCAATAGCAGATTTTCCCTCGAAAAAATAACACCAAATGTCATAATTTCCAATTTTCCATTCATTTTGAAACAAATGTTTTGTAGACTAAAGCAGTAAATAAAATTATTCAAATTCTGTCTGGTTGATCAAAACAAACAATTTAGAGTAATTTACAAAATATTGCACACTGCTTACTGACTAAAAGAAAAACAAAATTACTACAAAAATGTCTGTGAAAATGACTGAAAACAATACAAGGTAACCATTATCCACGTAAGCATTAACTAAGCAAGCTATAATGTTTTATTAAAACTATTCGGGTTTTTTTCTTTGTTTTTGTCGGAATGATCGTCGCGGTCACATTTATAGCTGTCTCTCAAATCGTAAACAATGACGTCATTCACTTTCATGGGGTAGCGCATGCGCTCTTCCAGTTGATGTGATTCCAAAAGTTCTCCTCGACTCAATTCAAAACGAGCCAATAATTTCTGTGTAATAAGTAGTCTTTACTTAATCTATGATTTACTCTCAGTCTGTAAAATATCCACTTAGAGGAAGGACACTTCGTATCATCACTTAACCTATAATATATGCAGCCATCACAGACTCAACTCGTCTAAGCGTGTTGGGTATCAGGTACACACACTAAGAGATCGACGGCGTACTTACAAGCTTTTTATAATATTATGCTTCTTTGCAATAATAACATGCTTCTTTGCTTTGTATATTTGTTTCTTATTTCGAGCGCTTCACTCACCAATCTGCATTTATCTATCTATATCGTCAAGCTACACATTAAAGGCTTCTTCTCCGAACCATCCCAAAAAGAATACAGTCACTTATTCTTAGGTTTAGTATGAAAACTTGTACATTATCAGACAGTGATTTTTTGGTAACAAAACTGAAGTAAAGGTTTAAAGTAGTAAAGTATTACTACTTTAAATTATTAAGTTGATTAGTAAGTGAAAAACTAAGCATGATTTAGTGTCGAACAGACAAGAAAATCTGAAATGATTAATTGAGATATAATTTATAGTATGCTTAAAATCTGATAATTATTCATTCTCCTGATCGTCAAAATAAGCCATTTCTATGTTTGCATTAAAGTCCGCTTTACTGATTCCTTCTCGTCTTCTGTCTATAAAATGTCCATCCAGCTCCGGCTACAAGATTTTGGGCTATCAACGTGATTACTACATGTCAAAAGTATTAAATTATTTCTCGAAAAAATGATGTACTGATTTGATACGTAAAAATTGATTCATGTCAAATCTTATCGTACTGATTAGAACTGATTTACAGATATCGCATGCAAAATGACGAAACAGTTACATACTTGGGGCAGGGTTTCGCCTGCATACTGTGATGTTGACTACTGCGCTATCATTTGATGGACCACCTCAGGTGTTTGTCACCTAAGGTTTCAAACTCTTGCTACAAAGGACCACAGAAGCAATGGTACTTTCCATGTGCTAAGTGATAATGTCAAAGGTGCTTTCTTGATTCTACATGCACTAAATAACAGTTTAAGACCCATTTCCTGCACAATCTGTTATCCATGAAACATCAAGCTTGCGTAATGTCCACTGCAGACTAAACGGTTGTTACCTCATACTCTCACCACTCCAGAGGAAAATCTGCGAGGAACAACACGATAATGTTTGATTACACTAGTCAATTATGAATCGTTTTGACAGAAATAACAAGCAAATTCAATGTTTGGACTATAAAATCTGATGTACGTAATTTTGATAAGGTAAATATGTAAATCGATTTTCTTTGGTATTGAAACTTTTACCGTCACTTTAATTTAAGTCATTCCTGTCAGGTAAGATTGTCGTATAGTAATTCAAAATATGCATTAAAAACATGAATTTAACACAATTCGATAAAAAACAAGAAATCTTTGAGGGAAAATAAAGTATGGCAGAGAAGTGTGTGTCGTAGAGGTTACTGGCACCTAAGGGCGCGGAATAGTGGGCGCTTCACCGCATAGATTACTGGCACCTAAGGGAGCGGGATAGTGGGGGCGCTTCACCGCATAGATTACTGGCACCTAAGGGAGCGGGATAGTGGGGTGCTTCACTGCAGAGATTACTGGCACCTAAGGGAGCGGGATAGTGGCGGTGCTTCACCGCAGAGATTACTGGCACCTAAGGGAGCGGGGATAGTGGGGGCGCTTCACCGCATAGATTACTGGCACCTAAGGGAGCGGGATAGTGGGGGTGCTTCACTGCAGAGATTACTGGCACCTAAGGGAGCGAGATAGTGGGGGCGCTTCATCACCGCAGAGATTACTGGCACCTAAGGGAGCGGGATAGTGGGGCGCTTCACCGCATAGATTACTGGCACCTAAGAGAGCGGGGATAGTGGGGTGCTTCACTGCAGAGATTACTGGCACCTAAGGGAGCGGGATAGTGGCGGTGCTTCACTGCAGAAATTACTGGCACCTAAGGGAGCGGGATAGTCGGGCGCCTCACCGCAGAGATTACTGGCACGTAAGGGAGCGGGGTAGTGGGGGTGCTTCACCGCATAGATTACTGGCACCTAAGGGAGCGGGATAGTGGGGGTGCTTCACCGCAGAGATTACTGGCACCTAAGGGAGCGGGATAGTGGGGGTGCTTCACCGCAGAGATTACTGGCACCTAAGGGAGCGGGATAGTGGGGCGCTTCACCGCATAGATTACTGGCACCTAAGGGAGCGGGATAGTTGGGCGCCTCACCGCAGAGATTACTGGCACATGAGGGAGCGGGATAGTGGGGCGCTTCACCGCATAGATTACTGGCACCTAAGGGAGCGGGATAGTGGGGCGCTTCACTGCATAGATTACCGGCACCTAAGGGAGCGGGATAGTGGCCGCTTCACTGCAGAAATTACTGGCACCTAAGGGAGCGGGATAGTCGGGCACCTCACCGCAGAGATTACTGGCACCTAAGGGAGCGGGGTAGTGGGGGTGCTTCACCGCATAGATTACTGGCACCTAAGGTGAGCGGGATAGTGGGGGTGCTTCACCGCAGAGATTACTGGCACCTAAGGGAGCGGGGATAGTGGGGGCGCTTCACCGCATAGATTACTGGCACCTAAGGGAGCGGGGATAGTGGGGGCGCTTCACTGCAGAGATTACTGGCACCTAAGGGAGCGGGATAGGGGGGGCGCTTCATCACCGCAGAGATTACTGGCACCTAAGGGAGCGGGATAGTGGGGGCGCTCAACCGCAGAGATTACGGGCACCTAAGAGAGCGGGGATAGTGGGGTGCTTCACTGCAGAGATTACTGGCATCTAAGGGAGCGGGGATAGTGGGGGCGCTTCACTGCAGAGATTACTGCCACCTAAGGGAGCGGGATAGTGGGGGCACTTCATCACCGCAGAGATTACTGGCACCTAATGGAGCGGGATAGTGGGGGCGCTCAACCGCAGAGATTACGGGCACCTAAGAGAGCGGGGATAGTGGGGTGCTTCACTGCAGAGATTACTGGCACCTAAGGGAGCGGGGATAGTGGGGCGCTTCACTGCAGAGATTACTGGCACCTAAGGGAGCGGGATAGTGGGGGCGCTTCATCACCGCAGAGATTACTGGCACCTAAGGGAGCGGGATAGTGGGGCGCTTCACCGCATAGATTACTGGCACCTAAGGGAGCGGGATAGTGGGGGTGCTTCACCGCAGAGATTACTGGCACCTAAGGGAGCGGGGATAGTGGGGGCGCTCAACCGCAGAGATTACAGGCACCTAAGAGAGCGGGGATAGTGGGGTGCTTCACTGCAGAGATTACTGGCACCTAAGGGAGCGGGATAGTGGGCGCTTCACTGCAGAAATTACTGGCACCTAAGGGAGCGGGATAGTTGGGCGCCTCACCGCAGAGATTACTGGCACCTAAGGGAGCGGGGTAGTGGGGGTGCTTCACCGCATAGATTACTGGCACCTAAGGGAGCGGGATAGTGGGGGTGCTTCACCGCAGAGATTACTGGCACCTAAGGGAGCGGGATAGTGGGGGTGCTTCACCGCAGAGATTACTGGCACCTAAGGGAGCGGGATAGTGGGGCGCTTCACCGCATAGATTACTGGCACCTAAGGGAGCGGGATAGTGGGCGCTTCACTGCAGAAATTACTGGCACCTAAGGGAGCGGGATAGTCGGGCGCCTCACTGCAGAGATTACTGGCACCTAAGGGAGCGGGGTAGTGGGGGTGCTTCACCGCATAGATTACTGGCACCTAAGGGAGCGGGATAGTGGGGGTGCTTCACCGCAGAGATTACTGGCACCTAAGGGAGCGGGGATAGTGGGGGCGCTTCACCGCATAGATTACTGGCACCTAAGGGACCGGGGATAGTGGGGGCGCTTCACTGCAGAGATTACTGGCACCTAAGGGAGCGGGATAGTGGGGGCGCTTCATCACCGCAGAGATTACTGGCACCTAAGGGAGCGGGATAGTGGGGGCGCTCAACCGCAGAGATTACGGGCACCTAAGAGAGCGGGGATAGTGGGGTGCTTCACTGCAGAGATTACTGGCACCTAAGGGAGCGGGGATAGTGGGGCGCTTCACTGCAGAGATTACTGGCACCTAAGGGAGCGGGATAGTGGGGGCGCTCAACCGCACAGATTACTGGCACCTAAGAGAGCGGGGATAGTGGGGTGCTTCACCGCAGAGATTACTGGCACCTAAGGGAGCGGGATAGTGGGGCGCTTCACTGCAGAGATTACTGGCACCTAAGGGAGCGGGGATAGTGGGGTGCTTCATCCCAGAGATTACTTGTATAATACCTAAGGAAACATGCTTATTTCATCATCTTCCGCTTTCATCAGCTTTAGTTGTGTGTCATGAAGTTCTTTTTTCCTCTGATCAATTTTGTGTCGATGACCCTGCAATGAAGCAAACACATCAAAGAGCTATCATTTATTATGTTCAGGAAACTATATTCGTATGCTTTTATTTATCTAGGAATTCTAAAAAACAGCAGTTAAAGTTTAGTACATTCATTTGGCGCCTTATTCCCATTTTCAATTATTTAAATGTATCATAGTTCTGGTTTTCATTTCTTCTAAAATCATAAAATGTGCAACGTAATATGAGATAATCTTTACAAGCAATGACACGGAATTTAGTGTTGCAGTTAAAACGGAAATAAGAATTACGAGTACTCATATCCTTACCCGAGTACGACTTCCTTTTAGTTTGCTAATTTCCTTTTCCAAGCGTTTACGTTTCTCCTGAAGACGTAGGAATTCGCTTCCAGATTGCTGATTTGCTTTCTTGGCTGTGAGTGAGGGTAAGATCACGTCCGGGTAAGCGCTAGAGAAATCATTTGGTTTGGTATCCACGTCATCACTGCCCTTGGGTATCACCCTGTAAGCAAGTGGACCGTTCCAGCTGAATCCCAAGTAGAAAGTAACCGGTTCTTGGCTCAGAACTTTATTTCGCCAGGGGAATCCTAATTTGATCCTGATTTCATCTTTGCCAGGTTGTGGCCTGTATACAAGGGTATTTTTATCTTTTAGAAAACCTTCCAGGCGTTGCAGACGGTCTTTCACCGCAGATGATCTCCAGAATTCGTCGTCTACACCTGTCTTTTCGAGTTTAGTTGGACTCAAGTGCAGTTCATTTATGTGAACAAAGATTCCCAGTTCTTCACCGGTTCCCAAAAAGAAGTGGGTTCTTGCTTTCCATTCAAACCGACTGTGTCGAATATTCCTACCCGGACGGGGAATATTCGATTCTGGTGATTTTTTGCTGATGTTCCATCTATCCTGCAAGGTTTGGACATGGAAATGAAATGGTTCCCTGTCTCTCCTTTCCGACTCGGTATTTGGAATTGGCCACAGGAACATCATCATATAGAAAGGGGCCCAGCAATCCTCACTTTTATCCTGAAAATGCAGTGGCCGTACGAGCTGTTCGTAGACTTCATTAGCAGTCTTATCCAGAGATTCCCCTCTTGCCGATAGAACCAGATATATGGCGATGAGTGTTTTGAAATCAAAGCGGTTGCCGCCACTGTTACAATTTTCCAGCAGAAGTTGACGAGATTTCTGGAGATGGGTAATGTCTACATTTCGTTGAAATATCTCACTAAATCTACTGCAACGTAACTCAATGACCCGTCTTCTCCTGTTTTCAGCTGCATTCCGTGGATGAACGTCAGTTGAAGGCTCCTTTTTGACTGAGGGCTGCCCATAATAGTATTCATAATCCTTCATGTACCTTTTCAAGTTATCTTTCAGTTCTTCCAACTTTTGACCAGCAATATTTGCTGACGACCCGTCTTTGTAAAACGTTAATTGGTCATCCATCAATTCCAACCGCGCTTCCAGTTGGTTTTTCAACTTGCCAATGTGATCTTGGCAATCCTTGCTCCACACGGGATTACCAGCGGTCTTTTGCGGCATTTCCAAAAGGTGCTTTCGAAGGTGATCAATGTTTCCTTTTGTTCTAAATGGCTCTACACATATATGGACAACTTGAAGCAAATAGACGGCCACGTGGAATTCTGCATATAAGCCAGTGTACTCGATATGCCCGGCGTCTTTTGATGTTTGAAAACAATATCGAAATGCCTCCATGGCTTGCACGGACAGGGAGATGAACTGATTCAATTTATCTCCCCTCATCTCTTGTCTTCCTGAAACAAAGGGTGCCGACAGATTTTGAGCATGTTTTTGAAATACTCTGCCTTTTGTGTCCCATAAATGATGCCTTTTGGGGTCGATCTTGATGGCTTTTTCAGCAGATGTTAATGCCGATTCGAATTGTTTTTCTTTCATATAAAGTCTCGCCAAAAGTTGTGCCACGAATGGATCTGTCAGTCTTTCAAACCCCACTCTAAGAATCTCGATAGCTTGCTGGGAACCATTGTCACTGTTTTTACAGAATTCTTCAATAAGATTGGAAAACTCAGTCCTAGTTGAGTCCTCCGGTTTTATCGTTCTCCTGATCAGGAGGTCATGCGTGGTCTGTCGAAGGTCCCTTAAGCTGTAGGAGTCCGAACGAAGGAGTTCGCTTCCAAGGAACTCTAATGTAACTTCCACCAGGGACTGGTCTCCATTCAGCTCAAGAGTCTGCTTCAAAAGCTCTTTCGAGATACTTTTGTGTATCACCTTGATCGTGCGGTTTCCGGTAATCAACACAAGAATTATGAACGAGGCCGATACCGTTTTTTCCCAGTTAAGTCTTTTATGTCCTACATGTGCAAACAAAGTTTTTCTTCCTTCATGTTTTGGATCATCAGTCATAAATCTGTCACAGCAAGAGATTGGAATTTCGGCTTCTGGTAAGTATGCATTTAGAAATGCGCAATATTTGATAAGTTCAATTTCTTTAGGCTTCATGTCTCCGTTCTGTAGTATCCTGGAAACCACGCCTCTGATATAATCTTTGTCAAATTCCTTTTTCATCACCATGAAGGCAAGCAAATTGTCAGGGTTGAATTCGCCTGTTTGGTTTTCAATCTCTTTGCGTTCAAGTTCCTGGTATTTTTTCTGCAGCCAGTCTTTTTCTCTTTGCTCAAGTTTTTGTGTCAGGGGAATGTAGAGGTCTTTATGTTTGTCTTGCTTCATCATCGACATACTAGGATCTGAATGCCTCTTGCAATTGAGAAGAACGCACACGGCGCCGCCATGTAAGTTAATATCTCTAGATTTTTCTTCCAGTTCTCCGATGAAATGAAGCACTTCCACATCGTCGAAATCGTCCAGAAGCACGCAGACAGGTGGAATTGACCTCGTTTGCTCAGCCGTGTATCCGTGACGTCTAACTTCCATAATTTGATTAATGGTGTTTCCTGTTATGCGATTGACAACTATGCATCGGTAGGACCGGTGTAGTTCCCACAAGATGTGTCGAGATAGGGTGCTTCCTCCTGCACCTGGTTGGTGGAGCAAAGTAACTGTCACAATTAAACTCCCATATTCCGACCTTTCCAGATATTTGGTGACTGTATTTAATGTTTTACCATAGCCATCTCTTTTCAGCACATGACCAAGGCCTCTATCTCTGACTTCCCTTTCACTTATTGCAAAGTTCCACCAATCAACCTTCTGACCGTGGTAAAAATTTAACTCCTTTTTTTCGTTGAATTTTTTGTAGCCCGGACTTGATTCGGTCATATCGGTGTTTTCACATTCATTTTTACACACTATCGATACGTCAGTCCAATCTTCCTTCAGTTTTTCTGACACGTAGCAGGACGCCCTCCGTTGACGTCCTAAAGGCAGTTCATTCTTCCCAGTTTGATGCACGTCATGCATTCCCATAACAATGCGATTGATGTCCCGCCATTTAAATCCAACTATACTTCTCTCATCGATTTCATTTTTAGAAAACCACCTTCCAACTTGGTCTACAAACTTGCTGTATATCGCTGGATCCTCCACGATGCAAGTGACATTCTGAAGGCCTTGGAATGAGGAGGTAAGTTTACCAAATGTTTCGCATATTATATCGATATCATCTTCCGAGTCTGACGAGAGAAGAAACACGACCATAGCTCTCCCACTTGGTATGACTGATGGTTGACTGAAGAAAGAAATGGCCGCTTCCACATCGCTTCGCCGTTCTTTGTGCCACTCCTGCAGAGTCATTTTTGGACTTACCAGATGCTCGTTATCCTCCCGACCGTTGGCAAAGATCCACAATGTCTTTTCCGGAAACTCAATCGAGTTCCGAAATTCTTCCTCTGGTTTGATATTTTTGAAAAGTTCTGGCTGTTGCAGAGTGACAAGACGATCTTTGTGGTAAAGTTTGCACAGACCGTCACAGAGTGACTTGGAATCGAAATCCAGAACAGAAACCCATCGAATGGTCTTGACAAATCCAAACTGTTCACGAAGGATGTTATCGTCGGATTGTCCGTTGGACTCAGGAACCTTGTTAGCCACGAGAACCGGATACAGCGACTTGTCGATTTCTCCGTACTCATTACCGGTTAACAACTTCCGTAGTCTTAACTCAGCATCTATAAGGTTTGACATAGTGTCTGCTTCATTTTCTTTGTCGACATTTGTCTTCATCCTCCCTAAGAGTAAGGAAAGATCATTCTGAACATCTCATTTTGAATGTTTAAATTGCATGCAATGTTAAATAATCTTTCTAGGCCTATTACTTCAGCTACTATTAGCCCCATCACGACGATTATCCCGATTTGTTTGGCCTGTAATTCTGTAAACATTGATGGATATATCCAACATTACTTTTCCCTTGAAGTGCTGTAAATGAGCTGTGTGTCTGCTTTACATTGGTAACTTTGTATTTCAACAAATACAGCGGAATGGTGAAAGTACGTACCATCAGTATCAGACTGGTCAGTAATGGCTGGTTGATGTGATTCATCTGCTGTGATTGGTTGGCCAGGCCTTTGTGTGGGAATGGAAGCCATTGCACCTTGGCAGGAAGGCTCTTCCTTCGCCTTACTTGCTAGAGCTGCGCCATCAGTATCAGACTGGTCAGTAATGGCTTGTTGATGTGATTCATCTGCTGTGATTGGTTGACCAGGCCTTTGTGTGGGAATGGAAGCCATTGCACCTTGGCAGGAAGGCTCTTCCTTCGCCTTACTTGCTAGAGCTGCGCCATCAGTATCAGACTGGTCAGTAATGGCTTGTTGATGTGATTCATCTGCTGTGATTGGTTGGCCAGGCCTTTGTGTGGGAATGGAAGCCATTGCACCTTGGCAGGAAGGCTCTTCCTTCTCACTTGTTGGAGCTGCATCTGGCGTCTTGCTACTTTCATCTGCACTGTTCAGCCTTTTCTTGCCTGGAAGAATAAGATAGTGATAAAAGTAAGAACACATTTGACGTGTTATTATTGAGGTCACACCTCATCACATCACTGATGAAACGACTGAATCGTTCTCACGCGCGGACAGGGCAATACGCGCACATGCGCTTCCTCGACCTCTGCGATAAATGTTGTCATTAAGATCATGAATATTCATAGAGCTCTATGGCAACCCTCGATCCAAGACGTGCTCGTGAACTCAACGCACGATTCATGATCCGCACGTGAACAAGGAAGTCAATGAATATTCATTTTAGGGTGTCAGTAATTGTTCATTATGATTGTATAGGGGCCAATTTACCTCTTTTCTTCCTTCCACCACCTAAGCCCGATGTCAAATAAAGGTCAATATTGCTGTCTTGGTCAATGCTATGGTCTGCCAACGAAAGCGCGTCGCAAAGCTGGAAAGAAATTAAGAGAATTTCAGTGGGCGAAGAAATAATATAGGTGCATTTGCGCAATAAATCTTTAATTAAATAATGCAATCAGTAAATCTTTACTTGACTTCTCAAGTCATATAATCACAAATTACACGTAAACAAATGGAGGTTTAGGGTTTAGGTCCAGATCCAGTCAAAACTTCTTTGAATTTTTTTTTTTCAAATTAATAATATCAACACAGAGCCTCTGACGTTTCGCCTTGTATATTTGGGGTACATCGAAATAGGAAGGGGGTTGCAAAGTATTCATATCAATTAAAAGTCATACTTCTTTGGAATTTTGCATGATTTCCTCACCTCTAAACCCTTTTTAGTAACTAAATGCTGCTTTTCAGTTGGTACTCCCAGTCTATCTTGAAGCAATTCTTTCAAGGCACGTACAGAGGTAGTCGCATCTAGTTGCAGGCACTGAGGGGTAGCGAAGGAGGTGTTGATGAAAATCTGCGTCTTGGACGACTCTCTTGTCCTGGAACTAAATTAAAGAAAACGTCAAACAAAACAAAATTGCGGTAAGGTTTGACTTCAGGTTACTGTCAGATCAGAAACAAGTTTAGGGTTGTACATTCGGTCCAATCAGACTCTTTATCCCAAGCAACAACAACTATTCCGTCCTGATTAAAACGTCATTTACTTCAGTTATTCAGATTCAACCATACTGCCGCACAGGGTTAAAGAAATAAGGACAAGTGTGGTAAACAATTCGATTTAGTTTTATTTTGTCCAAATAAAGCCATCACCTGTGCACAATGTCATCTTTGGACGCTGGAGTTTTCTTTCTTCTTGTGGAAGATGTTTCTGTGATTCTTGTTGCCGCCATCTTTGCTCCTGACATTGCAGACAGGAACGCCATCTTCCTTGACTTCTTCACCTTTCTAGCTCTGCTGACGATCCTTGCCTGAGAATGGTTGTAAACGACTCGAGCGGAGGCTACGGCATTCTGCCAGTCACTGTAGGTCCTCAGGCCCATGTTGAATCCTTCAGTGTAATTTTAAACGGGATTTAGGCATTAGCCAATAAGATGAGAAGGTTTTCATGATCAAAATAGCAGGAGTATAGTTTGCGGTGACACCATGTAAAATGGTGTGGTTCTTAAAAGAACCATGCTGAGGACGTTTCGAACAGTATACTACATTGCAATCCACAAAGAATTGTTGGGGTGTTGGTACGTTCTTATTTTGTTTTTGCGTTGGAGTTTTTGTGTGTTTGTTTGTTTGTTTGTTTGCTTATTTGCACCTGCTTGTCTGGTTACGTTCTTGCCCCAGCCTGATTGATTACATACTTGCAACAACAGTATGCAGCAGCAGCAGCAGCAACACCACCACCATCAACGCCACCACAGCCACGACTACCACCACCACCACCATTATAATCATTCTAAATGTTGACACAATTTCTTCATGTTTTCATACTTCTATCTATAGGTTGAAATTATGGAAATATCTCAAACACGCTTCAAATCTCCATTATGAATAATTAGTTATATAATTATTCAAAAAAATATCATAATTGATTAAAATCTATCATGCATTCAGATTCAGCACATTGAAATCTATCAGCACACCAATTCCATGAAGCGAAATAGCCCAGTACAGATAGGGTTGATATAATCATTAATAAATCACTCGACGTAATATACGACTTTGTTTAAGGGATATCTTTCATTGCCATAATTACTATAACGAAGATCCCAAGTCGCAAATGAACCAAAATAAAAATCGTGGGTGGTGTAGCATTGTGTGACTCAATCTTGGATCTCTTTTCCCTCAAAAGAATCTCAGGAATTATGACGTCATTGAATTAAAACGTGGGAAACAAAGAAAAATGGGCTAACAGGTACTGAATAATATGCTATAATAGTCTTAATCTTTCGATCTCTTTTTCCTGATTTTATACTTTTCTGCTTCTACTATTGTAGTAATCTTTAAAATGATAAAAAATAACGAAAATATAAAAACAGCTGTCACACGCAACACAGTGATAGAAAATACGAAAGGGATGTTTACAAAGCCGGTTTCAAACTGCACAATTAGTATTTTATCGAGAACTTGCATGAATGATAAAGTCTGTAAATGAGATTCACAGCTGCTGGTATCTCTTCACATCTTCACAGACGGTCAAAACAGTTCTTTTATATTCACTTACCTGACTGTTACCGCTGTATTACTTGACGAGAACGATTTCATTCACTTTGATCAAAGAGTGAATGGTTTATGGCACAATTGGAGCACCGTAGCTGTTTCTCACTCGGGGAAATCCCCTGGTATTTTTAGCTCTGTGCAACGTGCAAGGCCCTCACAGCGATATTTTCCTCAACCCACAATACATATACATGTACATTACACTAGCTAGCAATGCAGAAAGCCATGCATACATTGCTTCCCCATTGCTATAAAATTATTGGAAAGGTTCACTAAGAATAATTCCAGTAAATCCGTTGGCATTTTAACACTAAGTAAAGTAAATAAATCAGCCGGACGTTTTCCCAAAATGACTGGGTCGCCGGTTTTAAGTTAATGAAAATCGAAAAAGCTAAAGAAAACCAAACTTCCAAAACCTAAAGAAACGGGCTTTACCTTCTTCCATTTTTCTTTTGCGTAACAATTTACAGCCTACAAGTCACAAGTTCACACATGAATTTGTCGACCGTGAGGTGATTGACAAGGCAGTTTCTGACCTGTTTCCAAAGTGAACGTACGTATACGTCCAGCTGCCTTTAACTTCAAGTACGGAGCTGTACAATGTACACTGTACTGTACATGTACATGTACACGTACACGTACGTATACGCTGCGCTACTCAAGCCTCTCTGCATGATCACCAGCAAGTTATTTTACTACCGAAACAAAAAGATGAATTGGGGTAATAATGGGGTTCTTAATTTATCTTAAGAATTGTGCGGTTTTGATTTTCTTTTGTTTTCATTTTTCATTTCCGTAGCTACGCCACTGTGCTTAACTATAAATTGACACTTTGTTTACTTACTCAGAATGTCAGATCACGATGTACTTTCACTAGCAGAGAAGTCAGTATAGCAATCCCTCTCCGATTGGAATGGTGGTTAATATTTGACGTATGTACCCGGCTCCTTGCAGTCGCACATTGTTCATAACACACTGGAGCCATGAACTATACCAAATGTCGAGGTGCTGTTTGATAATACCATGGAGTAGCCCTCCTCTACCTCCATGATAATACTTACCACTGTGTGAGTCCACCGATTTTTTTCTGTCTAGTAAACTATCCCTGCAGTCCACTACAACTGCGCAGCTGTACTACCCGGAGTTTACTTTGATTCTAGATTCGCAGTTCACTCCTGCACTTATTAGAAGACAACTGGAAATGGGGTGGGGTGGGGTCACACACATGAAGTGCATGGAACCATGATGGAACTACAGTGTACGATTGTACGGTACGCATTCCCACAGTGTACATATGTATGGACGAGTGGCATTGTGCTACATTATTATGTTGTATGCACAGGTAGAGATCACGTGATTGCGTCCTCGCGCCGCTATCAACAGTTACTGACATTATGACCCCTGATTGGAGAAAAACAAGCTGCACCTTTTCCTGGTGTAGCAATGGTTTACAATGAGTATTAGCACAGAGTATCACTAGATGTTGTACATGAAACATTGGAACGCGTCGAAATCAACACAGTTGGAGTGATTTTCCACATGCTATTAGTTTAGGGGCAAACATTATTGACTGCCTTTTTATCAGTGTGTGATGAATGCGGTGTAAGAGGGGCGGAAGATTGAGAGACGGCGCTTCATCAACTGCCTGCATTTCCATTTTTTCCTTTTTAAATGTTTATGAAAGTACAAATCTTCAACCCCTCAAAGTTTGAAGAAACAACAACGAGCCAGTGCATGGTTTCAATAGTTCACTGATCCACACATTCTGTACACAGGAATAATTTAGAATTATGACAATATCATTTGTCACTCAGAAATACATGTAGATTCAAGTTGGTGTAATGACGTCCTTTCACCATGAGAAAGTCGACACTAGAATAGGTCCGGTCGTCTGAACCTTTCTACCTAGCAATTTGCAGTTTTCTTTAATATTCTAATTGGGACGACGTCTAAAGTTACCGCTGTATTACTTGACGAGAACGGTTTAATTCACTTTGATCAAAGAGTGAACGGTTTATGGCACAATTGGAGCACCGTAGCTGTTACTCACTCGGGGAAATCCCCTGGTATTTTTAGCTCTGTGCAACTGCAAGGACCTCACAGCGATATTTTCCTCAACCCACAATACATATACATGTACATTACACTAATAAGCTAGCAACACAGAAAGCCATGCATTCATAAGTCCGGTCGTCTGAACCATTCTACCTATCAATTTGCAGTTTTCTTTAATATTCTAATTGGGTCGACGTCTAAGTTTCATAAAAAAAATAAAAGTAAAAAATGACCAGTAATGTTTCTTTTTCCTTTTATTAAATGCCTACCTGTTGCTGCCAATTATTGTCCAGTGTGATTATTATGATTGAGGATACAAACTCTAATATGTAACTTCACGTTAAAATAATCAGGTAAGTTTTATTTTATCAAAATAAAAATGAAATTTATTGGGCGAAAGTCATAATTTATTACAAAATGGAGCACGTGAAATTTGGGGAACTGACAGAAAAGCCTTGAAGTTTCGAAATTAAAGAATCAATTCCAGAATTTTCTATCCCTCAAAGAGAAATTTAACAAATATTAGTAAGTAATCATTTCCATTGTACATTCATTTTGAAACAAATGCTTAGCAGACTATAAGCTGAATCAATTTTAATTTCTCTCTGGTTGATCAAAACAAACAATTCAAATAAATATACACAAATTGGGCAAACTGCTTGACTAAAATGACAACAAAATGACATTGACACACGTCGGAAAAATAAGCTAACCATTATCTACATAAGAAAACAAGCTATAACGTTTTATTAAAACTGTTTGTGTTTGTTCATTCTATTGTTTTTATCTGTTTGGTCGTCGCAATTATAGCTGTATCTTTCAAATCCAAAAATAACAGCGTCATTCACTTTTATGGGGAAGCGCATGCGCTCTTTCATCTTCTGTGATTTTAAAAGGTCTGCTCGACTCTATCAAAAACGAACCAATGGTTTCTGTGTATTAGGTAGTCTTTACTTAATCTATGACAACATTTACTCTATGTAAAATATCTCCACTTAGAGGAAGGACACTTCATATCATCACTAAACCTATAATATATGCAGCCATCACAGACTCAACTCGTCTAAGAGTGTTGGTATCAGGTACACACACTAAGAGATCGACGGCGTACTTACAAGCTTTTTATAATATTATGCTTCTTTGCAATAATAGCATGCTTCTTTGCTTTGTATATTTGTTTCTTATTTCGAGCGCTTCACTCACCAATCTGCATTTATCTATCTATATCATCAAGCTACACATTAAAGGCTTCTTCTCCGAACCATCCCAAAAAGAATACAGTCACTTATTCTTAGGTTTAGTATGAAAACTTGTACATTATCAGACAGTGATTTTTTGGTAACAAAACTGAAGTAAAGGTTTAAAGTAGTAAAGTATTACTACTTTAAATAATTAAGTTCATTAGTAAGTGAAAAACTAAGCATGATATAGTGTCGAACAGACAAGAAAATCTGAAATGATTAATTGAGATATATAGTATGCTTAAATTCCGATAATTATTCATTCTTCTGATCGTCAAAATAAGCCATTTCTATGTTTGCATTAAAGTCCGCTTTACTGATTCCTTCTCGTCTTCTGTCTATAAAATGTCCATCCAGCTCCGGCTACAAGATTTTGGGCTATCAACGTGATTACTACATGTCAAAAGTATCAAATTATTTCTCGAAAAAATGATGTACTGATTTGATACATAAAAATTGATTCATGTCAAATCTTATCGTACTGATTAGAACTGATTTACAGATATCGCATGCAAAATGACGAAACAGTTACATACTTGGGGCAGGGTTTCGCCTGCATACTGTGATGTTGACTACTGCGCTATCATTTGATGGACCACCTCAGGTGTTTGTCACCTAAGGTTTCAAACTCTTGCTACAAAGGACCACAGAAGCAATGGTACTTTCCATGTGCTAAGTGATAATGTCAAAGGTGCTTTCTTGATTCTACATGCACTAAATAACAGTTTAAGACCCATTTCCTACACAATCTGTTATCCATGAAACATCAAGCTTGCGTAATGTCCACTGCAGACTAAACGGTTGTTACCTCACACTCTCACCACTCCAGAGGAAAATCTGCGAGGAACAATACGATAATGTTTGATTGAACTAGTCAATTATGAATCGTTTTGACAGAAATAACAAGCAAATTCAATGTTTGGACTATAAAATCTGATGTACGTAATTTTGATAAGGTAAATATGTAAATCGATTTTCTTTGGTATTGAAACTTTTACCGTCACTTTAATTTAAGTCATTCCTGTCAGGTAAGATTGTCGTATAGTATTTCAAAATATGCATTAAAAACATGAATTTAACACAATTCGATAATAACAAGAAATCTTTGAGGGAAAATAAAGTATGGCAGAGATGTGTGTGTCGTAGAGGTTACTGGCACCTAAGGGAGCGGGATAGTTGGGGCGCTTCACTGCAGAGATTATACTGGCACCTAAGGGAGCGGGATAGTGGGGCGCTTCACCGCATAGATTACTGGCACCTAAGGGAGCGGGATAGTTGGGTGCTTCACGGCAGAGATTACTGGCACCTAAGGGAGCGGGGGTAGTGGGGGTGCTTCACCGCATAGATTACTGGCACCTAAGGGAGCGGGGTAGTGGGGGTGCTTCACCGCATAGATTACTGGCACCTAAGGGAGCGGGATAGTGGGCGCTTCATCACCGCAGAGATTACTGGCACATGAGGGAGCGGGAATAATGGGGTGCTTCACTGCAGAGATTACTGGCACCTAAGGGAGCGGGATAGTGGGCGCTTCACCGCAGGGATTACTGGCACCTAAGTGAGCGGGATAGTGGGGGCGCTTCACTGCAGAGATTATACTGGCACCTAAGGGAGCGGGATAGTGGGGGTGCTTCACTGCAGAGATTATACTGGCACCTAAGGGAGCGGGATAGTGGGGCGCTTCACCGCATAGATTACTGGCACCTAAGGGAGCGGGATAGTGGGGGCGCTTCACGGCAGAGATTACTGGCACCTAAGGGAGCGGGGGTAGTGGGGGTGCTTCACCGCATAGATTACTGGCACCTAAGGGAGCGGGGTAGTGGGGGTGCTTCACCGCATAGATTACTGGCACCTAAGGGAGCGGGATAGTGGGGCGCTTCACTGCAGAGATTACTGGCACCTAAGGGAGCGGGATAGTGGGGGTGCTTCACGGCAGAGATTACTGGCACCTAAGGGAGCGGGGGTAGTGGGGTGCTTCACCGCAGAGATTACTGGCACCTAAGGGTGCGGGATAGTGGGGTGCTTCACCGCATAGATCACTTGCACCTAAGGGAGCGGGGATAGTGGGGTGCTTCACCGCATAGATTACTGGCACCTAAGGGAGCGGGATAGTGGGGTGCTTCACTGCAGAGATTACTGGCACCTAAGGGAGCGGGATAGTGGGGTGCTTCACCGCATAGATCATTTGCACCTAAGGGAGCGGGGATAGTGGGGTGCTTCACCGCATAGATTACTGGCACCTAAGGGAGCGGGATAGTGGGGCGCTTCACTGCAGAGATTACTGGCACATAAGGGAGCGGGAATAATGGGGTGCTTCACTGCAGAGATTACTGGCACCTAAGGGAGCGGGATAGTGGGGTGCTTCACCGCATAGATCACTTGCACCTAAGGGAGCGGGGATAGTGGGGTGCTTCACCGCATAGATTACTGGCACCTAAGGGAGCGGGATAGTGGGGCGCTTCACTGCAGCGATTACTGGCACATAAGGGAGTGGGAATAATGGGGTGCTTCACCACATAGATCACTTGCACCTAAGGGAGCGGGGATAGTGGGGCGCTTCACCGCATAGATTACTGGCACCTAAGGGAGCGGGATAGTGGGGCGCTTCACTGCAGCGATTACTGGCACCTAAGGGAGCGGGATAGTGGGGCGCTTCACTGCAGAGATTACTGGCACCTAAGGGAGTGGGGATAGTGGGGCGCTTCACCGCATAGATTACTGGCACCTAAGGGAGCGGGAATAGTGGGGCGCTTCACTGCAGAGATTACTGGCACCCAAGGGAGCGGGGATAGTGGGGGTGCTTTACCGCAGAGATTACTGGCACCTAAGGGAGCGGGATAGTGGGGGCGCTTCATCACCGCAGAGATTACTTGTATATTTCGATTAAAGAAACGGGCTCACATCAACATCGTGCGCGTCATCGTCCGTCTTTGAAGCGGCCATCAGCTCGATTTGTATATCATCGAGGTCTTTTTTCATCTGTTCAATTGTGTGTTGAGGAACCTACAAGATATAGGAACCAAACATATCATGGAGTTTCTGACATTCATGACTATCTTTATACACTTTTATTCATCAGAAGAAGTTGAAGTAGTTTCAGTAGAATTCAGTCGTTAATATTCAATTAAATGTATTTCGATATGTTATGATTTTTATTTGATTTCTTGCACGTTTCAAGGTAAAATGTGATTTGAAATCAATCTCAGGAAGCAGTGATATACACTGTAGTAAATTTAGTGTTGCAGTAAAAACAGCAGATATTTGAGTACTATATATCCTTACCTTGGTACGATCTCCTAGCAGTTTGCTAATTTTCTTTACCAAGCGTTCTCGTTTCTCTTGAAGGCGTAGGATTCTGCTTCCAGATTGCTGATTTGCTTTTTTGGCTGTGATTGATGGTAAGATCACGTCCGGGTAAGCGCTAGAGAAATCATTTGGTTTGGTATCCACGTCATCACTGCCCTTGGGTATCACCCTGTAAGCAAGTGGACCGTTCCAGCTGAATCCCACGTAGAAAGTAACCGGTTCTTGGCTCAGAACTTTATTTCGCCAGGGCAGTCCTAATTTGATCCTGATTTCATCTTTGCCATTTTGTGGCCGGTAGACAAGGGTAGTGTTATCTATGAGGAGACCTTCCAGGCGTTGCAGTCGGTCTTTCAGCGCAGATGATCTCCAGAATTCGTCGTCTCCACCTGTCTTTTCGAACTGACTTTGAGTCGAGAGTAACTCATTGATGTGAACAAAGATTCGCAGGTCTTCACCGGTTCCCAAAAAGAAATGGGTTCTCGGTTTCATTTGAAACCGACTGTGTCGAATATTCCTACCCGGACGAGGAAAATTTGATTCTGGTGACTTGTAGCTGTTGTTCCATCTATCCTGCAAGGTTTTCACATGGATATTAAACGTTTCCCTGTCTCTCCTCTCCGACCTGGTATTTGGAATTGGCCACAGGAACATCATCATATAGAAAGGGGCCCAGCAATCCTCACCCTCATCATCCAAATGCAGCGGTCGGACGAGCTGTTCGTAGACTTCATTGGCAGTCTTATCCAGAGTTTCCCCTCTTGCCGATAGAACCAGATATATGGCGATGAGTGTTTTGAAATCAAAGCGGTTGCCGCCACTGTTACAATTTTCCAGCAGAAGTTGACGAGATTTCTGGAGATGGGTAATGTCTACATTTCGTTGAAATATCTCACTAAATCTACTGCAACGTAACTCAATGACCCGTCTTCTCCTGTTTTCAGCTGCATTCCGTGGATGAACGTCAGCTGAAGGCTCCTTTTTGACTGAGGGCTGCCCATAATAGTATTCATAATCCTTCATGTACCTTTTCAAGTTGTCTTTCAGACCGTCCAACTTTTGTCCAGCAATATTTGCTGACGAACCGTCTTTGTAAATCGTTAAGTGGTCATCCATCAATTCCAACCGCGCTTCCAGCTGGTTTTTCAACTTGCCAATGTGATCTTGACAATCCTTGTTCCATACGGGACGACCAGTGGTCTTTGCAGGCATTACAAGAAGATACTTTCGAAGGTAATCAATATTTCCACTTGTTCTAAATGGCTCTACACAGAAATAGACAACTTGAAGTAAGTGGAAGGCCACTTGGAATTCTGCATATAAGCCAGTGTACTCAATTTGCCGGGCGTTTATTGATGCCTGAAATGAATCTCGAAATGCCTCCATGGCTTGCACGGACAGGGAGATGAACTGATTCAATTTATCTCCCCTCATCTCTTGTCTTTCTGAAACAAAGGGTGCCGACAGACTTTGAGCATGTTTTTGAAATACTCTGCCTTTTGTGTCACAGAAATGATGCCTTTTGGGGTCGATCTCGATGGCTTTTTTAGCAAATGTTAATGCCAATTCGAATTGTTTTTCTCTCAGATAAAGTCTTGCCAATTGTTGCGCCACGAATGCATCTCCCAGTGTTTCAAACCCCACTCTAAGAATCTCGATAGCTTGCTGGGGATCATCTTCACTGTTTTTACAGACTTCTTCAATAAGATTGGAAAAATCTGTCTTTGTTGAGTCCTCTGGTCCTATCCTCGTTCGCCTGATCAGGACGTCATGCGTGGTCCGTCGAAGGTCCCTTAAGCTGTAGGAGTCCGAACGAAGGAGTTTGCTTCCAAGGAACTCTAATGTAACTTCCACCAGGGACTGGTCTCCATTCAGCTCAAGAGTCTGCTTCAAAAGCTCTTTCGAGATACTTTTGTGTATCACCTTGATCGTGCGGTTTTCGGTGATCAACACAAGAATTTTGAACGAGGCCGATACCGTTTTTTCCCAATTAGATCTTTTATCTCCTGCAAACAATGAAGGTTGTTTTACTTTATGTTTTGGATCATCAATCATAAATCTGTCACAGCAAGAGATTGGAATTTCGGCTTCTGGTAAGTATGCATTTAGAAATGCGCAATATTTGATCAGTTCAAATTCTTTAGTCATCATGTCCTCGTTATGAAGTATCCTGGAAACCACGGTTTTGATAAACTCTTTGTCAAATTCCTTTTTCATCACCATGAAGGCAAGCAGATTGTCAGGGTTGAATTCGCCTGTTTGGTTTTCACTCTCTTTGCGTTCAAGTTCCTGGTATTTTTTCTGCAACCACTTTCTTTCTCTTTGCTCAAGTTTTTGTGTCAGGGGAATGTAGAGGTCTTTATGTTTGTCTTGCTTCATCATCGACATAGGATCTGAATGCCTCTTGCAATTGAGAAGAACGCACACGGCGCCGCCATCTAAGTTGATATCTCTAGAAGTTTCTTCCAGTTCTCCGATGAAATGAAGCACTTCCACATCGTCGAAATCGTCCAGAAGCACGCAGACAGGTGGAATTGACCTCGTTTGCTCAGCCGTGTATCCGTGACGTCTAGCTACCATGATCTGATTGACGGTGTTTACTGTTATGCGCTTGACAACTATGCATCGGTAGGACCGGTGTAGTTCCCACAAGATGTGTCGAGATAGGGTGCTTCCTCCTGCACCAGGTTGGTGGAGCAAAGTAACTGTCACAATTACGCTCCCACACTTTGAACTTTGGAGATATTTGGTGACTATACTCAATGTTTTACCATAGCCATCTCTTTTCAGCACATGACCAAGGCCTCCATCTCTGACTTCCCTGTCATTTAATGCAAAGTTCCACCAATCAACCTTCTGACCGTGGTAAAAATTCAACTCCTTTTTTTCTTTGAACTTTCTGTAGCCAGGACTTGACTCGTTCAAATCGGTGTTTTCACATTCATTTTTGCACACTATCGATATGTCATCCCATTCATCCTTCAGTTTTTCTGACACGTAGCAGGACGCCCTCTGTTGACCTCCTAAAGGAAGTTCATTCTTCCCAATTTGATGCACGTCATGCATTCCCATAACAATGCGATTGATGTCCCGCCATTTAAATCCAACTATACTTCTCTCATCGATTTCCTTTTTAGAAAACCACCTTCCAACTTGGTCTACAAACTTGCTGTATATCGCTGGATCCTCCACAATACAAGTGACATTCTGAAGGCCTTGGAATGAGGAGGTAAGTTTACCAAATGTATCGCATATTATATCGATATCATCTTCCGAGTCTGACGAGAGAAGAAACACGACCATAGCTCTCCCACTTGGTATGACTGATGGTTGACTGAAGAAAGAAATGGCCGCTTCCACATCGCTTCGCCGTTCTCTGTGCCACTCCTGCAGAGTCATTTTTGGACGTACGAGATGCTCGTTATCCTCCCGACCGTTGGCGAAGATCCACAATGTCTTTTCCGGAAACTCAATCGAGTTCCGAAATTCTTCCTCTGGTTTGATATTTTGGAAAAGTTCTGGCTGTTGCAGAGTGACAAGACGATCTTTGTGGTAAAGTTTGCACAGACCGTCACAGAGTGACTTGGAATCGAAATCCAGAACAGAAACCCATCGAATGGTCTTGACAAATCCAAACTGTTCACGGAGGATGTCATCGTCGGATTGTCCGTTGGACTCGGGAACCTTGTTAGCCACGAGAACTGGATACAGCGACTTGTCGATTTCTCCGTACTCATCACCGGTTAACAACTTCCGTAGTCTTAACTCAGCATCTCTAAGATTGGACATAGCCTCGGTTTCTGGTTGATCCATTTCAGGTTCTTCCCCATGGAGGCCATCAAGCGATGGAATGGTATCAGTTCTGGTTGTCATGGATTTCATAGCAGACATACCACGGGTCTTTGTTTTGGGTCTGACTGATGTCTGTTGTGCTGCCTGTAGCAGCGCTGGGGATGGACTGGGGATGGAAGGAGAAAGCCCAGAAGAAGAATCTTCCTTCATTTTCTCCTGTTCTTTTTCGTCTTCTGACAGCAACCAACTGTCTCTGGCTTTCAAAATCAGACTCAGCTCTTCTGGGGAGGTTTCACCCGAGGCCAAATCTTCCTCTTTGTACATCCTAAACAGGTTTCCATTGACGTATCCCGAGTATAGCTGTTCAGCAAAGTGACTTCTTCCACCGATGCACAGAAGCCAGTTGCGCAAATGGTCCTTGCTCCAATCCTTCATAAGCTCAGGTAACTCTGGAATTTAGAAAGTGACAAAGATTAGTTTTAAAAGTAGTTGATGCGAAGAATTTCTCAACAGGACTAATAAAACTCTTGAGAGGAATTTCTTTTGCCAGAATTGCTACACTATAATGCTGCTTAAACCTTCCACAGTGTTGGTTTACATGTCAATTCTTTGAATGACTGGTTAGCCCTCAAAGAGCCCGGGGGGGCGAATTCCAACCCCCCCCCCCCTGTATTTTTTTTTGTATAGCGTTTTGGTGATTTTTTTTCTGCGAGTTGAGTCTTTATGATTTTTTCGGCAATCTTCTTAGGCACATTTCGACATCAATTTCATTCAAAAAATAGGAGGTGAAGTTCTGGGACAAGGTATAGTTTGACGGACATTTGTTTTCCATTGACTTACACTACATAAAAGCATAGCATCCAAGGTGCATAGGGTATTTCTTTTCAGGAATTATTTGCATAATTATTAGCATAATTAGCTCATTAATATTGCTGTTCTTGGTTATTCGTGAGTCATTATCATTGTAACATTTGGGAAATTCAATAAAAAACAGACAATTAAATAAAAAACAATGAAAACATGAAACAAGGAAAATAAATGGAATCATGAATAATTAATGAGCTATAATTAGACAAAAACTATTTTTCAAATGAAATTTTACACAAAATTAATAATATAATTGTCTATTACCCTACCAAATATCATTTGAATCCATCATTGCACGACTGAGATCTGAGGGGTGGCGGAATCCGCCCCGGCTGTGAGATGGTCAACATAACCCAGCTCTTTGAGGGTTTAACTTTGGTATTGAACTGTTCAGTCAGTATGATAAGCTATAATTACAGTATACCCAAATCGAACAAGTTTAAAACGAAGGCGGTCGTGTCCCGCATAAAAAGTTGATAATTTCATCCAACGTTGGGTAAGCTTTGGCCAACATTTTACAACAACTAATTTCATATAGCCTACTCTGTTTTGATAATTAATGTGTCCAAGTGTCCAACAAAAATTACGATAAGGCTTAAGTTGTTGGACATAAAGGTATGTACTGAATGCATTGACCTCCTATTTCTTTCTTCTTATTCCATTTGAATTCCTTCCAAGATCTTATAACCACTTGGTCGGTCGGGTTTGTTATCCATTCTCAATTCTTTCAACCAATGATATTACTTTCTCAAGGTGCCCCCAAGATCTGTTTAGGACCCAAACAGAAAAACATATGTATCTGTAAAGTGAAACAAATTGAAGGAAAAATGGACTGGGTCATATTGAACAATTTTGAAAATTGGCAAAGACAAATTGACTGGACCATGACTTGAACCCGAAACCCCGGTACCAAGAAGCTTGGTTTGGGGATATTTATCTTTTTATGAAAACGTGAATACCTTTACGCATATCATCGAAGAATCTGCATCCCTCCTGATAAGCACTTTCCTGAATAGTCACTTGAATGGTCAACTTGCTGTTATCGTCTTCTCCAAGTACATCACTTATTAAAATCTTGGCCAGTCGTTTGGCCAAATCTCCGCTGGTATACACGGACCAAAGGTTGTCCAGACCAGCGCGACTTTTCACGCCAATAGTGAGTCGTAATGACCCCTCTTCAGCCTTGTTCAGTTGTACGTCAAAAAGGCCCCAAAAATCATTAAACAGTTGCTTCATATGTTCGACTCCATGTGTTTCTACTAATTCATATAAGTTGGCTAACAATCCCTTCATTTTGTCCTGGTCGTCTTTTCCATTTCGTAATACGTCTGCTTGTAGACCCATATCTGAGAAGAAAGGAAGTTGTGAAAATAGACATAAGACGATCTGGCAATCATCTTAATAGCCTTATTTGAAGCAGAACATAGTTTAGTGAGGAAGATTTGACACAGACGTTTGCATTTCAGATTTCCGTCGCCCAAAATAATGAGAACAATGTAAAGGAAAAGATGAATTTTTTTTAGATTGAAAGAATAGATGTTGACTTGTCAGTACTGAATAAATGAGCAAACGGTATAAACACTATGTTCAATCGTTTACATACCGAAGAATCGAGAATTTTCGATATCTCCAAAAATTATGACATTTTTCGTTCCATCGATTCGCACGTTGTTTATGTTGTTTATCACTGAAGTGCAGTCGGTTACATTTCCAGACGAAGTGTTTACTTTAGGTGATCCTTTGTCTATTTCTTGAACACCCTGCTCAGATTCATTTTCTTGGTCGACACTTGTCTTCTTCCTCCCTAGAAAGTATTAAGAAAAGAATATCATCCCAGTTACATGAGTTGGTGAATACATCAATCTGAATAAAATGCCACATAAATGCATGTAAGCTATAATAATGAGCAATTTACCTGATGAACAATAATAACGATCTGATCTCAGCAAAACCTTTCAAGTAGACAAATCAGTCCTAATATAAGATGCAGACGTCCAAGCGGAGCCCAATGTCATGGCTCTGCTTACCGTAAGCGTAGAACCGGCACTTACAGAAGCAAAAATTCCCGCTTAACATAAGCGTATTTCACAGCCAATATTATTTCTTCCTGTCGTAAACAAATCATGATTCACTACGCGCATGCGTAAATTACTGCTCTGCCGCGTTTTTTTTCTCGAATTAACCGCACCAAAGGAAGTAAAGTAACGCTATTAGAAAACTATACCTCGCTCAAACCTGCGTCCGATTTCGCGTTCGCCTTTGAAATTAAATTTCATCAACTAACGGCCGCCATTTTTCTCTTCTTGCGTAGGATCCTCCCTCATGCGCAGAAATTGCACTATACCGGGTAACTGTATAAAACACCCAATCCTTATGCGATCCATGCTTGCGGCATATCGTAAGCGCAGAGTTCAGCATTAAGAAGAGCCATGAAATTGGGCCAATGACAGGCACTCCACATAAATAAGAAAATGTTACATTTATTGTTTAATTTTAATACATGCACATGAAGGCTATAGGCCTAATTCAATAGGCCTATCTTGCCAAGTCAAGGCAGACATTTTTATTTACGTACACCGGGCACTGTGAAATACAACTCAATCATCGATTGCACTACTTACGTGATTTTTTTTTCCTTTCAATTTTTGGTCTGCCCTCTGAATTTATCCACTTTCGTTTGCACTGTAGAATCTGAAGCGCGTGGCCCCTTTTCAAACCGAGACTTGTAAGATCCTCCATATCGCATCCATGTAAGACTTTGCCGGTCACTTCTTCACCATACAGTTGGACAGCAATCTTAGGCGGTATGTCATTACTAAGCAACCAATTCCTCAAGTCGTCTTTTGTCCATGAACACATTTGTTCAGGAATGTTGCTGATACCTGGTATGAAACAAGAATACAATGTCATGAATTCTTGTAGCTGCCCTATAATTATACAGGGCAGTGTCATTAACAAAACAAAATCCATTTAGTTTTTGGTCAAATACCAGTTTACTTGTGATCATTCTGAACATCTCATTTTGAATGTTTAAATTGCATGCAATGTTAAATAATCTTTCTAGGCCTATTACTTCAGCTACTATTAGCCCCATCACGACGATTATCCCGATTTGTTTGGCCTGTAATTCTGTAAACATTGATGGATATATCCAACATTACTTTTCCCTTGAAGTGCTGTAAATGAGCTGTGTGTCTGCTTTACATTGGTAACTTTGTATTTCAACAAATAGAGCGGAATGGTGAAAGTACGTACCATCAGTATCAGACTGGTCAGTAATGGCTGGTTGATGTGATTCATCTGCTGTGATTGGTTGGCCAGGCCTTTGTGTGGGGATGGAAGCCATTGCACCTTGGCAGAAAGGCTCTTCCTTCGCCTTACTTGCTAGAGCTGCGCCATCAGTATCAGACTGGTCAGTAATGGCTTGTTGATGTGATTCATCTGCTGTGATTGGTTGGCCAGGCCTTTGTCTGGGGATGGAAGCCATTGCACCTTGGCAGGAAGGCTCTTCCTTCTCACTTGTTGGAGCTGCATCTGGCGTCTTGCTACTTTCATCTGCACTGTTCAGCCTTTTCTTGCCTGGAAGAATAAGATAGTGATAAAAGTAAGAACACATTTGACGTGTTCTTATTGAGGTCACACCTCATCACATCACTGATGAAACGACTGAATCGTTCTCGCGCGCGGACAGGGCAATACGCGCACATGCGCTTCCTCGACCTCTGCGATAAATGTTGTCATTAAGATCATGAATATTCATAGAGCTCTATGGCAACCCTCGATCCAAGACGTGCTCGTGAACTCAACGCACGATTCATGATCCGCACGTGAACAAGGAAGTCAATGAATATTCATTTTAGGGTGTCAGTAATTGTTCATTATGATTGTATAGTGGCCAATTTACCTCTTTTCTTCCTTCCACCACCTAAGCCCGATGTCAAATAAAGGTCAATATTGCTGTCTTGGTCAATGCTATGGTCTGCCAACGAAAGCGCGTCGCAAAGCTGGAAAGAAATTAAGAGAATTTCAGTGGGCGAAGAATTAATATAGGTGCATTTGCGCAATAAATCTTTAATTAAATAATGCAATCAGTAAATCTTTACTTGACTTCTCAAGTCATATAATCACAAATTACACGTAAACAAATGGAGGTTTAGGGTTTAGGTCCAGATCCAGTCAAAACTTCTTTGAATTTTTTTGTTTTCAAATTAATAATATCAACACAGAGCCTCTGACGTTTCGCCTTGTATATTTGGGGTACATCGAAATATGAAGGGGGTTGCAAAGTATTCATATCAATTAAAAGTCATACTTCTTTGGAATTTTGCATGATTTCCTCACCTCTAAACCCTTTTTAGTAACTAAATGCTGCTTTTCAGTTGGTACTCCCAGTCTATCTTGAAGAAATTCTTTCAGGACACGTACAGAGGTAGTCGCATCTAGTTGCAGGCACTGAGGGGTAGCGAAGGAGGTGTTGATGAAAATCTGCGTCTTGGACGACTCTCTTGTCCTGGAACTAAATTAAAGAAAACGTCCAACAAAACAAAATTGCGGTAAGGTTTGACTTCAGGTTACTGTCAGATCATAGACAAGTTTAGGGTTGTACATTCGGTCCAATCAGACTCTTTATCCCAAGCAACAACAACTATTCCGTCCTGATTAAAACGTCATTTACTTAAGTTATTCAGATTCAACCATACTGCCGCACAGGGTTAAAGAAATAAGGACAAGTGTGGTAAACAATTCGATTTAGTTTTATTTTGTCCAAATAAAGCCATCACCTGTGCACAATGTCATCTTTGGACGCTGGAGTTTTCTTTCTTCTTGTGGAAGATGTTTCTGTGATTCTTGTTGCCGCCATCTTTGCTCCTGACATTGCAGACAGGAACGCAATCTTCCTTGACTTCTTCACCTTTCTAGCTCTGCTGACGATCCTTGCCTGAGAATGGTTGTAAACGACTCGAGCGGAGGCTACGGCATTCTGCCAGTCACTGTAGGTCCTCAGGCCCATGTTGAATCCTTCAGTGTAATTTTAAACGGGATTTAGGCATTAGCCAATAAGATGAGAAGGTTTTCATGATCAAAATAGCAGGAGTATAGTTTGCGGTGACACCATGTAAAATGGTGTGGTTCTTAAAAGAACCATGCTGAGGACGTTTCGAACAGTATACTACATTGCAATCCACAAAGAATTGTTGGGGTGTTGGTACGTTCTTATTTTGTTTTTGCGTTGGAGTTTTTGTGTGTTTGTTTGTTTGTTTGTTTGCTTATTTGCACCTGCTTGTCTGGTTACGTTCTTGCCCCAGCCTGATTGATTACATACTTGCAACAACAGTATGCAGCAGCAGCAGCAGCAACACCACCACCATCAACGCCACCACAGCCACGACTACCACCACCACCACCATTATAATCATTCTAAATGTTGACACAATTTCTTCATGTTTTCATACTTCTATCTATAGGTTGAAATTATGGAAATATCTCTATCATGCATTCAAATTCAGCACATTGAAATCTATCAGCACCCCAATTCCATGAAGCGAAATAGCCCAGTACAGATAGGGTTGATATAATCATTAATAAATCACTCGACGTAATATACGACTTTGTTTAAGGGCTATCTTTCATTGCCATAATTACTATAACGAAGATTCCAAGTCGCAAATGAACCAAAATAAAAATCGTGGGTGGTGTAGCATTGTGACTCAACCTTGGATCTCTTTTCCCTCAAAAGTATCGCAGGAATCATGCCGTCCTTGAATTAAAACGAGGGAAACAAAGAAAAATGGGCTAACAGGTACTGAATAATATGCTATAATAGTCTTAATCTTTCGATCTCTTTTTCCTGATTTTATACTTTTCTGCTTCTACTATTGTAGTAATCTTTAAAATGATAAAAAATAACGAAAATGTAGAAACAGCTGTCACACGCAACACAGTGATAGAAAATACGAAAGGGATGTTTACAAAGCCGGTTTCAAACTGCACAATTAGTATTTTATCGAAGTACTTGCATGAATGATAAAGTCTGTAAATGAGATTCACAGCTGCTGGTATCTCTTCACATCTTCACAGACGGTCTTAACAGTTCTTTATATTCACTTACCTGACTGTTACCGCTGTATTACTTGACGAGAACGATTTCATTCACTTTGATCAAAGAGTGAATGGTTTATGGCACAATTGGAGCACCGTAGCTGTTACTCACTCGGGGAAATCCCCTGGTATTTTTAGCTCTGTGCAACGTGGAAGGCCCTCACAGCGATATTTTCCTCAACCCACAATACATATACATGTACATTACACTAGCTAGCAATACAGAAAGCCATGCATACATTGCTTCCCCATTGCTATAAAATTATTGGAAAGGTTCACTAAGAATAATTCCAGTAAATCCGTTGGCATTTTAACACTAAGTAAAGTAAATAAATCAGCCGGATGTTTTCCAAAAATGACTGGGTCGCCGGTTTTAAGTTAATGAAAATCGAAAAAGCTAAAGAAAACCAAACTTCCAAAACCTAAAGAAACGGGCTTTACCTTCTTCCATTTTTCTTTTGCGTAACAATTTACAGCCTACAAGTCACAAGTTCACACATGAATTTGTCGACCGTGAGGTGATTGACAAGGCAGTTTCTGACCTGTTTCCAAAGTGAACGTACGTACGTCCAGCTGCCTTCAACTTCAAGTACGGAGCTGTACAATGTACACTGTACTGTACATGTACATGTACACGTACACGTACGTATACGCTGCGCTACTCAAGCCTCTCTGCATGATCACCAGCAAGTTATTTTACTACCGAAACAAAACCATGAATTGGGGTAATAATGGGGTTCTTAATTAGCTTTTCCGCCGCTTCCAGGGAAGCGGAAAAGCTATATCTTTTGTTAGGCTTTTTCTTAGTCTTCTTCTTCTTCTCCCC
Source organism: Luidia sarsii (assembly GCA_949987565.1). Classification (NCBI taxonomy): domain Eukaryota; kingdom Metazoa; phylum Echinodermata; class Asteroidea; order Paxillosida; family Luidiidae; genus Luidia; species Luidia sarsii. The sequence goes on along the minus strand of OX465114.1, from coordinate 13,916,703 downwards.
CAAAGCCCATAGACAATGCACAGGGGTTTTGTAAGCACGACTTTGGTCATTGAACAGACTTGGATTTTTTTCAAACATGGCAAATGCATAAAGCCCATGCTGAAATTGATCCTAAACACCTTGATGTCATCATGACGTCATCACGTGTCACGTGACCTTGCTTTGAAGGGGCAAATTTCAAAATCCATTAAAAGCAAAAGTGCAAGTTCGTTTGGTTTCAACTTTGCACTGTATCTAAGTTGGGAAAAGGTCTATCCAAAAATTGCCATCGATTGACCGTGACGTCATCTCATGAATATTTATGAGGTCATGAACTTTTCAGATTTTCACATTGAAATGAGCATATTTGGCCAACGGAGCGAGATTTTTTTCATTTTTTCTTTGATATCTATTGGGGACATGGTTTAGAAACACCTTCCGGAGCCAAAATGTCGTTACGCAATCATGACGTCATCAAAATGTGTGATTTTAAAACACATATAAGGCATTGGCCGATCATCTCGAAATTTGGTATGTAGTTAGCTATCGTGCTAGACATTCCAAATCTAAAGTTTGGAACCGAAGGACCATTGTTTATATTTTTTATGAATTTTTGAATACCACACTCGAGTCCCATAGGCTTTGTGCACAAAATATGTACATGCGTTTTGGAGTAGGAATGGGGCTATTCTATGACTTGTTACAAACAGAAGCGGAAAAGCTCTATGCTCTGTTTCACAACAGACATATATTTCTCGTTTATCTTAAGAATTGTGTGGTTTTGATTTTCTTTTGTTTTCATTTTTCATTTCCGTAGCTACGCCGCTGTGCTTAACTATAAATTGACACTTTGTTTACGTAGTCAGAATGTCAGATCACGATGTACTTTCACTAGCAGAGAAGTCAGTATAGCAATCCCTCTCCGATTGGAATGGTGGTTAATATTTGACGTATGTACCCGGCTCCTTGCAGTCGCACATTGTTCATAACACACTGGAGCCATGAACTAGACCAATGTAATGAGGTGATAATACCATGGAGTAGCCCTCCTCTACCTCCATGATAATACTTACCACTGTGTGAGTCCACCGATTGTTTTCTGTCTAGTAAACTATCCCTGCAGTCCACTACAACTGCGCAGCTGTACTACCCGGAGTTTACTTTGATTCTATAGATTCGCAGTTCACTCCTGCACTTATTAGAAGACAACTGGAAATGGGGTGGGTGGGGTCACACACATGAAGTGCATGGAACCATGATGGAACTACCGTGTACGATTGTACGGTACGCATTCCCACAGTGTACATATGTATGGACGACAGTGGCATTGTGCTACATTATTATGTTGTATGCACAGGTAGAGATCACGTGATTGCGTCCTCGCGCCGCTATCAACAGTTACTGACATTATGACCCCTGATTGGAGAAAAACAAGCTGCACCTTTTCCTGGTGTAGCAATGGTTTACAATGAGTATTAGCACAGAGTATCACTAGATGTTGTACATGAAACATTGGAACGCGTCGAAATCAACACAGTTGGAGTGATTTTCCACATGCTATTAGTTTAGGGGCAAACATTATTGACTGCCTTTTTATCAGTGTGTGATGAATGCGGTGTAAGAGGGGCGGAAGATTGAGAGACGGCGCTTCATCAACTGCCTGCATTTCCATTTTTTCCTTTTTAAATGTTTATGAAAGTACAAATCTTCAACCCCTCAAAGTTTGAAGAAACAACAACCAGCCAGTGCATGGTTTCAATAGTTCACTGATCCACACATTCTGTACACAGGAATAATTTAGAATTATGACAATATCATTTGTCACTCAGAAATACATGTAGATTCAGGTTGGTGTAATTGTAGTGCTTACACGTAAATAGTTACCTGAAGCACGGGGAAGAGATGCCGGAATGTAACACGAGCGCAGCGCGGCAGCAGCACTGCAGAGCCTTGGTGAATCTCAGAGGTCAACAGCCGAATACGGGACTCAACAAGGAGGCGTGTAGACTAGTTGACGTTACTCACAAGACTGCCGTGGCTGGCCTACGCACAGGAACGTGCAGCCGGCTGACATGCTTGACTGATTTATTACATAATCACTACATAATGACGTCCTTTCACCATGAGAAAGTCGACACTAGAATAGAAAGGTCCGGTCGTCTGAACCTTTCTACCTAGCAATTTGCAGTTTTCTTTAATGTTCTAATTGGGACGACGTCTAAAGTTACCGCTGTATTACTTGACGAGAACGGTTTAATTCACTTTGATCAAAGAGTGAACGGTTTATGGCACAATTGGAGCACCGTAGCTGTTACTCACTCAGGGAAATCCCCTGGTATTTTTAGCTCTGTGCAACTGCAAGGACCTCACAGCGATATTTTCCTCAACCCACAATACATATACATGTACATTACACTAATAAGCTAGCAACACAGAAAGCCATGCATTCATAGGTCCGGTCGTCTGAACCATTCTACCTATCAATTTGCAGTTTTCTTTAATATTCTAATTGGGTCGACGTCTAAGTTTCATTAAAACAAATAAAAGTAAAAAATGTCCAGTAATGTTTCTTTTTCCTTTTATTGAATGCCTACCTGTTGCTGCCAATTATTGTCCAGTGTGATTATTATGATTGAGGATACAAACTCTAATATGAAACTTCACGTTAAAATAATCAGGTAAGTTTTATTTTATCAAAATAAAAATGAAATTTATTGGGCGAAAGTCATAATTTATTACAAAATGGAGCACGTGAAATTTGGGGAACTGACAGAAAAGCCTTGAAGTTTCGAAATTAAAGAATCAATTCCAGAATTTTCTATCCCTCAAAGAGAAATTTAACAAATATTAGTAAGTAATCATTTCCATTGTACATTCATTTTGAAACAAATGCTTAGCAAACTATAAGCTGAATCAATTTTAATTTCTCTCTGGTTGATCAAAACAAACAATTCAAATAAATATACACAAATTGGGCAAACTGCTTGACTAAAATGACAACAAAATGACATTGACACACGTCGGAAAAATAAGCTAACCATTATCTACATAAGAAAACAAGCTATAACGTTTTATTAAAACTGTTTGTGTTTGTTCATTCTATTTTTTTTATCTGTTTGGTCGTCGCAATTATAGCTGTATCTTTCAAATCCAAAAATAACAGCGTCATTCACTTTTATGGGGAAGCGCATGCGCTCTTTCATCTTCTGTGATTTTAAAAGGTCTGCTCGACTCTATCAAAAACGAACCAATGGTTTCTGTGTATTAAGTAGTCTTTACTTAATCTATGACAACATTTACTCTATGTAAAATATCTCCACTTAATTAGAGGAAGGACACTTCATATCATCACTAAACCTATAATATATGCAGCCATCACAGACTCAACTCGTCTAAGCGTGTTGGTATCAGGTACACACACTAAGAGATCGACGGCGTACTTACAAGCTTTTTATAATATTATGCTTCTTTGCAATCTCTGTATATATTTGTTTCTTATTTCGAGCGCTTCACTTATCAATCTGCATTTATCTATCTATATCGTCAAGCTACACATTAAAGGCTTCTTCTCCGAACCATCCCAAAATACAGTCACTTATTCTTAGGTTTAGTATGAAAACTTGTACATTATCAGACAGTGATTTTTTGGTAACAAAACTGAAGTAAAGGTTTAAAGTAGTAAAGTATTACTACTTTAAATAATTAAGTTCATTAGTAAGTGAAAAACTAAGCATGATATAGTGTCGAACAGACAAGAAAATCTGAAATGATTAATTGAGATATATAGTATGCTTAAATTCCGATAATTATTCATTCTTCTGATCGTCAAAATAAGCCATTTCTATGTTTGCATTAAAGTCCGCTTTACTGATTCCTTCTCGTCTTCTGTCTATAAAATGTCCATCCAGCTCCGGCTACAAGATTTTGGGCTATCAACGTGATTACTACATGTCAAAAGTATCAAATTATTTCTCGAAAAAATGATGTACTGATTTGATACATAAAAATTGATTCATGTCAAATCTTATCGTACTGATTAGAACTGATTTACAGATATCGCATGCAAAATGACGAAACAGTTACATACTTGGGGCAGGGTTTCGCCTGCATACTGTGATGTTGACTACTGCGCTATCATTTGATGGACCACCTCAGGTGTTTGTCACCTAAGGTTCCAAACTCTTGCTACAAAGGACCACAGAAGCAATGGTACTTTCCATGTGCTAAGTGATAATGTCAAAGGTGCTTTCTTGATTCTACATGCACTAAATAACAGTTTAAGACCCATTTCCTACACAATCTGTTATCCATGAAACATCAAGCTTGCGTAATGTCCACTGCAGACTAAACGGTTGTTACCTCACACTCTCACCACTCCAGAGGAAAATCTGCGAGGAACAATACGATAATGTTTGATTGAACTAGTCAATTATGAATCGTTTTGACAGAAATAACAAGCAAATTCAATGTTTGGACTATAAAATCTGATGTACGTAATTTTGATAAGGTAAATATGTAAATCGATTTTCTTTGGTATTGAAACTTTTACCGTCACTTTAATTTAAGTCATTCCTGTCAGGTAAGATTGTCGTATAGTATTTCAAAATATGCATTAAAAACATGAATTTAACACAATTCGATAATAACAAGAAATCTTTGAGGGAAAATAAAGTATGGCAGAGATGTGTGTGTCGTAGAGGTTACTGGCACCTAAGGGAGCGGGATAGTTGGGGCGCTTCACTGCAGAGATTATACTGGCACCTAAGGGAGCGGGATAGTGGGGGTGCTTCACTTCAGAGATTATACTGGCACCTAAGGGAGCGGGATAGTGGGGCGCTTCACCGCATAGATTACTGGCACCTAAGGGAGCGGGATAGTTGGGTGCTTCACGGCAGAGATTACTGGCACCTAAGGGAGCGGGGGTAGTGGGGGTGCTTCACCGCATAGATTACTGGCACCTAAGGGAGCGGTGTAGTGGGGGTGCTTCACCGCATAGATTACTGGCACCTAAGGGAGCGGGATAGTGGGCGCTTCATCACCGCAGAGATTACTGGCACATGAGGGAGCGGGAATAATGAGGTGCTTCACTGCAGAGATTACTGGCACCTAAGGGAGCGGGATAGTGGGCGCTTCACCGCAGGGATTACTGGCACCTAAGGGAGCGGGATAGTGGGGGCGCTTCACTGCAGAGATTATACTGGCACCTAAGGGAGCGGGATAGTGGGGGTGCTTCACTTCAGAGATTATACTGGCACCTAAGGGAGCGGGATAGTGGGGCGCTTCACCGCATAGATTACTGGCACCTAAGGGAGCGGGATAGTTGGGTGCTTCACGGCAGAGATTACTGGCACCTAAGGGAGCGGGGGTAGTGGGGGTGCTTCACCGCATAGATTACTGGCACCTAAGGGAGCGGTGTAGTGGGGGTGCTTCACCGCATAGATTACTGGCACCTAAGGGAGCGGGATAGTGGGCGCTTCATCACCGCAGAGATTACTGGCACATGAGGGAGCGGGAATAATGAGGTGCTTCACTGCAGAGATTACTGGCACCTAAGGGAGCGGGATAGTGGGCGCTTCACCGCAGAGATTACTGGCACCTAAGGGAGCGGGGTAGTGGGGGTGCTTCACTGCAGAGATTATACTGGCACCTAAGGGAGCGGGATAGTGGGGGTGCTTCACGGCAGAGATTACTGGCACCTAAGGGAGCGGGGGTAGTGGGGGTGCTTCACCGCATAGATTACTGGCACCTAAGGGAGCGGGGTAGTGGGGGTGCTTCACCGCATAGATTACTGGCACCTAAGGGAGCGGGATAGTGGGGCGCTTCACTGCAGAGATTACTGGCACCTAAGGGAGCGGGATAGTGGGGGTGCTTCACGGCAGAGATTACTGGCACCTAAGGGAGCGGGGGTAGTGGGGTGCTTCACCGCAGAGATTACTGGCACCTAAGGGTGCGGGATAGTGGGGTGCTTCACCGCATAGATCACTTGCACCTAAGGGAGCGGGGATAGTGGGGTGCTTCACCGCATAGATTACTGGCACCTAAGGGAGCGGGATAGTGGGGTGCTTCACTGCAGAGATTACTGGCACCTAAGGGAGCGGGATAGTGGGGTGCTTCACCGCATAGATCATTTGCACCTAAGGGAGCGGGGATAGTGGGGTGCTTCACCGCATAGATTACTGGCACCTAAGGGAGCGGGATAGTGGGGCGCTTCACTGCAGAGATTACTGGCACATAAGGGAGCGGGAATAATGGGGTGCTTCACTGCAGAGATTACTGGCACCTAAGGGAGCGGGATAGTGGGGTGCTTCACCGCATAGATCACTTGCACCTAAGGGAGCGGGGATAGTGGGGTGCTTCACCGCATAGATTACTGGCACCTAAGGGAGCGGGATAGTGGGGCGCTTCACTGCAGCGATTACTGGCACATAAGGGAGTGGGAATAATGGGGTGCTTCACCACATAGATCACTTGCACCTAAGGGAGCGGGGATAGTGGGGCGCTTCACCGCATAGATTACTGGCACCTAATAAGGGAGCGGGATAGTGGGGTGCTTCACTGCAGCAATTACTGGCACCTAAGGGAGCGGGATAGTGGGGCGCTTCACTGCAGAGATTACTGGCACCTAAGGGAGTGGGGATAGTGGGGCGCTTCACCGCATAGATTACTGGCACCTAAGGGAGCGGGAATAGTGGGGCGCTTCACTGCAGAGATTACTGGCACCTAAGGGAGCGGGGATAGTGGGGGTGCTTTACCGCAGAGATTACTGGCACCTAACGGAGCGGGATAGTGGGGGCGCTTCATCACCGCAGAGATTACTTGTATATTTCGATTAAAGAAACGGGCTCACATCAACATCGTGCGCGTCATCGTCCGTCTTTGAAGCGGCCATCAGCTCGATTTGTATATCATCGAGGTCTTTTTTCATCTGTTCAATTGTGTGTTGAGGAACCTACAAGATATAGGAACCAAACATATCAAGGAGTTTCTGACAGTCATGACTATCTTTATACACTTTTATTCATCAGAAGCAGTTGAAGTAGTTTCAGTAGAATTCAGTCGTTAATATTCAATTAAATGTATTTCAATATGTTATGATTCTTATTTGATTTCTTGCACGTTTCAAGGTAAAATGTGATTTGAAAATCAATCTCAGGAAGCAGTGATATACACTGTAGTAAATTTAGTGTTGCAGTAAAAACAGCAGATATTTGAGTACTATATATCCTTACCTTGGTACGATCTCCTAGCAGTTTGCTAATTTTCTTTACCAAGCGTTCTCGTTTCTCTTGAAGGCGTAGGATTCTGCTTCCAGATTGCTGATTTGCTTTTTTGGCTGTGATTGATGGTAAGATCACGTCCGGGTAAGCGCTAGAGAAATCATTTGGTTTGGTATCCACGTCATCACTGCCCTTGGGTATCACCCTGTAAGCAAGTGGACCGTTCCAGCTGAATCCCACGTAGAAAGTAACCGGTTCTTGGCTCAGAACTTTATTTCGCCAGGGCAGTCCTAATTTGATCCTGATTTCATCTTTGCCATTTTGTGGCCGGTAGACAAGGGTAGTGTTATCTATGAGGAGACCTTCCAGGCGTTGCAGTCGGTCTTTCAGCGCAGATGATCTCCAGAATTCGTCGTCTCCACCTGTCTTTTCGAACTGACTTTGAGTCGAGAGTAACTCATTGATGTGAACAAAGATTCGCAGGTCTTCACCGGTTCCCAAAAAGAAATGGGTTCTCGGTTTCATTTGAAACCGACTGTGTCGAATATTCCTACCCGGACGAGGAAAATTTGATTCTGGTGACTTGTAGCTGTTGTTCCATCTATCCTGCAAGGTTTTCACATGGATATTAAACGTTTCCCTGTCTCTCCTCTCCGACCTGGTATTTGGAATTGGCCACAGGAACATCATCATATAGAAAGGGGCCCAGCAATCCTCACCCTCATCATCCAAATGCAGCGGTCGGACGAGCTGTTCGTAGACTTCATTAGCAGTCTTATCCAGAGTTTCCCCTCTTGCCGATAGAACCAGATATATGGCGATGAGTGTTTTGAAATCAAAGCGGTTGCCGCCACTTTTACAATTTTCCAGCAGAAGTTGACGAGATTTCTGGAGATGGGTAATGTCTACATTTCGTTGAAATATCTCACTAAATCTACTGCAACGTAACTCAATGACCCGTCTTCTATTGTTTTCAGCTGCATTCCGTGGATGAACGTCAGCTGAAGGCTCCTTTTTGACTGAGGGCTGCCCATAATAGTATTCATAATCCTTCATGTACCTTTTCAAGTTGTCTTTCAGACCGTCCAACTTTTGTCCAGCAATATTTGCTGACGAACCGTCTTTGTAAATCGTTAAGTGGTCATCCATCAATTCCAACCGCGCTTCCAGCTGGTTTTTCAACTTGCCAATGTGATCTTGACAATCCTTGTTCCATACGGGACGACCAGTGGTCTTTGCAGGCATTACAAGAAGATACTTTCGAAGGTAATCAATATTTCCACTTGTTCTAAATGGCTCTACACAGAAATAGACAACTTGAAGTAAGTGGAAGGCCACTTGGAATTCTGCATATAAGCCAGTGTACTCAATTTGCCGGGCGTTTATTGATGCCTGAAATGAATCTCGAAATGCCTCCATGGCTTGCACGGACAGGGAAATGAACTGATTCAATTTATCTCCCCTCATCTCTTGTCTTTCTGAAACAAAGGGTGCCGACAGACTTTGAGCATGTTTTTGAAATACTCTGCCTTTTGTGTCACAGAAATGATGCCTTTTGGGGTCGATCTCGATGGCTTTTTTAGCAAATGTTAATGCCAATTCGAATTGTTTTTCTCTCAGATAAAGTCTTGCCAATTGTTGCGCCACGAATGCATCTCCCAGTGTTTCAAACCCCACTCTAAGAATCTCGATAGCTTGCTGGGGATCATCTTCACTGTTTTTACAGACTTCTTCAATAAGATTGGAAAAATCTGTCTTTGTTGAGTCCTCTGGTCCTATCCTCGTTCGCCTGATCAGGACGTCATGCGTGGTCCGTCGAAGGTCCCTTAAGCTGTAGGAGTCCGAACGAAGGAGTTTGCTTCCAAGGAACTCTAATGTAACTTCCACCAGGGACTGGTCTCCATTCAGCTCAAGAGTCTGCTTCAAAAGCTCTTTCGAGATACTTTTGTGTATCACCTTGATCGTGCGGTTTTCGGTGATCAACACAAGAATTTTGAACGAGGCCGATACCGTTTTTTCCCAATTAGATCTTTTATCTCCTGCAAACAATGAAGGTTGTTTTACTTTATGTTTTGGATCATCAATCATAAATCTGTCACAGCAAGAGATTGGAATTTCGGCTTCTGGTAAGTATGCATTTAGAAATGCGCAATATTTGATCAGTTCAAATTCTTTAGTCTTCATGTCCTCGTTATGAAGTATCCTGGAAACCACGGTTTTGATAAACTCTTTGTCAAATTCCTTTTTCATCACCATGAAGGCAAGCAGATTGTCAGGGTTGAATTCGCCTGTTTGGTTTTCACTCTCTTTGCGTTCAAGTTCCTGGTATTTTTTCTGCAACCACTTTCTTTCTCTTTGCTCAAGTTTTTGTGTCAGGGGAATGTAGAGGTCTTTATGTTTGTCTTGCTTCATCATCGACATAGGATCTGAATGCCTCTTGCAATTGAGAAGAACGCACACGGCGCCGCCATCTAAGTTGATATCTCTAGAAGTTTCTTCCAGTTCTCCGATGAAATGAAGCACTTCCACATCGTCGAAATCGTCCAGAAGCACGCAGACAGGTGGAATTGACCTCGTTTGCTCAGCCGTGTATCCGTGACGTCTAGCTACCATGATCTGATTGACGGTGTTTACTGTTATGCGCTTGACAACTATGCATCGGTAGGACCGGTGTAGTTCCCACAAGATGTGTCGAGATAGGGTGCTTCCTCCTGCACCAGGTTGGTGGAGCAAAGTAACTGTCACAATTACGCTCCCACACTTTGAACTTTGGAGATATTTGGTGACTATACTCAATGTTTTACCATAGCCATCTCTTTTCAGCACATGACCAAGGCCTCCATCTCTGACTTCCCTGTCATTTAATGCAAAGTTCCACCAATCAACCTTCTGACCGTGGTAAAAATTCAACTCCTTTTTTTCTTTGAACTTTCTGTAGCCAGGACTTGACTCGTTCAAATTGGTGTTTTCACATTCATTTTTGCACACTATCGATATGTCATCCCATTCATCCTTCAGTTTTTCTGACACGTAGCAGGACGCCCTCTGTTGACCTCCTAAAGGAAGTTCATTCTTCCCAATTTGATGCACGTCATGCATTCCCATAACAATGCGATTGATGTCCCGCCATTTAAATCCAACTATACTTCTCTCATCGATTTCCTTTTTAGAAAACCACCTTCCAACTTGGTCTACAAACTTGCTGTATATCGCTGGATCCTCCACAATACAAGTGACATTCTGAAGGCCTTGGAATGAGGAGGTAAGTTTACCAAATGTATCGCATATTATATCGATATCATCTTCCGAGTCTGACGAGAGAAGAAACACGACCATAGCTCTCCCACTTGGTATGACTGATGGTTGACTGAAGAAAGAAATGGCCGCTTCCACATCGCTTCGCCGTTCTCTGTGCCACTCCTGCAGAGTCATTTTTGGACGTACGAGATGCTCGTTATCCTCCCGACCGTTGGCGAAGATCCACAATGTCTTTTCCGGAAACTCAATCGAGTTCCGAAATTCTTCCTCTGGTTTGATATTTTGGAAAAGTTCTGGCTGTTGCAGAGTGACAAGACGATCTTTGTGGTAAAGTTTGCACAGACCGTCACAGAGTGACTTGGAATCGAAATCCAGAACAGAAACCCATCGAATGGTCTTGACAAATCCAAACTGTTCACGGAGGATGTCATCGTCGGATTGTCCGTTGGACTCGGGAACCTTGTTAGCCACGAGAACTGGATACAGCGACTTGTCGATTTCTCCGTACTCATCACCGGTTAACAACTTCCGTAGTCTTAACTCAGCATCTCTAAGATTGGACATAGCCTCGGTTTCTGGTTGATCCATTTCAGGTTCTTCCCCATGGAGGCCATCAAGCGATGGAATGGTATCAGTTCTGGTTGTCATGGATTTCATAGCAGACATACCACGGGTCTTTGTTTTGGGTCTGACTGATGTCTGTTGTGCTGCCTGTAGCAGCGCTGGGGATGGACTGGGGATGGAAGGAGAAAGCCCAGAAGAAGAATCTTCCTTCATTTTCTCCTGTTCTTTTTCGTCTTCTGACAGCAACCAACTGTCTCTGGCTTTCAAAATCAGACTCAGCTCTTCTGGGGAGGTTTCACCCGAGGCCAAATCTTCCTCTTTGTACATCCTAAACAGGTTTCCATTGACGTATCCCGAGTATAGCTGTTCAGCAAAGTGACTTCTTCCACCGATGCACAGAAGCCAGTTGCGCAAATGGTCCTTGCTCCAATCCTTCATAAGCTCAGGTAACTCTGGAATTTAGAAAGTGACAAAGATTAGTTTTAAAAGTAGTTGATGCGAAGAATTTCTCAACAGGACTAATAAAACTCTTGAGAGGAATTTCTTTTGCCAGAATTGCTACACTATAATGCTGCTTAAACCTTCCACAGTGTTGGTTTACATGTCAATTCTTTGAATGACTGGTTAGCCCTCAAAGAGCCCGGGGGGCGAATTCCAACCCCCCCCCCCTGTATTTTTTTTGTATAGCGTTTTGGTGATTTTTTTTCTGCGAGTTGAGTCTTTATGATTTTTTCGGCAATCTTCTTAGGCACATTTCGACATCAATTTCATTCAAAAAATAGGAGGTGAAGTTCTGGGACAAGGTATAGTTTGACGGACATTTGTTTTCCATTGACTTACACTACATAAAAGCATAGCATCCAAGGTGCATAGGGTATTTCTTTTCAGGAATTATTTGCATAATTATTAGCATAATTAGCTCATTAATATTGCTGTTCTTGGTTATTCGTGAGTCATTATCATTGTAACATTTGGGAAATTCAATAAAAAACAGACAATTAAATAAAAAACAATGAAAACATGAAACAAGGAAAATAAATGGAATCATGAATAATTAATGAGCTATAATTAGACAAAAACTATTTTTCAAATGAAATTTTACACAAAATTAATAATATAATTGTCTATTACCCTACCAAATATCATTTGAATCCATCATTGCACGACTGAGATCTGAGGGGTGGCGGAATCCGCCCCGGCTGTGAGATGGTCAACATAACCCAGCTCTTTGAGGGTTTAACTTTGGTATTGAACTGTTCAGTCAGTATGGTAAGCTATAATTACAGTATACCCAAATCGAACAAGTTTAAAACGAAGGCGGTCGTGTCCCGCATAAAAAGTTGATAATTTCATCCAACGTTGGGTAAGCTTTGGCCAACATTTTACAACAACTAATTTCATATAGCCTACTCTGTTTTGATAATTAATGTGTCCAAGTGTCCAACAAAAATTACGATAAGGCTTAAGTTGTTGGACATAAAGGTATGTACTGAATGCATTGACCTCCTATTTCTTTCTTCTTATTCCATTTGAATTCCTTCCAAGATCTTATAACCACTTGGTCGGTCGGGTTTGTTATCCATTCTCAATTCTTTCAACCAATGATATTACTTTCTCAAGGTGCCCCCAAGATCTGTTTAGGACCCAAACAGAAAAACATATGTATCTGTAAAGTGAAACAAATTGAAGGAAAAATGGACTGGGTCATATTGAACAATTTTGAAAATTGGCAAAGACAAATTGACTGGACCATGACTTGAACCCGAAACCCCGGTACCAAGAAGCTTGGTTTGGGGATATTTATCTTTTTATGAAAACGTGAATACCTTTACGCATATCATCGAAGAATCTGCATCCCTCCTGATAAGCACTTTCCTGAATAGTCACTTGAATGGTCAACTTGCTGTTATCGTCTTCTCCAAGTACATCACTTATTAAAATCTTGGCCAGTCGTTTGGCCAAATCTCCGCTGGTATACACGGACCAAAGGTTGTCCAGACCAGCGCGACTTTTCACGCCAATAGTGAGTCGTAATGACCCCTCTTCAGCCTTGTTCAGTTGTACGTCAAAAAGGCCCCAAAAATCATTAAACAGTTGCTTCATATGTTCGACTCCATGTGTTTCTACTAATTCATATAAGTTGGCTAACAATCCCTTCATTTTGTCCTGGTCGTCTTTTCCATTTCGTAATACGTCTGCTTGTAGACCCGTATCTGAGAAGAAAGGAAGTTGTGAAAATAGACATAAGACGATCTGGCAATCATCTTAATAGCCTTATTTGAAGCAGAACATAGTTTAGTGAGGAAGATTTGACACAGACGTTTGCATTTCAGATTTCCGTCGCCCAAAATAATGAGAACAATGTAAAGGAAAAGATGAATTTTTTTTAAATTGAAAGAATAGATGTTGACTTGTCAGTACTGAATAAATGAGCAAACGGTATAAACACTATGTTCAATCGTTTACATACCGAAGAATCGAGAATTTTCGATATTTCCAAAATTTATGACATTTTTCGTTCCCTCGATTCGCACGTTGTTTATGTTGTTTATCACTGAAGTGCAGTCGGTTACATTTCCAGACGAAGTGTTTACTTTAGGTGATCCTTTGTCTATTTCTTGAACACCCTGCTCAGATTCATTTTCTTGGTCGACACTTGTCTTCTTCCTCCCTAGAAAGTATTAAGAAAAGAATATCATCCCAGTTACATGAGTTGGTGAATACATCAATCTGAATAAAATGCCACATAAATGCATGTAAGCTATAATAATGAGCAATTTACCTGATGAACAATAATAACGATCTGATCTCAGCAAAACCTTTCAAGTAGACAAATCAGTCCTAATATAAGATGCAGACGTCCAAGCGGAGCCCAATGTCATGGCTCTGCTTACCGTAAGCGTAGAACCGGCACTTACAGAAGCAAAAATTCCCGCTTAACATAAGCGTATTTCACAGCCAATATTATTTCTTCCTGTCGTAAGCAAATCATGATTCACTACGCGCATGCGTAAATTACTGCTCTGCCGCGTTTTTTTCTCGAATTAACCGCACCAAAGGAAGTAAAGTAACGCTATTAGAAAACTATACCTCGCTCAAACCTGCGTCCGATTTCGCGTTCGCCTTTGAAATTAAATTTCATCAACTAACGGCCGCCATTTTTCTCTTCTTGCGTAGGATCCTCCCTCATGCGCAGAAATTGCACTATACCGGGTAACTGTATAAAACACCCAATCCTTATGCGATCCATGCTTGCGGCATATCGTAAGCGCAGAGTTCAGCATTAAGAAGAGCCATGAAATTGGGCCAATGACAGGCACTCCACATAAATAAGAAAATGTTACATTTATTGTTTAATTTTAATACATGCACATGAAGGCTATAGCCCTAATTCAATAGGCCTATCTTGCCAAGTCAAGGCAGACATTTTTATTTACGTACACCGGGCACTGTGAAATACAACTCAATCATCGATTGCACTACTTACGTGATTTTTTTTTCCTTTCAATTTTTGGTCTGCCCTCTGAATTTATCCACTTTCGTTTGCACTGTAGAATCTGAAGCGCGTGGCCCCTTTTCAAACCGAGACTTGTAAGATCCTCCATATCGCATCCATGTAAGACTTTGCCGGTCACTTCTTCACCATACAGTTGGACAGCAATCTTAGGCGGTATGTCATTACTAAGCAACCAATTCCTCAAGTCGTCTTTTGTCCATGAACACATTTGTTCAGGAATGTTGCTGATACCTGGTATGAAACAAGAATACAATGTCATGAATTCTTGTAGCTGCCCTATAATTATACAGGGCAGTGTCATTAACAAAACAAAATCCATTTAGTTTTTGGTCAAATACCAGTTTACTTGTGATCATTCTGAACATCTCATTTTGAATGTTTAAATTGCATGCAATGTTAAATAATCTTTCTAGGCCTATTACTTCAGCTACTATTAGCCCCATCACGACGATTATCCCGATTTGTTTGGCCTGTAATTCTGTAAACATTGATGGATATATCCAACATTACTTTTCCCTTGAAGTGCTGTAAATGAGCTGTGTGTCTGCTTTACATTGGTAACTTTGTATTTCAACAAATAGAGCGGAATGGTGAAAGTACGTACCATCAGTATCAGACTGGTCAGTAATGGCTGGTTGATGTGATTCATCTGCTGTGATTGGTTGGCCAGGCCTTTGTGTGGGGATGGAAGCCATTGCACCTTGGCAGAAAGGCTCTTCCTTCGCCTTACTTGCTAGAGCTGCGCCATCAGTATCAGACTGGTCAGTAATGGCTTGTTGATGTGATTCATCTGCTGTGATTGGTTGGCCAGGCCTTTGTCTGGGGATGGAAGCCATTGCACCTTGGCAGGAAGGCTCTTCCTTCTCACTTGTTGGAGCTGCATCTGGCGTCTTGCTACTTTCATCTGCACTGTTCAGCCTTTTCTTGCCTGGAAGAATAAGATAGTGATAAAAGTAAGAACACATTTGACGTGTTCTTATTGAGGTCACACCTCATCACATCACTGATGAAACGACTGAATCGTTCTCGCGCGCGGACAGGGCAATACGCGCACATGCGCTTCCTCGACCTCTGCGATAAATGTTGTCATTAAGATCATGAATATTCATAGAGCTCTATGGCAACCCTCGATCCAAGACGTGCTCGTGAACTCAACGCACGATTCATGATCCGCACGTGAACAAGGAAGTCAATGAATATTCATTTTAGGGTGTCAGTAATTGTTCATTATGATTGTATAGTGGCCAATTTACCTCTTTTCTTCCTTCCACCACCTAAGCCCGATGTCAAATAAAGGTCAATATTGCTGTCTTGGTCAATGCTATGGTCTGCCAACGAAAGCGCGTCGCAAAGCTGGAAAGAAATTAAGAGAATTTCAGTGGGCGAAGAATTAATATAGGTGCATTTGCGCAATAAATCTTTAATTAAATAATGCAATCAGTAAATCTTTACTTGACTTCTCAAGTCATATAATCACAAATTACACGTAAACAAATGGAGGTTTAGGGTTTAGGTCCAGATCCAGTCAAAACTTCTTTGAATTTTTTTGTTTTCAAATTAATAATATCAACACAGAGCCTCTGACGTTTCGCCTTGTATATTTGGGGTACATCGAAATATGAAGGGGGTTGCAAAGTATTCATATCAATTAAAAGTCATACTTCTTTGGAATTTTGCATGATTTCCTCACCTCTAAACCCTTTTTAGTAACTAAATGCTGCTTTTCAGTTGGTACTCCCAGTCTATCTTGAAGAAATTCTTTCAGGACACGTACAGAGGTAGTCGCATCTAGTTGCAGGCACTGAGGGGTAGCGAAGGAGGTGTTGATGAAAATCTGCGTCTTGGACGACTCTCTTGTCCTGGAACTAAATTAAAGAAAACGTCCAACAAAACAAAATTGCGGTAAGGTTTGACTTCAGGTTACTGTCAGATCATAGACAAGTTTAGGGTTGTACATTCGGTCCAATCAGACTCTTTATCCCAAGCAACAACAACTATTCCGTCCTGATTAAAACGTCATTTACTTAAGTTATTCAGATTCAACCATACTGCCGCACAGGGTTAAAGAAATAAGGACAAGTGTGGTAAACAATTCGATTTAGTTTTATTTTGTCCAAATAAAGCCATCACCTGTGCACAATGTCATCTTTGGACGCTGGAGTTTTCTTTCTTCTTGTGGAAGATGTTTCTGTGATTCTTGTTGCCGCCATCTTTGCTCCTGACATTGCAGACAGGAACGCAATCTTCCTTGACTTCTTCACCTTTCTAGCTCTGCTGACGATCCTTGCCTGAGAATGGTTGTAAACGACTCGAGCGGAGGCTACGGCATTCTGCCAGTCACTGTAGGTCCTCAGGCCCATGTTGAATCCTTCAGTGTAATTTTAAACGGGATTTAGGCATTAGCCAATAAGATGAGAAGGTTTTCATGATCAAAATAGCAGGAGTATAGTTTGCGGTGACACCATGTAAAATGGTGTGGTTCTTAAAAGAACCATGCTGAGGACGTTTCGAACAGTATACTACATTGCAATCCACAAAGAATTGTTGGGGTGTTGGTACGTTCTTATTTTGTTTTTGCGTTGGAGTTTTTGTGTGTTTGTTTGTTTGTTTGTTTGCTTATTTGCACCTGCTTGTCTGGTTACGTTCTTGCCCCAGCCTGATTGATTACATACTTGCAACAACAGTATGCAGCAGCAGCAGCAGCAACACCACCACCATCAACGCCACCACAGCCACGACTACCACCACCACCACCATTATAATCATTCTAAATGTTGACACAATTTCTTCATGTTTTCATACTTCTATCTATAGGTTGAAATTATGGAAATATCTCAAACACGCTTCAAATCTCCATTATGAATAATTAGTTATATAATTATTCAAAAAAATATCATAATTGATTAAAATCTATCATGCATTCAGATTCAGCACATTGAAATCTATCAGCACACCAATTCCATGAAGCGAAATAGCCCAGTACAGATAGGGTTGATATAATCATTAATAAATCACTCGACGTAATATACGACTTTGTTTAAGGGATATCTTTCATTGCCATAATTACTATAACGAAGATCCCAAGTCGCAAATGAACCAAAATAAAAATCGTGGGTGGTGTAGCATTGTGACTCAACCTTGGATCTCTTTTCCCTCAAAAGTATCGCAGGAATCATGCCGTCCTTGAATTAAAACGTGGGAAACAAAGAAAAATGGGCTAACAGGTACTGAATAATATGCTATAATAGTCTTAATCTTTCGATCTCTTTTTCCTGATTTTATACTTTTCTGCTTCTACTATTGTAGTAATCTTTAAAATGATAAAAAATAACGAAAATATAAAAACAGCTGTCACACGCAACACAGTGATAGAAAATACGAAAGGGATGTTTACAAAGCCGGTTTCAAACTGCACAATTAGTATTTTATCGAAGTACTTGCATGAATGATAAAGTCTGTAAATGAGATTCACAGCTGCTGGTATCTCTTCACATCTTCACAGACGGTCAAAACAGTTCTTTATATTCACTTACCTGACTGTTACCGCTGTATTACTTGACGAGAACGATTTCATTCACTTTGATCAAAGAGTGAATGGTTTATGGCACAATTGGAGCACCGTAGCTGTTACTCACTCGGGGAAATCCCCTGGTATTTTTAGCTCTGTGCAACGTGGAAGGCCCTCACAGCGATATTTTCCTCAACCCACAATACATATACATGTACATTACACTAGCTAGCAATGCAGAAAGCCATGCATACATTGCTTCCCCATTGCTATAAAATTATTGGAAAGGTTCACTAAGAATAATTCCAGTAAATCCGTTGGCATTTTAACACTAAGTAAAGTAAATAAATCAGCCGGTCGTTTTCCAAAAATGACTGGGTCGCCGGTTTTAAGTTAATGAAAATCGAAAAAGCTAAAGAAAACCAAACTTCCAAAACCTAAAGAAACGGGCTTTACCTTCTTCCATTTTTCTTTTGCGTAACAAATTACAGCCTACAAGTCACAAGTTTACACATGAATTTGTCGACCGTGAGGTCATTGACAAGGCAGTTTCTGACCTGTTTCCAAAGTGTACGTATACGTCCAGCTGCCTTCAACTTCAAGCACGGAGCTAGAAACTGGATGCTTAACTACAAATTGACACTTCAGTTTACTTACTCAGAATGTCAGATCACGATGTACTTTCACTAGCAGAGAAGTCAGTATAGAAATCCCTCTCCGATTGGAATGGTGGTTAATATTTGACGTATATGTACCCGGCTCCTTTGATTTCAGTCGCACACTGGAGCCATGAACTAGACCAAGTGTAATGAGGTGCTGTTTGATAATACCATGGAGTAGCCCTCCTCTACCTCCATAATAATACTTACCACTGTGTGAGTCCACCGATTTTTTTCTGTCTAGTAAACTATCCCTGCAGTCCACTACAACTGCGCAGCTGTACTACCCGGAGTTTACTTTGATTCTATAGATTCGCAGTTCACTCCTGCACTTATTAGAAGACAACTGGAAATGGGTGCATGGGGTGGGGGTCACGCACATGAAGTGCATGGAACCATGATGGAACTACAGTGTACGATTGTACGGTACGCATTCCCACAGTGTACTGTTGAATTATTCATGACGTACCCGGCTGAAGCCCAGATAGTGCTTCCCATGGACGACAGTGACATCGTGCTACATGTTGTATGCACAGCTAGAGATCACGTGACAGCGTCCGCGCGCTTCCATCAACAGACATTATGACCCCTGATTAGAGTTCACCCCGAAGCGAAAAACAAGCTGCACCTTTTCCTGGTGTAGCAATGGTTTACAATGAGTATTAGCATAGAGTATTTCATCACTAGATGTTGTACATGAAACATTGGAACGCGACGAAATCAACACAGAGACGCCTTTGAGAAAGGTCCTGCTAGGATCGAAACGTCAGGCCCACTAAATTTTGAGATTTGCATTTTGGTAATTTAGTCAGTAAGCAGTGTGCAACATTTGTATATTACTTTAAACTGCTGAAAGAATAATAATTCTTGTTTACACAATGACGCCCGTCCCTAAAAAGGAATGTTCGGGTTTAGGGCACAGAGGACACTAGTCTATCAATTTCAGTTCCTATGTAAAAGAGACTAACCCGAGGACCTTCCCAAAATGACGGGTTCTGTCCCTTCTAAGCAAATACTTCTTGCTTCGCATTGGTCGAGGCACTTGTTTGTGAGTGGTGTACATAGTAGCATTGTGTGACTCAACCTTTGATCTCGACGTAAATCCCCGCACTGTGCAATATCTCGCTTTTCCCTCAAAAGCACCGAGTTAACTAAAACAAGGGAGTTATAGGTATAGGTTGTGATTCAATAAATAGAGGGTAACACAGAAAAAATAACGGGCTAATGGATACTGACTATAGGTCTTAGAATGGTCTTCTGTCGATCTCTAGGGCTGAACATTAAAATCACCTAATTTTTCAAAATAATGACCTTTTCCATCATGTCTATACTTTCTACTACTAGGCCTATATACTATTGTAGTAATTGTATACCTTCTTTAAATGATGAAAAATACCACAACAATCTAAACAGCTGTCTCAAGCTATACTGCATGATAGTAACTACGAAAAAGTACAATAGCTGTTGAAAAAAGCCTTTTTTCAATTGCTCATTATTAGTATTAATTTTTATCGAACTACTTATATAATGTATAATGTATAATGAGTCTGTAAGTGAGATTCATAGCTACTGGTATCTCTTCTTATCTCCACACACTGTCTGAACAGCCTTTTTAAATTCATGTACCTGACTTTTACCGCTGTATTATTTGACGAGAACGGTTTAATTTACTTTGATCAAAGAGTGGACGGTTTATGGCACAATTGGAGCACCGTAGCTAATACTCACTGTGGGAAAATCCCCTGGAATTTCCAGCACTGTGTAAGGCCCTTCGACCAGTGCTTGGAGTGGACTATCGTCCACACAGCGATTATTATTCGACCAACAATTCGGATGGCACAATGTATAAAATACAATACATGTAAAACATTAGCTTTCAACCTAATCAATAAGGAATTTAAAGTAATGCATGCGTTACGTTCTCCTTCCCTTTTTGGATAGGTTCACCAAGAAAAACTCCCTAAATCCGTCAGCATTACTTTTAACACAAATAAATACGCCTACTACTAGTACTAGTACTAGTACGTACTAGTACTACTAGTACTAGTACATGTATCTGTACATGTACTACTGTACGTGTACATTCAAATTATGACTGGCTTGCCGGTTAATGAAAAGGCAAAAAGGCTAATTAAAAACACGTCCAAAGCCTAAAGAAAATTATTTTGTCTTCTTCAATTTTCGTATTTATACAATTAACCTACAACTTGTCCACTTGTGAATTTGGGATGCCAACTTCGATGGCTAAAAAAATAAGTCGACCCTGCATCTTTCTTAGTGTAAACCTGTTCAAGTTGACGCTCATCAGTTGGGTCACTTTCTCAGATCGCACCAGCAGGATTGTCAGTTGTAATATCCCTCTCCGATTGGAATGGTGGTTAATGTCTGGTGTATACTACCCACGGCTCCTTTGATTTCAGTCGCACATTGTTCATAACTAGAGTAACTTGGACCCTACGCCCTTTTTAAAATAAAAATAAAAAGGGCGATTGTAAGGGTCCAAGTTACTCGGACTAGTTCATAACACACTGGAGCCATGAACAAGACCAATGCAATGAGGTGCTGTTTGATAACTTACTTACCACTGTGTGAGTCCACGATTCTTCTGTCTACTATCTACTATCCCTGCTTCCCGCTAGAACTGAGCAGCTGGATGTTCTACCCGGAGGTCACTATAGATTCTCAGTCTTGCAGGGTTCCTTCAAGACAACGCAGATATGAGGGGAGGATCATGCACAGTGCATGGAACCCATTGATGGAACTCCGGGTGTACGGCGACACGCGTATACTACATAGTATAGTGTATACATACATTACATTGTATGACCGAGTGACATTATGTGCTATACATGTACATGTATGGTATGCGCAGCTATAGAGAGATCACGTGATAGCGTCTGCTCGCTGCCGTCAATGAATATTGTGACCCCTAGCTGAATAAGTACCCCCCCCCAAAAAAAAAAAGTTATACGCCCTGCAACGTTATACCATTACTTATAAAAAGAAGGCAATTATTGTGCTCGAAACATTGGAATGCTACAAAATCAGCACATTTTGAGTGATTTGCTACTGAGTATTTTTACACTTCGATGATTATAATTCATTTGGCGTTCAATCGGAAAGGACTTTGCAGGCCCGCATAGGCCTATATTTGTCAAAAGCGGATACAAATTATTTACTGCCTTTTTATCAGTACGTGTTATGTAGAGGGGTGGGGTTCGCGTGATGGGGTCGTGAAGAGGGGCGGGGCTCCAGTGATGGGGGTGTGTAGAGGGCGGGGCTTGTGATAATGGTGTAGAGGGGCGGGGCTTCAGTGATAGGGGTATATATAGAGGGGCGGGGCTTGTGATATAATGGGTGTAGAGGGGCGGGGCTTCAGTGATAGGGGTATATATAGAGGGGCGGGGCTTGTGATATAATGGGTGTAGAGGGGCGGGGCTTGTGATATGTGGGTGTAGAGGGGATCAGGCTTTAATGATATATATAGGGGCGGACTCCTGTGATATACATGTATGGGGATGTAAGGGCAAGGGTTTGACAGACAGTTGAAGGTTTGGGAATTGTTCTCATTTTGGTGGGGAGGGCTCATTGGATAAGGTTTGCCCTAGGACTGGAGTTAACCATCTTGTAGGAATGAATTCCTGGGTGCTAAGGTTTGCCCTAGGAGTGGAGTTAACCATCTTGTAGGAATGAATTCCTGGGTGCTAAGGTTTGCCCTAGGAGTGGAGTTAACCATCTTGTAGGAATGAATTCCTGGGTGCTAAGGTTTGCCCTAGGACTGGAGTCAACCATCTTGTAGGAATGAATTCCTGGGTGCTAAGGTTTGCCCTAGGACTGGAGTCAACCATCTTGTAGGAATGAATTCCTGGGTGCTAAGGTTTGCCCTAGGAGTGGAGTTAACCATCTTGTAGGAATGAATTCCTGGGTGCTAAGGTTTGCCCTAGGACTGGAGTTAACCATCTTGTAGGAATGAATTCCTGGGTGCTAAGGTTTGCCCTAGGACTGGAGTTAACCATCTTGTAGGAATGAATTCCTGGGTGCTAAGGTTTGCCCTAGGACTGGAGTTAACCATCTTGTAGGAATGAATTCCTGGGTGCTAAGGTTTGCCCTAGGAGTGGAGTTATCCATCTTGTAGGAATGAATTCCTGGGTGCTGTTTGCCCTAGGACTGGAGTCAACCATCTTGTAGGAATGACTTCCTGGGTGCTAAGGTTTGCCCTAGGAGTGGAGTCAACCATCTTGTAGGAATGAATTCCTGGGTGCTAAGGTTTGCCCTAGGACTGGAGTCAACCATCTTGTAGGAATGAATTCCTGGGTGCTAAGGTTTGCCCTAGGAGTGGAGTTAACCATCTTGTAGGAATGAATTCCTGGGTGCTAAGGTTTGCCCTAGGAGTGGAGTTAACCATCTTGTAGGAATGAATTCCTGGGTGCTTAGGTTTGCCCTAGGAGTGGAGTCAACCATCTTGTAGGAATGAATTCCTGGGTGCTAAGGTTTGCCCTAGGACTGGAGTTAACCATCTTGTAGGAATGAATTCCTGAGTGCTAAGGTTTGCCCTAGGACTGGAGTTAACCATCTTGTAGGAATGAATTCCTGGGTGCTAAGGTTTGCCCTAGGACTGGAGTTAACCATCTTGTAGGAATAAATTCCTGGGTGCTAAGGTTTGCCCTAGGACTGGAGTCAACCATCTTGTATGAATGAATTCCTGAGTGCTAAGGTTTGCCCTAGGACTGGAGTCAACCATCTTGTATGAATGAATTCCTGGGTGCTAAGGTTTGCCCTAGGACTGGAGTCAGCCATCTTGTAGGAATGAATTCCTGGGTGCTGTTTGCCCTAGGACTGGAGTTAACCATCTTGTAGGAATGAATTCCTGGGTGCTAAGGTTTGCCCTAGGAGTGGAGTTAACCATCTTGTAGGAATGAATTCCTGGGTGCTAAGGTTTGCCCTAGGACTGGAGTTAACCATCTTGTAGGAATGAATTCCTGGGTGCTAAGGTTTGCCCTAGGACTGGAGTCAACCATCTTGTAGGAATGAATTCCTGGGTGCTTAGGTTTGGCTACAATTGATGAATGTTAAATAAATGCACTGTTCAGCAAGTCTAAAATAATTTCAAAATAACTAATGTGCTCTTGTAGAAACTCTTTAACTGATTCATGTTGTGAAACTATCCAATGCAAAAATGTTCAAATAGTGGGTAATTGAACTGGAATAAACTAAGGGACAGGAGTGTACCAGATCCAAATTAGCTTTATTTATATCTTTAAACAACCCCAAAACACATGAAAATTACCACACACACTCACATACTCAAATCATTAGCTACACTTCCATTTTTAATCAGCTTCATCACAATTCCGTAAAACAGTTATTATAATTAATATATACTTTGCTTTATTCAACTGTACAAGAAACTAAGATTAATTTTTATTCAAATCATAAGATGCTTGAACGTGTTTTGATCCTAGCAGAAAAATGACACACATTTCAGAATGTTCCTGCTAGGATCGAAATGTTGGGCCTCTCAGTAAAAGGCATATTTCATCTCCTTTGATTCAGCAAGAAGTTGGCAACATTTGTGGTACTTAAACATTTATTTATCAAAAAAACATTCTACCTTGAATATTTCTGAAACAATAAGAACATCTTGAGGGTTCAACCCACAGAAAGATAAACTATTTCTCCAGGGAAACATGGAATGTGAAAACGTACATGACTACTTTGAACATCACGATTTCAACTGCAAATCCACTGTCATCTTCTCCATGATTTCCTCCTCCGATATCAGCTATACACCCAAGAAAAACAAAACAAAAAGAACGCATTTGAAATAAATATGTTACCGTCCATATTATGAACATCCTGGAAGTCTGGATTGATTACAGAAGCAAGGGGTGTGTCCTTACTTCCAAAGCAAAGGGAAAGGAAATGGTATTAAATGTGGCCATAAGTACAGTCGAAACATTAGTGCTTATTTTCTGCATAATAATCCTTAGCCTTATCTATCAGAGAACAAAAGTCCTGCTCTCGCGTGTAGTAAGTCTTTTGCAACTTAATAATCGGTTTAAGAATCTTTCAGATGATGTCAATGAATGGTATTGGGTCAGAATGGTTTGGGGTAGCACGAGAAAAACAAATAACAGAGGGGACTCTAAGAGTCTATCTGGACAATGAGGAATGTAAAAATGGTTTGTAGTGAACCTTTTGTTTTGGGAATACAGAACAATAATATATACAGTCTATGTTTGCAATGGTCCACATTCCCAGTTTTAATTCTTCAGATTCCCGATTCAGGTTTAAAGTTGATCCTATTTTGAATTGACCTTTTGGAATTGCCGATAGTTGAGCCGATGCGGATCCTTATGGCCTTCCTTTTCTAGAAGCTGGACGACTAAATCAACGATACGATTGTCATCTATTGTTGGGCTTAAAACAGACTTGTAGAAACGAAAGAGTTCATCAAAGCCAAGAGTTCCATCCTGGCTACAGTCCAGACAGTCAAAGAGAGCTGTAAAACATAGGCATCAATCCATGATTTAATCATTAACATACACGCTATAATCATTATCATACATGCATTAATCCATGCTTTCAAGGGATAACACAAAGAATAGCATCCATCCAAATAATTGTTCAGAAAAAACGTTTAGATTTCGGTGTGATGTAAAAGATTTCTTTTACTCTTGTCTCCCAAAATACAACATTTTAGGCAGAAATATTTCAGTACGAGGTTTCCATTATACTGTTATAACCATCTTCAAACTGCATAAGTTTCATGAAAATCTGTGAAAATCTATTTTTGGATCTTATCAATGTTGTGTAGGGACTTTAATAATTAACACACAGGCTATAATCATTATCATAGAGACATACGGGCTATTACAAATATTAATGTTGCAAATATTAAACAGCTGCCCTATTAAAAACCAGAGATTGGGATCATTTTTCGTGCTTAAGCAGTTTTATGACATCAACCTCCTGAAGGTGTTAGTGCAGTAGACACTGAGAACTGAAGTGCAGTAGGCCTATCATGTGACTGTCATGTGACCTACCCTTGGTCTTCTCTTGCACCGAAGCTCTTGAGCTCAGAACGGAGAACATCTTGAGGAAAGGCTCTGCTCTCAGCCTCATTGCTGGTCTGTCCATGTAAGCGTAGGCAATCCTCTCATAGAAAGGACACGCACTCAGAACTGTCATGTTACTCAGTTCTGCCATGGCAACGCCATCTTGGCCATTCACAGATTTGTCAAACTCTGAATAATATAGGATCAGTCTCTGGATCTCCTTCACTGAAACTAAAAGTAAAAGTGACGAGAAAGCAGACTTTAAGGACAGGCAAGAATCTTCCAAATTTTCCTCCTTACTAAAATTACCCAATTCTTAAAAACAGCGAGATGTTCATCCTAGGAGCAGGACATGTAATTGCCTTAGTAAACGGTCCTGCTAGGATCAAAATAACAGTGCCCAGTTCTCTTTGACATTTAAGATTAATTCGCTTTCATTTTGAGGTTTTCAGATTTAAAAAAAAAAAATTAATCAATCAAATATGATGACAAAGACATTCAAATTAATCTAATCATGAGAGTTACTGAACGTACAATGTGTACTCCGAGAGAGTTCTGTGATCTTCTCCTGTGTCAATACTGATTCTGAATTTCCCTGTAGGAAGAGAAAAAGTACCTCAAAATTCAAATTATTAAAGGAAACAAAACTCTATCAAACTACACAAATCTACAGTTCTGAAAGTAAAATCACATTTCGATTAGCAGCAGTGTTTTTTTTATTTACCACATGTATACATAGGGCCTATATAATATACCAACATTATGCTTATGTCTGGTTGGAATGAGCTGCACCAGCTGTTGTGATGCACTGAGCCAGGAAAGTTTCATGGGGGCAATGGGGGGGGGGGGCTGCCAAATGTTGTGGGGGGGGGCATCCATTTGGGCTGTTATAGTACTGAGTAGAAACTTGAGTTGGTACGCGAGGTTGGTGCTCACAACGTCAAATCCGAGGTTTGCGCAAGATCCAAGGTTTGCGCTCAACAGTTGTCTACTGTCTAGTACTTGTAAATGTACTTGTACTTGTATTGTAACTTACTGTAGTACTAGTACTAGTACTACTACTGTACTAGTACTTTGTAGTAGTACTAGTAAGTAGACTACTTCGACTTAAAACTAGTATTTAATTTTAAGTATAAGTGTAGTTGCGGTAACCGTAACCTTCATCCTCCTGAAGGTTGGAGACCTGTGGGAAGATGCAACTATAGTGATAAACCCTCCATGGATAAACTATACTCAAAATCCCAGTGGGGCGGGCGGGGGGGGGGGGGGGGGACGAGCTTTCATGGCACTGGGCCTCGCCTGTAGCTTCCAGGATACTGCTTGTGATGAAACACAGTCCTGCTTGTGCAGTAGGTATTTTGTGTATAACTGTTAGTGTTAGTAATAGTAGTGTTACCATGGAGAAAGGTGTTACTAGTCCCACTTACTGGGCCGATAGGAGCTCCCCTTAAACGAGTTTTGAGATTATCTGTCGCACTAGCTAGCACTAGCTAGTGCGACAGATAATCTCAAAACTCGTTTAAGGAGTCCTAGCGGCCCAGTAAGTGGGACTAACTTAGTGTTGTTGTCGTCGCAGTAACTAAAAAAAAAAATTCCAATTATTGGCAATATTTAGAAAAATAGAATGAGATTGGCTGTTTACAAAACACATTAATTTAATTATTAATTTACCCTACCATGTTTGTAGCATCAAGGTGTCATTTACAGATATCTTCTAATAGAATGCTCAACTTTAAGGCATTTTTAATTGTCACAAAATTGTCCGCCGTGCGTGAACTGTGGAAGGGCTTGATTTATGTATTTACGAGATCCAAGCAACAATCCACAGGCATGTGGAAAGGGCGCCATCTAGCGGCGAGGCATAACGAGAAAAGTCTGGTGCTCCGAAAGAAAAAGGGAGTTGCCATTGAGTTGGCTAAAGGAGCCAGACCAAACACATCTTTTGTCTTGTTTTCCTTTTTTTATTCACGATAGCATCAAGGCAATTACTCTGAAATGTATCATTGTGAATCGTTTAAAAGTCCTGTTTTTCTCAGAGAGCTTTTTGTAGATGATACTGATTAAAGACTGGAACGTCTTTTTAGTTAATACTATGAGGCAGCATGATTTCTAGTAGGTTACTTTCTTGTACTTGTAGTAGGCCTACATGTGTTTTCTTTGATAGGTTGTCAATCCTCAACAATAGATGGCGCTGTTTAGCACATGTGGGACAAAAACAAAACCATCGCGTCCAGGCACAGATCGTCAGGAACTCCAACAGTTTTTGTCTCGGATTCTGCGATAAATTAGCAAAAAGGGGTCCGACCGGTCCGTCGTTTTCGTTCTACTCAACAGAGCCAGTGTGTGGAAAACACGTCCCATCCAAAATGCCGAAAAGAAAGGTTTGTTCGTGTAAACACGTCGTTTACTTTAACTTTAAGTTCACTTTGCAACAATGCCCCAATTTACTGACTGCTGTACTGTGTCAGTGCATGGAGGTAGAGGCTCCTCTACCTCCATGGTCAGTGTCACTGCCTAGTACCATGGAGGAATAAGTACTTATTCCTCCATGGTAGTAGTACTACTACTAGTACTACTATAGTTGCGGTAACCGTAACCCTCATCGTCCCGAAGGTCGGAGACCTGAGGGTTACGGGAACGTATGTACAAAATTATAGCGAGGTTTTTGTTTTTACCATTTTGGAAACACCACTGTCCCGATCGCCCCCTTTTTCCACCCTTTTTAAAATCGCCACACACAATCTAAGGACATGCACTTGATCCCAAATGTATACTGAATGTGATCAGATAACTCAAAACATCGTGGGTAAAATACTTTTCCGAAAAACGGGCAGAAACTCACCAAAATACTGTCTGTAAATGTCCCGTCAACGTCTCCGCCAGGTTCGGAATCCGAACCTGGCGCCTCGACCAATCAGCGCTTAGTCTCGTGACGTATATCCCGCACGACGGTTATTTGCTGTTTCGCAATAACAGTCCACACTCGTGGTGCGCGCGCATATCCATTGTTGTATACAGTACCAGACGGCTCTTCACAGGACGATGACCTGCGCGCGCACCACGAGTGTGGACTGTTATTGCGAAACAACAAATAGCCGTCGTGCGGGAATACGTCACGAGACTAAGCGCTGATTGGTCGAGGCGCCAGGTTCGGATTCCGAACCTGGCGGAGACGTTGACGGGACATTTACAGACAGTATTTTGGTGAGTTTCTGCCCGTTTTTCGGAAAAGTATTTTACCCACGATGTTTTGAGTTATCTGATCACATTCAGTATACATTTGGGATCAAGTGCATGTCCTTAGATTGTGTGTGGCGATTTTCAAAAGGGTGGAAAAAGGGGGCGATCGGGACAGTGGTGTTTCCAAAATGGTAAAAACAAAAACCTCGCTATAATTTTGTACATACGTTCCCGTAACCCTCAGGTCTCCGACCTTCGGGACGATGAGGGTTACGGTTACCGCAACTAGTACTACTAGTACTAGTAGTACTACTATAGTACTAGTACTACTAGTACTACTACTGTACTACTACTACTAGTACTAGTACTAGTACTAGTAGCAGTACTACTACTACTACTACTACTACTACTAGTACTAGTACTACTTGTACTTGTAGTTGTAGTGTACTACTACTAGTACTACTAGTACTACAAAGTACTAGTACAGTACTAGTAAGCACTGTTCATGTACATTGTAACAATGTTAAAACTAAAACTAACACAGTTGTTGTGGCGTGTGGTCGAATTTGGTGGTATTTAAATTTAGGTAGACTTGCTTGGATGTATTCAATTCTGAAATGATTTAACATGGTGTAATATTTCACCCAAACCACTGAAAACATTTTAAAATGGTTGTAATTTTATTTAATTTACATCTGGTGTTCAATTAAGAATTATTTACCCCATCACTTCAGTAATTTCCAGTGTACACCAATTCAGTTTTAATTTCTTGTTCATTACATACAGAGTGACACATCTTCAGATGGGACTGTAACACAAGCAGAGGTGTGTTTAATGACTTCAGTAATTTGTGAAAATGTGATCAATTGTTTTCATAACTGAATAATTCTTCAAAATATCCCAATCACATTTACTTTCCTTTGTTCAGATGTTAACTTGTCATGTTAGTCTCAAAACCAGTGTCACTTGTCCGTGGATTTCATATTAAAGAGAAATTCAGTTATTGTTTTTCATTGCTGTTTTTGATCCATTATTTATTACTGTTTATTTTTGTAGGATGTGACTTCATCTTCAGCATCAACCAAAAAACTGAAGGTAAGAATCCTGAGTGATGCCAATGAGCCAATAAAAATACCACCCCCTGTCCTAAAAGGAAGTTGGAATGAGCCAAAGATATCTTGCATATCATGAAGCGTTAAGCCATCTTACATAAATTTCTCAAGTAATATGCAAAATGTTGCAAACTGCTTACTGACTAAAGTAGGAGCTTTCTCAAAGGCAGAATTGACAAATGTCCTGTTAGGATCGAAACTTCAGGCCCTCGTAATTTTTGATAGAATTTACTCAATCAAACAAAAGGTAAAATTGACGGACAGATATTGATGGACTAATTTTGATCGCCAATTTTTCAGATCAATCTGACTATTTAGAAGTTGAAACTGGATTTCTTGAATCATCCGTGGTTGTGTTTTTCCATACAATGACAGCTTGATATCAAGAAGGAGTCTGATGCTGCTGCATTGGCTGCCTTGGATGTGCCTGAGATTTATACAACAGAGAAGAAGTCACAGGAAGGGATGTAAGTAGGCTTACTTCAAGCACCTTCCATTCGTTGAGCAACATTTGCTGTTTTCTAAATGAAGGCTTAGGCTCAGGCTTCATCTCTGACAAAACCTGAACATCCAGGTTGTGGTTTGTTTCCGAATTTGACGGTTTGTTGGCTTGATAGATACAGAGTATTCACCAACAAACTGGGGCCAAACGCTTGTTTCTAGATGCCTGTGATATTATAACGAGTGAGATAAATATGACCGAAGCCTAAGCCCGAGCCTAAGCCTTCATTTCGGAAACAGCCTATAATTGAAATGTTTTGAATTTACACAGTTTGTAGATGGTCATGATCTTAGAATCCTCATGTTGAAATCTTACGGTCTGGGATGCTGTACTTCTCGACAAATAGTTTATTGCTTGCAAGTAATAAACTATTTCTTACACTGCAGAATGGTGCGTAAACCGTGATGGTTTTTTGCAATTTTTTTACTTACTCAGATAACCATTTGAGCTAAAACCTTCACAGTATTGCTTTTTTGAATGTTTAATTGTTTAACACACAAACTGTGGCAATCTTTTGACCTTTACCAATGTTGTATTGGGCCTTTAAGTGGTTAAATTTGTCATCCACAGATTGTCTACTGAGAAATCCATTAGATGATTTGGATCACCATTGACTGGTCATCAAAGAAGCACCCAAATAAAATTTTGTTTTTGGGTTGTTTTTTTCTAGAGAGGCCAGTCTAAAGATCGCATCTTGGAATGTTGCTGGCTTGAAGGCTTGGCTTAAGGTAAACAGTATTCTTGACATTTACTATCTATCCTTTGTAAATCACTCCTGTAAACCATGTACATGTAAGAGATACACAAATGACAACCCCCAAACCACACCCTTACCCATTACCCATTACTACACCTTAACCCTAACCCCCAAACTACACCTTAACCCATTGGCACCCCAAACCATACCCTTATCCCAATAACACCCCAAACCGTACCCTTAACCCAATGGCACCCCAAACCACACCCTTACCCTAATCAAAGATACCAATAAACTACACCTTAACCCATTGGCACCCCAAACCATACCCTTATCCCAATAACATCCCCAAACTGTACCCTTAACCCAATGGCACCCCAAACCACACCCTTACCCTAATCAAAGATACCAATAAACTACACCTTAACCCATTGGCACCCCAAACCATACCCTTATCCCAATAACATCCCCAAACCGTACCCTTAACCCAATGGCACCCCAATGGCACCCCCTTACCTCAAAGACACCATTATAGCCTCACCCTTGCCCAAACTACTAAGCTACACCCCAAAATCATACTCTTAACATAAACCACACCCATAAACCCCTACCTTTACAATAGCCTTTTATACCAACCACACCCTTTACACCGACCACACCCTTTACACCGACCACACCCTTTACACCAACCACACCCTTTACACCCACCACACCCTTTACACCAACCACACCCTTTACACCCACCACACCCTTTACACTGACCACACCCTCGTGGTTTTTTCAATGAACACCCCAAAGCCCCTATATCTTGACATAACTCCACTAGCCTCCAGTGTTCTGATCTATATCTGAATTCCTGTGCTTTCCAGAAAGATGGCATCTCCTACATCCAGAAAGAGGATCCTGACATGTTTTTTGTCATGGAAACCAAGATTGCTACCGATGCAGTTCCTAACGAAGCCAAGGTAGATGGTTACTATACCTACTGGTATGGAGCCACTGCCAAGAAAGGTTACTCAGGAACGGGTCTATACACCAAGAAAGAACCGATCAGTGTCAACTATGGAATAGGTAAGATGTTAACTATGGAATAGGTAACATAACATGACTCCAGCCTCCCCTCCAGGCAGTCAAATCTTCGAGTTGGTCGGCCACAACCGAGCGTACAGATTGCGGTGAAGAATGTGGGTGGAATTCCACTGCCTGACTGACGACCGTTGGGCTGTGTGGCATGCCAACACAATGTCCCCCGCGTGCTTTCAGCAGCAGCGCGGTATCCCTCGATCCTGCACAGTAAAAGTCCCACAATTGCACAATTACTGCTGCTAATCTTGCAATTCATGTGACAACTTGCGTCAAAAAGGGTCTTTGTACTGATTCGTCTTGCTTTGTTCTAAGCTGAATCGAGTCTTTGTTTAAAATGTGGACAATAGTGGTGCCCGGATTCGGAGGGCCCCGTTGCATAGTCAAACCAACGGAGCTCCGATTTTGGAGGTCCCAGCGCGAAGTGGTTAAGAAGTGTTCATTGTATTTGCTAATTAGCCATAAGGCCAGAACTCTTGCCATATTCTGACCCAATTGAGCCGAATTCTATGACAGGTATTGCAGAGCACGATGAAGAGGGACGAGTAATCACTGCAGAATATGAGGACTTCTATCTTGTCGGTTGTTGTAAGTTTGATATTATGTGGAAACCATGCCTTCCCTTTGTTAAATGTCATTTTAAGAATTACAAAGGCCTCATGTTTTGATTTTAGCAGGACCTTTCTCAAAGGCAGAATCATTCTCATGCTCCTGCCTTTGAGAAAGTTCCTGGTAATGATTCAAATTTATGTTAAGTTTTGGTCTTTTTTGGCATTCGGTCATTTTATTTGTACCATTTAGCAACATTTTAGCATATTACATCAGTAATATTAGCTTCATTGTGTATTTTTTTTACCATGGTTTCTACAAAACCAATATTCCATGTGAATGTGGCTTTGTATATATGTTTGAAATATAAAGTAAAATTAGAAAGAAATGTAACAAATGCCTTGAATTTTCTGATGAATTTTATTGGAAGATGTTATTTTTCTGTTGATCTTCTCATTCTCAGATGTACCCAACTCTGGACGTGGGCTGACAAGGTGAACATTAGTTTGTTACTTTGTTGGACTGGTTCACTTTAAAGAATTTTGTTTTATTTGTTTGGATGCTAAATATTATTGTTATTACTCTCAATAAATGTGTAAAACATATGTGCATGTACATACGCACTTTTCTTTACAAGTAAATCTTAAAGTGCTACCCTTGCATTTTTATAACCCGTCATTTCAATTTCACTGAAAAATTTCAATCAAACATTAAAAGTGAAAATTGACTGATAACTTTGGAACAGTTTTGAAAAAAAGCAAAGACAAGTTTAACGTGTTACTTAGTGAAAAGAAGTTTGAAAGTATGAAAACAAAACCTAAATCTTCCTATTAAATCAAAGAAAGTTTTAACAATGACTAGTTCTTTCAAGTTATTGACTCTGATAGCGCATCTGTTCATCTTATATCCTGGCCTGTTTGTTTGTTGACATATCTGTTTGTTTGCTTGCTTATTTCCTTTGTTTTTAGACTAGCATACAGACAGGAATGGGACAAGGCTTTCAGAGGATACCTGAGTAACCTGGATAAGACCAAACCAGTCATCTACTGCGGTGACCTGAATGTTGCCCATGAGGAAATTGGTAAGATGCAGACATGATATACAAACAGTTCCTACTGCTTACTGACTACAGTCACCAACAACCAAATCTAAAATTACAAACTGCTTACTGACTGCAGTCATTAACAACCAAATCTAAAAAAAAAAGCTGATAGATACAAAGATGTGATCTCAAATGACATGGTGTACATCATTTTAAACTCAGCTGGTTTCATTGTTTTTATTGATTTGTTTTGCTAATACTACTCAAATAGAAAAACGGTTTACACAGTTTTGTCAAAAAGTTAATTTTCCCTTAAATGTTTGCCATCCAAAAAGAATAACCAGTTGAATCAAGTTTGTTTCTCACTTTGCTTTTTGGAGATGACATTATATTTTAAAATCCTTGACGAACATGATTGTTTTCAAACCTTTGGAATTGTTTTAATCTTTGATAATTATCTAAACCATTTATTGTTTAGATCTTAAAAATCCCAAGAGCAACCGCAACAAAACCCCAGGCTTTTCTGATGAGGAGAGAGAAGGAATGACGGCCCTTCTAGAGGAAGGATTTGTGGACTCATTTAGACATCTGTATCCTGAGAGAGAATACGCCTACACATTCTGGACCTATATGGGTAACAGCAGGGCCAAGAACGTTGGATGGTGAGTACTCCTACCGGCTCTTTGAGGAGAGAAGGAGACTACCGGGTAATTCTATTAACCCTAACAACCCACAGAAATTCCCAAAGAATAGGATTGTTTGTGTCATTCTACTCAAACCTACTACTGTACATGTATTACAGAGTTTGTTTGCATCTGAAAGACATTTGATATTAAGGCAGTTAATAGTGGAATTACTAAAACCTACTACTGTACATGTACTACAGTGTTTGTTTGCATCTGAACGACATTTGGTATTAAGGCAGTTAATAATGGAATCACTAAAACCTACTACTGTACATGTACATGTACTACAGAGTTTGTTTGCATCTGAAAGACATTTGGTATTAAGGCAGTTAATAATGGAATTACTAAAACCTACTACTGTACATGTACTACAGTGTTTGTTTGCATCTGAAAGACATTTGGTATTAAGGCAGTTAATAATGGAATTACTAAAACCTACTACTGTACATGTACTACAGTGTTTGTTTGCATCTGAAAGACATTTGGTATTAAGGCAGTTAATAGTTGAATTGCTTCTGCCTGTCTGAAACAGTGGAACATCGCTATAAGAAACGCCGATGTAGCGAACATTAGGCTATAACGAACATGTCCTTTGGCATTTTTGTGTACATGTGGCCATACATCTGCTATAAGAAACGACCGCTATACCAAACAATTTCCATGGGATGTTGGTTATAGTGACATTCCACTGTAGTTGACAATTTGGTAAAGCCCCACCTAAGGTTTAGAGAACTCTAGTACTAGAGTACTAGAATGTTCAAGCAAAAGCTTGGATTTAATCATAGTCCACTCTTGTCATGCTGTATATTGTGTTGTGATCAGCTGGAAAGAGTCTTGGTTGAAAACTTGTGTGCATAGCAACATCACCAGTGCTCTGAATTAGGATTTCCTGACGGAAAGAAGTCAAGAAGTCAGTGGGCTGTATTCATGCAGTCATCAGTGGACTGTATTCATGCAGTCATCAGTGGGCTGTATTCGTGCAGTCATCAGTGGGCTGTATTCATGCAGTCATCATTGGGCTGTATTCATGCAGTCATCAGTGGGCTGTATTCATGCAGTCATCAGTGGGCTGTATTCATGCAGTCATCAGTGGGCTGTATTCATGCAGTCATCATTGGGCTGTATTCATGCAGTCATCAGTGGGCTGTATTCGTGCAGTCATCAGTGGGCTGTATTTGTGCAGTCATCAGTGGGCTGTATTCATGCAGTCATCATTGGGCTGTATTCATGCAGTCATCAGTGGGCTGTATTCATGCAGTCATCAGTGGGCTGTATTCATGCAGTCATCAGTGGGCTGTATTCATGCAGTCATCAGTGGGCTGTATTCGTGCAGTCATCAGTGGGCTGTATTCGTGCAGTCATCAGTGGGCTGTATTCATGCAGTCATCAGTGGGCTGTATTCATGCAGTCATCAGTGGGCTGTATTCATGCAGTCATCAGTGGGCTGTATTCATGCAGTCTGTACAGTCTATACATGTGTACATTGAAGGATTTTATTCTCTATTGCAGGCGTCTGGATTACTTTGTCATCTCTCAGCGACTTGTGCCTAAGCTTTGTGACGTTGGTTTCCGTACGTGGATAATGGGAAGTGATCACTGTCCCATAGCACTACACATGGCCATGTAATGGCCCCATGGATGCGGCATTAGACCATAGGAACATTGGTTGTGTCTCTTCACATTTGGGTTTTTCCCTTCAGGAGTTCAGATGGAAACTGTGGTTGGGAACTCAACACAAATGAGACTTAAGGCTTTGCATGGTGGGTGAATCAATATAGGAAGGTTTGCGGTGAACGCCATGTATCAGGTCTCTTAAAGGAAGAGGTATGGTTCTGAGAGTTACCACTCAGGTTCTTTTCAGAACCATACCTCTTCCTTTAAGAGACCTGATACATGGTGTTCACCGCAAACCTTCCTATATTGAACTCAACACAATAATGCAAACTTAAAGGAAGAGCGCATGAGCTTTGTGAGCAACAACTACTTCATCCGATGCAATCGTCAGTTAAATTTGATAAGATTGGAAGGTTTGCATGGTGGAAGTATCAAGTGTAAGGTTTGCGATGACACCATAATACCGGTAACTAATCTATTTTGAGAAGCGGTGTGTGGCTCTGAAAAGAGCTGGTAACTCAACGTTTCAGGCATTGTGTAATCTGCCCACTGTCAGGAGACTGCTGGAGTTATTTGATGCTTTTTGAAGCAGACCTTTCATCTTTTTCCAGATAAAAAAAAATTAAAAAATTAAAACGTCACTTTCTCCAGTCTTTTTTACACTTAAATGTAACATTAATTCCTAATTCCGAAGATGTATTTGTCCTGTAGCATTTTTGTCTTTGTGGAATTTTTTGTATGACATTAAATATCCCATTATTTGAAAAAATGGTATACATTTATTACAACAATTGTAACTTTGTACCCGTTCAGTTCAAACATTCATTGTCGATGCTTGGGGTTCCTGAGCTTCCAAATGGCAAGCATTATAGTTTATACTAAGGTCACCAGTGATATTTCAAATTATTGTTCACCTATGTATAAATATTTTAGATCATCTGAAATCAGTTTATACAATATACAAATAATCCAGAATGGGGGGGGAATGGAATTCTTTAAGGATCATTATGCATAGTGTCAATTATCGAAAAGTTAGAAAAAATACTCCGATTTTTGCCAACCAACCTGTTGACAACTGTGGGTAACTGAGCTGTTACCGAGGAGGGAACTGGAAATCTGGTTTAGAAGTCCCATCTGTGGCCATCTTAACTCCTTTGATGTCTATAATCATCCACTGCGACAAAAACAAAGCGAATATCTGAAAGACAAGAAATAATACAAGTATGGTTTTATAGACTGATTTAGATTTGTAAATTCTAGGCAGAAAAAAATAATGGGCCTCGATGCGCGGGTCATCACGCGCATCAGATACTACGCACGCGCGCGTATTTTATGGAAATTGAATGTGATTGGTCGATCGTGAAGGAACAGCGCGTTGAACGCGCGTCTGACTGTCTTGATCCCGGTACAGGAATGCGTTGCAGTCGTTTATGATTGATGCCATCTTGTCAAACGGTGTTGTCAGTGTCGTCATATTTTGCTCAATTTCAACCAATTTAGATTGGTATGGTCATGTTTACCTGGAGAAAGAGTGACCCGAAGGCCAACAGTCCAAGAAGCAGTATGTTATCTTGCATCCACAGCACGAAGGAATCCACACACCCGTGAGTATGTATGGTGGAGTAGATTTGGTATCGCTACATCAAACAAAACGAATAAGATATTATGTCATTCTTTCCAACGAAATAAAATCCTTGTCTAATTAGGGCATTCCGCATAGATAAAGGTGCTGAAATCATTGATATTATAACAACTAACTAGTGATGAAAAGACAGTTCGGGTGGGTTATTTCCTAATGAAAAACATCGATTCATCGACACAAAATAAAAATGTTAAAAAAACATGACTTATGTATAATACATAGTAATATAATATTGAAAACCGACCTGAAACATACGAAAATGTCAGATGACCGGATATTATTTTGCATTCGAGTACGAGTAGCAGTCACTTTCTAAAAAAAAAAAAAAAAAGGTAAAAAACCGACATGACTGTAAAGACCGTGCAGGGCTCCATAAGTCAGAATCCTTCCCTGTGCTGTAACACGATCAGCATGTCTTGGAATAGTAGCTATCGTATAGTACTAGTAGTTTGCCGTTGCGTCCAGTGCTGCTAGTAATTAACATGTATATCATTTGCAGTTTGGATAGTAGAAGCTGCATCGATCTTTGTCCTCTATATACTCACCGATTTGGTTCTGATATCGAGACCGCATTGGAAGTTCAAATCTGCGTCGATGCAGCAAGAATAGGGAACACCACACGCCTCTCTACCGGGTGACGAACAGTTGAAATACACGTTCATCTCCCAATCGGCGTAGCTTGATGCACCACAGCATCGAAACTAGTAGTAGTATAATAATATGACCAGTGAGTGAGAAATCTCGTCGCCGAATGTACGAACATAATGATTGGAAACAAAGTATATTTTGGTTGTTTACCCAAAATATGCTGATAATTAGTAATTAAACAATGACCTACCTCAGTTTGGACGTAATCGATGACGTCCTGCAGATCGGCGTCGTCACGGTAACGGACCATAGCGCGCGCCAAAAAACCGATGACCGAGTCGACGACTGTTTCCTGAAGCAACAGCACAAGTAAGCCTCCGACAAATTGCAGGGCCACGAGGAGTACCAGCGAAATGCAGTACTGCGGAGTAAAACATAAAGTCCATAGGTTTTCGTTGATTTATTTATTTTATTTATGATAAAGGCATAATATGCAAATCAGAACAGTGAGCATGCACTAACGATGCAACTACATGTATGTAAACTGCTCACTGACTAAAAAGACCAAAAAGCGAATATCAAACAGGAAGGTATGACGTTTCGATCGATCCTAGCAGGACCTTTCTCAAAGGCAGCCTGGCGTTTCAATCCTAGCAGGACCTTTCTCAAAGGCAGCCTGGCATTTCAATCCTAGCAGGACCTTTCTCAAAGGCAGCCTGGCTTTCAATCCTAGCAGGACCTTTCTCAAAGGCAGCCTGCTGGCGTTTCAATCTATAGCAGGACCTTTCTCAAAGGCAGCCTGGCGTTTCAATCCTAGCAGGACCTTTCTCAAAGGCAGCCTGGCGTTTCAATCCTAGCAGGACCTTTCTCAAAGGCAGCCTGGCGTTTCAATCTATAGCAGGCCCTTTCTCAAAGGCTGCCTGGCGTTTCAATCCTAGCAGGGCCTTTCTCAAAGGCAGCCTGGCGTTTCAATCCTAGCAGGACCTTTCTCAAAGGCAGCCTGACGTTTCAGTCTAGCAGGACCTTTCTCAAAGGCTGCCTGGCGTTTCAATCCTAGCAGGACCTTTCTCAAAGGCAGCCTGGCGTTTCAATCCTAGCAGGACCTTTCTCAAAGGCTGCATGGCGTTTCAATCCTGGCAGGACCTTTCTCAAAGGCTGCCAGTGCCTGGCGTTTCAATCCTAGCGAGACCTTTCTCAAAGGCAGAATTAAAGCCTTAATTCCTAGCTGCTAGTATCGAAACGTCACACCCTCCTTATGTTTGAGAGCAATTTTGTTGATATAATTATTTACCGCGTAGAGAAAGTGTAGGTTTTGCCTCAATGCCCCAAGACAGCCGACGGTTGACAAACAGAAGAGAAAACAGCCGCTGGTGATGACGTAGGTGGTGGGGTCAGTCTCCAGGGTATTGAGGTCATCAAAGCCGCCTTTGGACGCTTTGGCCCAGACCCCTACGATTACCATGGCAGTACCAATAACCTGTATTGAGATAAAGAAGTACAAGGTCTATATCTCCTTCCCGAGACTAGTTTATTCTGCCTCTTCCCTTCCCTTGATCCTTTTTTTTCAGTCTCTACTCCTCCCTTCCCTTTCCTCTCCTCTCCACTCTCATCTTCCCGTGATCCCTTTTTTCCTTCCTTTCCACTCCCCTTCCCTTTAATTCCTTTCCACTCTCCTCATTTCCCCTCTTCCCTCTCCTCTCCTTTCCACTCTCATCTTCCCGTGATCCCTTTTTCCTTCCTTTCCACTCCCCTTCCCTTTCCTTCCTTTCCACTCTCCACATTAAATTTCCCCTCTTCCCTTTCCCATCATTTCCACTCTCATCTTCCCGTGATCCCTTTTTTTCCTTCCTTTCCACTCCCCTTCCCTTTAATTCCTTTCCACTCTCCTCATTTCCCCTCTTCTCTTTCCTCTATTTTCCACTCTCATCTTCCCGTGATCCCTTTTTTCCTTCTTTCCTTCCTTTCCACTCCCAGTTCCCTTTTATTCTTTCCACTCTCCTCATTTCCCCTCTTCCCTCTCCTCTCCTTTCCACTCTCATCTTCCCGTGATCCCTTTTCCCCTCCTTTCCACTCCCAGTTCCCTTTGATTCTTTCCACTCTCCTCATTTCCCCTCTTCCCTTTCCTATCCTTTTAACTCTCATCTTCCCTTCCTTTCCCTTCCATTTCCTCTCCTCCTCTCGATCCCCTTCCCTAGATGTTTGGGTCCAAGTCTGTAGTTCGCCTTGCATAATATGCTTTGTTTACCCGACTAAAACGGCTATAGCCACTTCATTTAATTTGCGAATAACGTTTACTGCATTCCGTCCACTCACCCAAATGAAGAAATTCAGACCAAACAGCAGGTACTGACGGAAGGAGGCGCATACATTACTCGCTGGGTCGCTATCCGACATCTTCACTGACTGGGGATATAAGGCCTCATCAGTAGTACGATTGATTGCACTAAGCCCTTAGTGTTCATGCACTGCACGATGTTCCTGAACCATTAGCTTTATAGAAAATACATGAAAGTGTTTCCATATCTGAGTCATTTCATCTGCAGTCGGTCATTTTAGAATAACCATACATGTACATCAAAGAATAACGAACCCAATTGGGTCGTGCATAGGCCAGGCTGTACATCACGATGCACTGTGTACATGTACTGTACATGGAATATACGCGTACCTGGTTACCGCGGTACGTGATGAGTAATCCACACAAAGAACTGGAGGTCACGTCCTCATAAATTATTCATTATCAGCACCGCTATGATGGGCGTGGCCAAGGAGGGGGATTATTGTACATTACCACAGAGAGTGAGGAGGAACTCGAGAGGAAGAGGGAAGCTTGATCGAGAGGGAGGAGAGGGAAGACTGGAGAGAGGGAGGGGGAGAGAGAGAGAAAGGTGGAGAGAGAGGGGGAGAGGTGGAGAGAGAGGGGGAGAGGTGGAGAGAGAGGGGGAAAAGAGAGGGGAGGGGGAGGTGGAGAGAGAGAAAGGTGGAGAGAGAGAGGGGGAGAGGGGGAGAGAGAGGGGGAGAGGTGGAGAGGTGGAGAGAGAGAGAAAGATGGAGAGGGAGGGAGAGAGGGAGAGAGAGAGAGGTGGAGAGAGAAAGGTGGAGAGAGGGAGGGAGAGAGGGAGGGAGAGAGGTGGAGAGAGAGGGAGAAAGGTGGAGAGAGAGTGAGGGAGGGAGAGGTGGAGAGAGAGGGAGAAATGTGGAGAGAGGGAGAAATGTGGAGAGAAAGGGAGGGAGTGGAGAGAGAGGGAGAGGTGGAGAGGTGGAGAGGGAGAAAGGTGGAGGTGGAGAGGGAGGGAGAGGTGGAGAGGTAGAAAGGTGGAGGTGGAGGAGAGAGGGAGAGAGAGGGAGAAAGGTGGAGAGAGGAGAGAGGGAGGGAGGGAGGTGGAAAGAGAGAGGGGAGAGACAGGGGGAGAGGGAGGGAGGGAGGTGCAGAGAGAGAGGGAGAAAGGTGGAGAGAGAGAGATAGAGAGGGGGAGGGAGGGGGAGAGAGAGGGAGAAAGGTGGAGAGAGAGAGAGAGGGGGGAGGGAGGTGGAGAGAGAGGGAGAAAGGTGGAGAGAGAGAGGGGGAGGGAGGTGGAGAGAGAGGGAGAAAGGTGGAGAGAGAGAGGGAGAAAGGTGGAGAGAGAGAGAGAGAGAGAGAGAGAGGGGGAGGGAGGGGGAGAGAGAGAGAGGAGGGAGGTGGAGAGAGAGGGAGAAAGGTGGAGAGAGAGAGAGAGAGGGGGAGAGAGGGGGAGATAGAGAGGGAGAAAGGTGGAGAGAGAGCCAGTCATTTTGATCCAGGCATAATGCATCTTCTTACATCAACATACCAATACCTGTTTTTAAGAGACTCATATGTCGGGTATTTCGTGTCGTTAAGTTTCAAATTTTATTAGCTTAATGTGTCTGCCTATATTTTCATTTCATATTGAAAAAAATGGTAGCATTTTAAGAACATAAAACTATAGCCATAGTTCACAATACATGTATCATATTTTTTTCTAAATTCGTGTTGGGAAAATAAAACAATGTGAACATTGGAATATATATTACAAATTATATATATATACATTATGTATTTATTTTCAACACAAAATGTCATGGGCCACCAGCTTCCTCCCTAGCCAGACCTTTCTCCAAGGTACATACCTGACCCATTTGGCTACATTTTGTCTAATTTCAACGGGGGAATGATCCATAGAGCTATGCGGCAGTCAATGGTTGAATGCTTCGGACTAGTGCCCCCACCCTGGCAAAGACTAGTTGACTATTATATTAGGGAAGGCCACCATCTAAGGACTGGATAGCTCAGATGTTAAGAGTGCTGGTGTGCCAAAGACTAGTTGACTATCAGGGAAGGCCACCATCTAAGGGCTGGATAGCTCAGATGGTAAGAGCGCTGGTGTGGCAAAAGACTAGTTGACTATCAGGGAATGCCACCATCTAAGGGCTGGATAGCTCAGATGGTAAGAGCGCTGGTGTGCCAAAGACTACACCTGTAGCTGACTATTTGGGAAGGCCGCCATCTAAGGGCTGGATAGCTCAGATGGTAAGAGCGCTAGTGTGGCAAAGACTAGTTGACTATCAGGGAAGGCCACCATCTAAGGGCTGGATAGCTCAGATGGTAAGAGCGCTGGTGTGCCAAAGACTAGTTGACTGTTAGGGAAGGCCACCATGTAAGGGCTGGATAGCTCAGATGGTAAGAGCGCTGGTGTGCCAAAGACTAGTTGACTATCAGGGGAAGGCCACCATCTAAGGGCTGGATAGCTCAGATGGGAGAGCACTAGTACATAAAGTTCCAGTCCAC
Source organism: Luidia sarsii (assembly GCA_949987565.1). Lineage (NCBI taxonomy): Eukaryota > Metazoa > Echinodermata > Asteroidea > Paxillosida > Luidiidae > Luidia > Luidia sarsii. The sequence goes on along the minus strand of OX465114.1, from coordinate 13,873,462 downwards.
TCAAAATGTTCTCTGCCATTTTGAAAATAAAAAATAATTAATCCTTAATACAAATTTCCATTTAATCAGCTGAATATTTGCATCATAATGTGGAATAACTGATAACAGTTTATAGTTTAATCTGCAATTGAAATGAGTGAATGAACATGACACCTGAGTTCAATTCAAACGTTAACATTGAAGGACATAGTTTATAAATCCTCATCAATCTAAAATTGTGTGCTTATACTTTGGTTTGCACATTTCTTCATTTTGGACAAGAGAGAATGTTCAGGTACCTGCTATGACCCTTTGATGTGCTCCTGATGTGATTTGATATTCAAGCTTGACCACACTCTTCATTCTATAGAAATGAAGGGGTTGTTCGTGGAAAGGGTGATCAGGTATTAGGCAAAGGAGCTCACGCAGGAGACGATGGGCCAGCGGCATTGACATCCCCGGTTTCTGGCTCCCCACCATCAAACGCCACGACCGCCGACCCACCACGGACGGGGCCGCTAGTGGATGCCAGAATCGCGCGCCAAACCGCACAATCACCACTACGACGTCCGCAAACCGGTACACAGGAACCGGCGAAGCGGACATAAACAGACGCCGCAGCGCGCATTCTTCAGTTGCCTGATGAAGGTTAGCAGTTAGCAACCGAAACGTCGCCACCAGCAACGACACATCGCGTGACCTAGATCACCCTTTCCACTTACTCTTCATTCTGTTAGCTAACAATGACGTGGTACAGCCATTCAAACTGCTAACTTATTCCGCTGCAGGTGAGGACGTCTACCAAAAAACCTTCCAGATAACCTAATACTGAGTTGTGTATCGCCGGCTTTTAGTTTTCCATCTACTTCACCTCCAAACCAAATAAATTCCAAACATTTCCAGTCTCAAACGCTGATTGCTTTTCATTCTAACCTTTGAGAAAGGTCCTGCAAGGATCAAAACGTCATCTCTCTACATTCTTAAGATTTTCATTTCGGTGTATGAAGTCAATATGCAGCTTGCAACAGGTTTGTATGATACTTAAATTCATGTTCAACAATTAGGAGTTAACTGATCAATGGGTGTGTCCTTGTTATATCCCTCTGGAAGAAGATTGACGAGGATTTCCCCCCTCTTCCTCTCCACGTGAGCTAGGAACTTAGCCACCCTCTCCTGTCTATCCCGGCTGTAACCCTGGACATATTTCTGCACGTTTCTTGAGGATTCTTGTTCTTGCTTTTGTCTGCTTTCCATTTCTCGGATGGCGTTGTTTAGATCGGACCTTCGCTGTCTCTCCATGACCTCTTGTTGATTAGATTCTCTTGCCGCCTGCAAAATAAAACAAACAGAATTTTGTGAACATATTCCAATTCAATGGGTTTTGTTTTTGGCAATTAAGATTTTTAATTCAATCACAGAATGGAATTATTTTCTATTAAAGGTAATTCGAGCTTTGAGACGTTTTCTGTAGGATCCAACTTCTGTCCTTCTAAATTTGAAAAGGGACTAAAAAAGAGTTCGAGTTTAGAGCCCAACAGTTTATTTTATTAAGATAAACTTGAGATAACCAAAGAGATGTGCTTTTAAAAAATTCAAACTTTACTAAATTATTACAAAAATTACTAAATTATTACAAATCTATGATGTATGCAAGAAGACTATTTATTGCAATAGCAAGAGCCAATGACATCACCGTCACCGTATACCCAGCTATTGTGATTCAAAACTCTTTGGACTTACTGTAACTGATGCATAATTGCTTTGGTAGTGAAGGATTGCGGAGTAGAGATGCCAGAGAGTAAACTCAGGCCAAAGCACGTCGACGAAAGACAGAACTGAATAGTTACTCTGTTCAGAGGAAAGAAATCAGAAAACAGAATTCTAAATGGCAGCATCTATGTTGCAGCATGGTTGGAGTTGTGCCTTTCACTAATGTCTGTTTTTACCTTTGTGCTCTTACTGTGACCTAGGCCCTCTCCCCCAAGAAAAAGAAATAAAAATGTTCTTCACGAAGGTCAAAATGGTCTTGTTTTTCTGGTAATTAAATTCTAACTCTTAAAGTTCATGTGTGCAATAATGTTAAACAAAGGTCAACTATCCTGACATTTTTCAATGTTGTTGTTTAGTCGGGTTCAAATCCCTGCCCAGTCAAAGTTTTTCGTTGCCATTTTTTCAATTTGTTCATAAGTTCCCAGTCAGTTTTTCAATGAGTTCTTTGACTTAAATTGAAAAAGCTGCATCCATTTTGGGTGATTCCCGAGCTGCCGTAGCAAAGGTTTACAAGAATTGGTTCTTTGGATCTGAATGAAAGCAAAGGGTGTGATCCCTGGAGATATACGGCAGTTAATGGTTGAATTGATTCTGACTGGTGCCCCAACCCTGGCAAAGACTAGTTGACTATTAGGGAAGGCCACCATCTAAGGGCTGGATAGCTCAGATGGTAAGACCGCTGGTGTGCCAAAGACTAGTTGACTATTAGGGAAGGCCACCATCTAAGGGCTGGATAGCTCAGATGGTAAGAGCGCTGGTGTGCCAAAGACTAGTTGACTATTAGGGAAGGCCACCATCTAAGGGCTGGATAGCTCAGATGGTAAGAACGCTGTTACGCAAAACAAGAGGTCTCGGGTTCAAATCCCCATCCAGTCAAGTTTTCTTCACCAATTTTTCAATTTGTTGTTTATCACTCACATAGTTATCTGTGTTTTTGGATGGTAATTGCAGGATACCTTGGACGGTGTCATTCTGTGCACGGCTAATATTAGCAGTCAACAATGTTCAACCTAATTGTGGACGTCTAAACCTTCTGCAGCTTTTAATCAATAGAAACTCCTTCATCAATCTGAGAAAGACTTACCTGCCATAAAAGGAAGTCACTCAGTCTGACTTCCCCCGAGGTCCTGACTAATAGGTCAGGGTCAGGGGATCGATTGGTGTACAGACACTTCTCAAGAAGTCCCTCCGATACATCACTGTGACAAGAAGCGAGGAATCAGAATGGAATCATGTAAGCTGTGGGTTTGTTATGTGGCAAGTCTCTTCAAGGAGAGGAGAGGATTTCAGAAGAACCGGTGAGTGACAACTCCACAATTCAGCCACAGTGATCTGGCCATCCACAGGAAACCCATCCACCACGCCAAGCTACACATCTCACAGAATCAATGTACAAGGAAATTGAAGAAACCAACTTCTATCGAAGCTTGCTCCTATCCATGAAGTCACAGGACTTAAAGTGGTAACATGCAATTCTGTACTTCAAATTCTTGAATTTTAATTTCGGATGGTACTTATTTTAAGAACAGAACAAGGAAATCAGCTGATCTAAGGAGAGGTTGCATTCCTGTAAAGACAAGCTTCAAAACAAAACTGGATTTTGGTAACTGGTAACAGACACTTTCAGACATTTCTGCATACCTCGGTCTTAGAAGTCCTTCTTCTACTCCAAGAGACATTTCTCTCATGGCATTTGTGATTTCATTCCTGGATGTATACGCCAAGCAGACATTTAAGATTGCACTGCAGGAAGGAGAGATCAGAATAAAAGAATCTTCTTAATGTCGATTGTTATATCTTGGATGGATGATTGAGAACTCACTGCTCAGCTATATTTCAACTGAAACAATACACTTTGACTGGAACAGTCGCACTTTGACTGGAACAGTCGCACTTTGACTGGAACAGTCGCACTTTGTAACCGTCACATTGACAATCCCACATGCACTCAACTCAACTCACAGGTTTATGGCATTTATCGCCATCAACTCCAGCTCCAGTAATTGTACAAGTTGATTTCAATGGGAAAGATGAATAGAATTTATCAAATTTATAGAATTGGTTGGCAATAAAGGCTGCATGTTGAGAATGGACCTTATGTAGTGACATCGTCATGGATATGATAAAAGTATGCAACATAAACATAAACATGCAGCACACAGGATAGGGCATTTCATGACCTTTGACCTTTTTGTGAGGGTTCTCCTTTCCAAATGACCTCCTGTGCCTGAGGTCAATGCAGGTGGTATTCAGAACTCACTTGGTGTTGTTCCTTGAGAAGTGCATTGCCTCAGCTACAACCTCTTGCACGTCCTTAGGTAGCTGGTCGAGTTCACCCAAGACTCGTATACACACCCCATGCTTCATTAGTTGTTCTCTGCAAGAAGAGGAGAAAAATGGAGCCAATAAAAGCATGAATATGCCTAGAGTATAGATGACATCCGACGACCTTAAATGGTGACCATGGTGACCTTAAATGACCTGCAACGACCTTCAATAATATATAATAAGGTGACCTATAAGGAACAATGTATGGTGACCAACAATGACATACCAGTAAGCTGACCTCTGATGACCTACACTGGCCTGTGTTGACCCCTCATGACCTGAGATGACCTATAATGACCTGAGATAACGGGTGAACCCCAGCCTCTCATCTTATCCTCCCATTACAAGTCATCAGTCAAGATTGACGAACGAATGACGTGGAAGATAAGCAGACTTGACTGAGCCCTGACGCGGGTTTCAGCAGCCAATGGGATCCAGGCCACTTTTTAAATTTCAAGTTTTGTCAGGCAGTTATTTCCTGAATATAACATCATTACATGCAGGAATCCACTACGACATGTAGTACTTCATTGTCATGGAGATTTCTGAAACGGATGAACTTGATGGACCCATATAAAGTAGACACCCTTTCTGAGGCAGCTGGATATCTAGGATTTCAATCATCTTACTTTTCTTCAAGCAGTCGGGCAAATTTCTGTCTGGCAAGGTCCATTAAACCATCCACTTCTTCCTTTGAGCGTTTGAAATTCTCTGTGCTGAAGGCATACACAGTGACTTCCTTGATGTCAAAGTCCAAGCACCACTGTAACATCTGAAAAAAGGATTGGAGGTTTGAAAGATGAATCAATTCTGTCCAACAGCATTGAGACTATGATTACGAGTTCAAAATAGTTCTATTATGCAAACTTGCATTGCATTTTTCACGAAGATCTCTGAAGAACTTTTCGTTTTTCAATCTCGGCCCAGAGGACCTCTATCCAAGGCAGAATGACTTCCAGGTGGTTGGTTTATACATTGTACATGTACATGTTCATGGCTTGAAAAAAGAGGAAGGTTTACGGTGACACCATGTAACACATCTCTAGGGATAAGATGTGAAGGTTTGCATGGTGGAAGTACCAAGTGGAAGGTTTGCAGTGACACCATGTAACACATCTCTAGGAATACGATTTGAAGGTTTGCATGGTGGAAGTATCAAGTGGAAGGTTTGCGGTGACACCATGTAACACATCTCTTTTGAGAAGGAGTGTGTGGCTCTGAAAAGAGGCTTCTTTAGAGGAATGCGTGGGTCTAAAATGAGCCACGCACTCCTTCTCAAAAGAGATGTGCTACATGGTGTCACCACAAACCTTCCACTTGGTACTTCCGCCATGCAAAGTTGCAAACCTTCAAGTCTCATCAAGGTTCAAAATGATTAGTGGCCACACTGGCCACTGAATAGCCACTGAGGGCGCTGTTACCATTTGAAGTAGCCTTGATGTCCCATGATTAATACCTCCCCTCAAGTTCACTTTGACCTTACCCCTATACTAACTATACTGCCTCACAATGTTCACATGTCTATCTTACATGTCTATGTTACATAATGAAATGATTCAGCCCCAAAATTAACGCCCTAAAAAAAATTCTTGAACAATCTGAACTAATTGTTCAGATCAGATCTTATTAGACCGATTGCGCAACCACTGTTTACATGCCATCACATGACATAGAGTTGGTATTTGTTCATCTCATTTGGCACAGAGCAGCGATGGAAATGTACAAAGAAGAATGTGGACGATATGATAGTCTTCTTTGCTCATTTCCACTCCTGTTCTGCACCAAATAAGATGCAAAAATACCCACTAGTATAAGTCACGTGATGGCATGTAAACATTGGTCTATTAGGCTGATTAGATCTCACATGGCTCACCTCTGCCATTTTATCAAATCCCCTTCGGTGACCCTCTCCCTGTTCCACGGACTCCTTCTTGGCAAAGCGACGGTTGCCATCCATGATGAAAGCGATGTGCTTAGGCACCCGTCCTGTCTTCAGTACCCTTGTGCACAAACTCTGCAGCCATGTTTTCTGTACTCGGTATTTCTCCTCCGGAAACCACTCTGAGTCGACTGTCGTTGTCATGGTTACCTCTCACAACTAGACTTAAAAATAAATAATGACACATTTTGAGGGCTTTGATCCAAACTAAACCTTTGCAGAAATGTACACTAGTACAAAGGGGATTCTACTTCCAGAGACAGACTACTCCTGAAACATTTGGGAAAGGTCCAACTTGCATCCAATCCTCACACCCCTAACTTTGTTTTTAGATTTGCAAATTCCGTCATGATTTGTCAATAAGCAGATTGTGATATCACTAATGAGTGTAGTACCTGGTATTGGTAAGGGGTCACATATTTCAGTAATTTGTAGAACTTTATTAGTCCGAGTAACTTGGACCCGACAAGTCACCCTTTTTTTATCAAATTTTGAAATTTTGAGTAAACTCAAAATTTCAAAATTCGATAAAAAAAGGGTGACTTGTCGGGTCCAAGTTACTCAGACTAGAACTTTATTACAATCTGTTTAAAAGCTACAGTCTGTGTAGTGTGTAGCGGCTGTAGACCATTGTGAGTAGTGGCTTGAGTTATTATCAATATTATCATTTATTTGGCATTCTACTTGCTCCTCTGGCAAAATTATAAGTTAATATAACATTTACAGCAAGAAGGCCGGCATGACGTAATGAAAATTGGCCAATCAAAATTAGGGAATGGCAAAATAGCATTTACAGAAAAATGCCAGTGCCACAAAAAAAAAGTTTAATAATAATATAATATCTAACTCTAGTTAATAAAACTTAAATTTCATATTATTTTTGTAATTTTGAATTATTAAATGGTAATATTTATGGTCATAATAGTACATTGCTAGTTTCATTATAATGAGCGTCACACATCAAAATCATTAAAGAGGGAGTACAGAAGTGAAATCACGCAACCGCTTCGGGCACAAGGTGGACCTAGTTCACCGTGAGCTGGTACTCACTGGTAGTGCCTAGTGCCTAGTGGTAGCTGCTGCCGTGGGGCGATCGCATTCAAACCACGGCGTGTGGACACAGCGCTGTCCCGGTCAATGTTCCCGAACACAACCATATTGATCACCCGTTGAAATACTGATTAGTGATTGGAGTCTAACTATAACATCTTTACAAAATTACATGTCTACTTACCATGTAGGAGCTATCAATTGGAAAATAAATAATTACCAACATAAAATCCTTCGAGCTCTTTCGAGTTCGTCACACCGGTCACATCAATCTGATGCAACGTTGGATTTATGTATGTGTATGTACATGAAGGTCCACATGTACATGTTCACGTACATGTACATGTACATGTACAATGTACATGTGCATGTGCATGTACATGTACAAGTATACTCACATAACATGCGGGCGTACTCCGTATATAATTCGCAATCACATGTACATGTAAATAACTGCACATGTACATGTACATGTACTTCTAGAGTTCACTGATCGTGTGCGGCATGAACATGTATAATTATAATGTACATGTGCATGTACATGTACACATGTTTTTATTAATAAAAATTATTATGCCCATACATGTATTCTACATGTACATGTACACGTACATGTACTTTTATATGCACTAACCCACGTGTCCATTGTATGTACATGCGCCCATATTTCAGCGACTGTTGTCTGTATTTGCCCAATCAAACAGTAAACAGTCACTATTTCTCGGAATGGGGTGTATTTTTCATGTCAGAGGTCAATTCATGAACCATTATGACGCGGAGAGATACAGATTTTGCAAGGAAGGTCAAAGAAAACATCACATAAAGATACAATTCCTGGGTTTTGTTATCACGAATCTACGGTTGTTTATTACATTTTATAAATGTGGAAACCCCTGCAATACGCTTTAGAATATGGTGGTACGACATTTGGTCCGTGGGAAAATGCGAACTATTTGACGCGGAAGGTCGTATCACACGATGCATGTTCATCGTAGCGAATCCAAATTGTGTGGTCATGTCGCCTGTCGGATTTTCAGTGAATTTACTCGCATTTTTAGGACGTTCTTAGAAGACAGTAGAAATTAAAACACACATTCCTGGGAGGGTATATCACTTGACAGTTATGTCCGAAGTAGGAGGTGGTGCTAGGAAACCGTCTCCACTCGAATCAGGTGAGAATTTGGCCACGGTTTTGTTGGTGTTTTGCCGCGTTTGCAGGACCCCGTTTTGTTTTCGTTGTCGTCACATCAATTTTATTGAAATTTGTGTCGACTTTCTTCACAGAATTATACTTCTTGGTGGTCAAATTTCTCGCCGCTGGACCATGCAGAGCAACAGCAGAGGTATGTATTGTTTCTCCAAATGTATTTTAGGGCTCGGCTCGTGACATTTGGCTAATATTTTGTATTTTTCTTTCAGGCTCTGAAGAGAGAAATCGAGGAACATGGGGTGAGTGCCGTTCATTCTCGTTTGTCAAAATATGCGCTTTTCGCGAAACTTTTAGTAGATTTTTATCGAATTCTCCTCACATTTGAATGAGATTTGATTTTTAAATATAGAAATCGTTAGAATATGAGTTGTTTTCAATGTTTAAGTAAATTTTCCTTTGTTTTGTGCCAAATTTGCTATTTTTTAGCTATTTCCAAGTCGATTGGACTGGTTAGGAAATGAACATCGAAAGAGCTTCGAAAACTTGGTAAGACGCGCGTCCAAACTTTTTCTACTATTGTTAAATAACATTTTTTACAAATAAAGCTTTAAAATGTAATTTATTTTTTTTTAGTTCTAAGCTGTTTCAAACATTCATACAATTCATATCACGCAGTTTAAGGAAGATTTGGTGGCTTATTTCGACCTACAAATGGCAAAAAACGGGAAAAATATGCTATTTTTCAATGCCCACCTAGCAGGGCAGATATTTGCATAATGGTAAATGACTGCTATCCGCTGACGTCACGAGCCCCTCTGAGCGCCCCAGCCAATGAGAAGGAAGCACGCTCGTGATAGCGCCTGGCGGGTGAACGGGTCAAGTCTATTTTTAGCCCGATAAGGGATTGGACTGTGGAAGCAGTCAGCCACAGCTGCTCATGAATATTTATGACCGTGTAGCGCGCCCTGCTCAGTGTCACATTGACTGTACATGTACATGTACATGTACATGTACATGTACTGTACATGTACAGTATTACAGTACATGACTTGTGTACGTACGTGTACATGTACAATGTACATGTACATGTACAGTACGTGTACACATGTACATGTACACATGTCCATGTACACATGTACATGTACAGTACATGTACAGAACTATGTACAACGTACATGTGTACAGTACTGTACATGTACAGTACGTGTTCAGTTTTACATGTGTGCACATGTAAATTTCTTCTGTACAGTATGTACATTTGTGTACACTGTACATGTGCCTACATGTACTTGTACATGTACATGTACATGTGTACATGTACTTGTACAGCATGTTTATTCTACAGTGTGTGTAAAGGGCTGATATTGACTATACATACACAGGAAATGCACCTGTCATTCAATTATGAACCTGTGTGGGAATAATAAAAATACATGAACGTGTTTACATGTTCATTATGTGTGCAGTTGCGTACAATTAAATTGCGGCATTTCAAGTAATAAAACAATTATAATTTTAATATGAAAGTGAATAATTACTATAATATAATTATATTAGAATTTACTTGAATGTCTTAATACAACAAAGTGTTATACTAATGAATTATCACCGGTGAAACCAAATACAATTCCATGAACAATTACCATTACTAATTACATACTAGAGACCCTCAAATAGTAGGCCTATATCTTAAAATGTAGTGAATCATTTACTGGTACTCAGAAATTTTGACATTTAAATTCATGCACATCTGCCAAAATGTGGAAAATTGCTTACATTTTATTACAAATAATTCACATGTACATGCATATTTTGTGGCAATATATTGTAAAGGAATGCGTCCTTTTACAAACTGTGTGACTTATTTTCTGAATTAATACAAAAATGAATGAAAATGAATTAATGTGCGTTGTTGGAAATTCCCGTTCTATTCAGCTTAGAAAACCTTGTAATTGTAAACATGTAGACTGTAATTGATGAAATTCATCTAGCATTGATACCAGGAATTATCTTGATATTTAATATTTTCTTTAATTGAGGAACATTTAAATGAGTATTGGATTCATTATTCTTGAGGGAATTTGTTTTAAGGCTTTTTTTTTTTAAGTTTGAGAAAATCTTAATGGTTGGTGGATGTCCCCTCCCCAGAAAAGATGGTAGAGCATTTTGGAAGGTCACCATCTAAGGGCCGGATTTCTCAGGTGGTAAGAGCTCTGGTACATCAAGCCAGATGTTCTACGCTCAAGTCCTGCCATGTGCTTTGCCAATTTTCTCACTCTTTAAACAATTTCCAGTCGGTTTTCCATTGCTTTCATTGAATTTTTGTAACAATTTTAAACACTAGTCACGATCCAATCAGCACATTGCCAGCGATCATCTGCTGCAAGTATGTGAACGGATTGGGCCTCTTCTAGACAAGGAGGTGAGATCTAGTGTGCCTGGTGTTCGGTCTCTTCTAGGTTCCAGCTCACAATCTCTCCTTCGCAAGACACAAGGTAAGCCATTGATTTCAGAATTATAACTAATGAACAAAAAATGGAAATCATAAAATTTAGTGGGCCTGACGTTTCGATCCTATAGCAGGACCTTTCTCAAAGGCAGAGTGACAAGTGTCACTCTGCCTTTGAGAAAGGTCCTGCTAGGATCGAAACGTCAGGCCCACTAAATTTTATGATTTCCATTTTTTGTAATTTTAGTCAGTAAGCAGTTTGCAACATTTTTTTATATCAAAAAATGGAAATGTTTACTACTAGTATAGACTAGGACTGGAACACGTGGCTGTCTAAATTCTCGAGATTAAAGTTGTTTGTTTTTATTATCAATTTACAGCAGTGGAGTTAAGGAGAATTATAACAGTACTAATCTTTTGTCAAAAATAAGGAGGCCCTGACATTGTTATCCTAGCAGCAGGATTTTTCTTAAATGTGGAGAAAGTTCCTGTCTTTGAGAAAGGTCCTGCTAAGATCAAAATGTCAGTCCCCCCTAATTTCTGATTTTTGCTTTTGGGGTTTTTAGTCTGTAAGCAGTTTGCAACATTTTTCATATTTCCTAATCTTTTGTATTTGTTTCCCTCTTCATTTGCTTTTGCTGGTGTTTTTATTTCAACAGATTCCCTTCCATGTCGATGGCCTCCCTCTGTCTTTGCAGCCACCATTCATCAACGGCCCCTCATACCTCCAGTCAAACATATCAAATACCCAAATACATGTAAGCAGCCTGTCAACAAACCTCATTTACACTACTTATTTCTCTGCTGGCGTCAATTTGCTGTCGTAACCAGGACAACTGAATTTCATTCAAGATTTTTCAAAATTCATACAATTTTTCAAACTGAAACACGAATTTCTTTTAAAATGTTTTAAGGAAATCTATCAAATTGCTTGCTATTCTTGAAAACTTTAGAGAACCTAACATTTTTATTTCAATTGAAGCTTTTGTACCATTCATGAAATAGTTTGTTTCTTGGTAGGTCTTTCATTAAATGAAATTGTGTTTTTGTTGTAGTTCATGTGATACAAGGACGGTTACGGACAGGAATTGCTCGAAGGAACCACCTTTTGCCAACATCGCAATATGTCAAAACAGTGGTCCATCTGCGTACACTGGGCCATTTATCCTCCGTCTATTGCGTGGCTTTTGACCGGAGAGGAATACGCATTTTCACGGTAAGTTAGGCACGTCCAGATTCCAGAGATGTCTTTGAATATTACTCCAATCAACGCAGAAGAGAGATTAGTTGCTTGTGTCTCCTGAGAAGCCAGTGTGGTTCCAGATATGGATTAGATCTTCTAACTGGGGCCACTACCAAGCACTGATTGACTATTTGGCATGCTGCCTTACCTAAGAGCTAGAGTGATGAGAGCTGCTTCAAGTTGCAGACTCAAATCCTGGGTTAATAAATTTTCTGGAATCCCATTTTTTGATTATTCAATTTATATTTCAAACCAACAAAGGAAAGTTTAATTGACTTGGAAATTTCAATTTGACCTCGTCCTGGTCATGATTTGAGCTGTGGTCAGTACTCTAACTAACTAGGCTATCTAGCCCTTATTTAGCAGCCTCCCCAAACAGTCAAGTCAACTAAACGTGTCTTTGCTGGGATATGAATAAATTATATTTCCATAGATTTTAAGGTTGATTTACTCCGTATTTAATCCGGGGTCGATTTCACCAAACTCTTCATTACTTACAATTAATCGCAAGACAATGAGTGATGCACAGAAAATGTACGGCCTAACACGGCTTACAATGGCTTATCCATCGTTAGTTGAGTTACGGGCTTTGTTAAATCCACTCCTGATACGTTATGGTACTTGTATGTTGTAATGTAACAGGGTGCAGACGATCACTTGGTGAAAATTTGGAGTTGCCATGATGGACGTTTGCTGGGAACTCTTCGTGGCCACGCTTCGGAGATTGTGGACATGCATTTGAACTATGAGAACAGCATGCTTGCTGCCGCCAGCATTGATAAAGTCATCCGAGTCTGGAACCTACAGACCTTGGCTCCAGTTGCTGTCTTGACGGGACACACGGCAATGATCACATCCTTGGAGGTAGGGGAACTTCTCCTATTCATCTTGGGTTTGTTTGAACTACTTACCTGTACTAGACCTAAAACCTCTCAGGACCATGGAAATCTGCTAAGCAGGAAAAGTCTTCATAAGTGGAAAGGGTGATCAAAGTCACGCGATGTGTCGTTGCTGGTGGCGACGTTTCGGTTGCTAACTGCTAACCTTCATCAGGCAACTGAAGAACGCGCACTGCGGCGTCTGTTTATGTCCGCTTCGCCGGTTCCTGTGTACCGGTTTGCGGACGTCGTAGTGGTGATCATGCGGTTTGGCGCGCAATTCTGGCGTCCACTAGCGGCCCCGTCCGTGGTGGGACGGCGGTCGTGGCGTCTGATGGTGGGGAGCCAGAAACCGGGGATGTCAATGCCGCTGTCTCGATTGATGTTGTTTCGGCAAACTCGGATGTGGATGGCCTCCTTGGAAAAGTCTTCCTTATGCAAATGGAATTACAACACCACGTGGATGTGATGTCAATCACTTTTGACTTGTCGTCCACTCTTCTTTACCTAGCATGAAACAAAAGCAAAGTTGGGGTTGGCAAGGTGATCCTACGAATTATGACTTTTTGTGCTTGAGCAATTTTTGCCATTTAAAGCCCCTACGCAACATTGGTCGAGGTCAAAGAATAGCATCCATACGTTGTCTGATCCAACATATGCATGAAATAGCAGCTCAATCCGCCAAACGAGTCTCGAGAAAATTGTGAAAACCGCTTCATTTGTTTCACAAAAGTGCAGCATTCCACGCCGTACTGTTCCGAAAAACAGTTTAGATCTCGGTGAGACGTAAACTATTTCTTTTACTCATTTCTCCCAAAATACAACATTTTAGGCAGAAATATTTCAGTGAGAGGTTTTTACTATAACCATCTTCAAACTGTATAAGTTTCATGTAAATCTGTAAACAGTTCTGTTTTTCGATCTTACCAATGTTGTGTAGGGGCTTTAAGCGGCTCTATGAAATTGGGCCCGTGTTTCTAACCTTTCAGTGTGCAGAACCTTCCTCAAAGGCATAATTTGAGAATGGTCCTACAAGGATCGAAACGTCAGGTCTTTCTACTTTTTGAGAACTGATATTACGATTTATTGTAGGTTGTATTGGCAACCAACATAAAAAGACAAACTTAAATGGTGTCTTGAACTAGATTCAAATGACCAAACCTTTTGAGAAAAGAATTTATATGCCTTGTTTTTTAGGATATTTTTTCCTACATTAAAATATCAAGCCCTCTGAAATATTTGATATTTGCTTTTATCTTTGTCGTTTTCATCGTCTTGTGCTTTTGACACTGATATCAACTGTTATGCCTTGCATCATTGTGTGATTTCAATTTATCTTCCAGTTTTCTCCATATAACCGTGGCAACAGTCGCTACATGGCAACCACAGGTTCCGATGGAACGTTGTGTATTTGGACATGGAATGCCAACACACAAGCTTTCAAGTAAGATTCATGTCAGCAAGTTTATAAACTGTTATATTAAACCGTTCAACATTTGCTTACTGAGTAAGAATGACTGCAATTTGTAAAATAAAAAGGCAGAAGAAAGAAGCTGCTGAAAAACATCCTGTAATATCTCAACTTTTGCAGTAATAATTTTGTTTCTGTAATACTCTCAGAATCATATCTTTTCTGTATTGATAATTCTCCTTCCTTTTGCCTTTTTATGACCTTTGACCTACAGTCATCGGCCAATCAGATTTCAGGAGAGGTCACGTGCTGGAAGTCAAATGCTTTGCCTTTCCTTCAGTCCAGGTTGGTGGCCAAAAAGAATGGAAATCTTTCCTTGATCAAATATTCAGCCCACCCTATTCCTCAATCCTTTCCCTTCTCTTCTTCATAATGAAGGAATGTAAACCTCATATGCTGTAAGTCTGTAATAGGATTCTGCATTTAGGAGATTGTACTTCAACAAGGGTTTGGCCTACTGAACGTGTAATTAAACACTGCTGAATGCTGCATTGATTAAGTATACCGTGTCTAATAACATGTTGAGTTGGGCAAACCCTTGTTGATGTATAAACCCTAACTACCTCTTTGTTGTAAATAGCTTTACCTCATTACATGTATTATGAGTTTTACAATCCCAGAGAATGCTTCAATGTTTGTCTTTGTTTCCAGGTGGTACGTTTTTGGCTGCTGGTAGTTCTGATGCTACAATAAGGATGTACATATTTGGAAGTAATGGGCCAGAGAAACAGTGTGAATTAGAAGCCCACACGGTAAGTGGGAATCCAGTTTTCCATTGTCACCATGCGTGCACACAATTAGATACATACCTGGTTCAGGATTAACAAAATAGACCATTAATGGTAATTTTTATCACAAAACTAAGATTTCTTGAGCAGGTAAACCTGTTCAGTGTTTACCTAGTGTAGCTTTTACTTGTTCTTGTTGAATGTTTTTACAGCGTGATGATTTATTTCTCAATTCTTAGTCAGGTTAGTTGGCTAGGATATTTAGTGCAGTAGGTGCCCTCCAAGTTGCCTGTACAGTGGAATGTCGCTATAAGAATGCCGATATGCCGAACATTTAGCTATAAGTTATAACAAACATGCCCTTTGGCTCCCGACGTACACATCCGTGGATATAATGGTCACAACTGCTGTAACGAACGACTGCTATACCAAACATTTCTCATGGATCCCTGGATGTTCATAATAGCGACATTCCACTGTACACATCTACATAGCAACATTCCACTGTACATGTACAATGCACATGTGTATACTGGCTCTATGTCCTGTATTGCAGAAGCTAGCAATAGAACTGTCTACTTTGTAACCATAGTATGACCCTTGACCTTTGACCTTTTCTTGCTAGGACCGTGTGGATAGCATAGACTTTTGCCATTCCAGCGAGCGTTTTGTGAGTGGAAGCAAGGATGGTACGGCCCGTATTTGGAGATACGAACGTCAAGAATGGCGCAGTATTCTGCTCAACATGGATGTCCGAATTCCTGGGTATGCTCCATATTCTGTCTCGCTCTGAGAACGCCTGTTTTTACAAAGAATACGGCTATAATATCCTATTAAGTATCGCCATTAAATCTACAACCATTGAAGTGGGACCATTCCTGCACATGATTTCAGTGGTTATGTCTGATTGAACTCATCATTTCTTGCCACCAATTGCAAAATGTGATGCACAGAAACCATACAGCCTCATTATTAGATATCTATTGTAAGTTCAGTTAGATTGCATCACCCACACACTCTATCTATCCCGAGGTGTAGAACGGAGAGGTATCGGAACAGCTTCTTCCCTCGTTCAGCCTCTACCTGGAATTCCCTTCCTGGTTCTTGTTTTCCCTTAGCCTACAATCTTGCCCTTTTTAAAAGGAATGTTAATTCCTATCTCCAGCCTTCCTGAGTCCCTCTCTATCTCCTTCTTTCTCTAGCCCTTAACCTTGAGTGGCTTTTCAGCCTTGTTTTGGGCAATTTTGCATATAAACAAAACAGGGGGCATTGAGAAAACCACCCAGGTCTCTGGAAATTTAGATTTTGCTTTATTTATCTTTCCATGGAAATCGATAGAGCCAAAACGCCCGGTATTGATGATTCCAATAAGATTATGAAGCATCGAGTTACCATGGTAGGCTGGGACGTCAATGATCAGAGGGTGGTGACGGCTGTCAATGACCACTCCCTACGTGTGTGGGATTCACACACTGGCAAACTCCTGCAGGAGTTATATGTAAGTATCCATGGCAACGCTTTGCAGTGTTTCTCTCTGAGGCGATAACAAATTTGTCTTACAATCTGCTCATCGATGTGATCGACCAAAATTTGTGAATCGCAGAACTATAGAGGGCCTATCGGGACCTTTCTCTACCTTTCAGAAAGGTTCTGCTTGAATCTAAACGGTCTTATTGTTCGGATGTCTATTTCTCAAAAGTTAGAGGGCCTGACGTTTGATCCTTTTTTTTCCAGGAAAGGTCTTGCTTGGATCAAAACGTCAGGCCCTCTAACTTTTGAGATTCATGTATTGCAGGTCGTTTTAATCAGTGAGCAGTTTGCAACAGTCTTTGTATTAACTTCAGATTTCTATTTCAATAATTTTAAGATAACCTAGGAGGGTAGAAGTCAACAAGATGCATCAGTTGTACCAAGATGTTTGATGTAATGGTTGGGTGCTTCCTAAGTAGTCACGTATCATTGCCGGGGTGGGGGGACGCCAGCCAGAAGCATTTAACATGAACTTGTCGCATATCTCCAGACGGTGTTTACCCCTCATGGTCTTTTCTCCTTTCTTGAAGTCCCACACAGATGAGATGTTTGTTCTGGAAGGTCACCCTTCAGATACCAGAGTCTTCCTGAGTGCAGGTCATGACGGTCTGATCATTCTGTGGGATCTGGACTCTGGAAATAAGATCTATAGTTATTATAATAACGTGAGTAGAATTGCCACAACCCTATCTTCTTAACATTTTTACAATTTGTCCTTTTGTAATGTGCTTCATGTTTTTGTTTCTTGAAAATTTAGACGGCCTGACATTAGTTTCAATCTTAGCAGGAGACTTTTGAAAAATGGCAGAAAAACTGGTCCAGGACTTGAATCAGAAACCTCTGATTTTGCTTAGCAGCACTCTGACCATCTGACCTATCCAGCCCTTAGATGGTGGTCTTCCCAAATAGTCAACTAGTCTTTGCCGGGGTGGGGATGCCAGTCAGAAGCAATTCAACCATTAACTGTCGTATATCTCCAGGGATCACGCCCCCGTTTTCATTCAGATGCAAACAACCAATTGTTGTAAACCTGGCTATGGCACCTCGGGGATCACACAAAGTGGATTTTTGTTTTGTTTTGTTTTGCAGATTGAAGGTCAGGGACACGGTGCTATTTTTGATTGTAAGTTTTCACCCGATGGTCAGTATATTGCGGCCACAGACTCCCATGGACACTTGACCATTCTTGGATGGGGAGCAAGTAACCAATATTCCAAGGTAGGCACTCAATACTTTCAGGCTGCTCTTTGGCTGTCTGGATAAGAATGATATAATAGGAGGGTTTGCGGTTACACCATGTATAAGGTCTCTTAAAGAAGAGGTATGGTTCTGAAGAGAACCTGAGTGATAACTCTATAGGAGGGTTTGCGGTGATACCATGTATAAGGTCTCTTAAAGAAGAGGTATGGTTCTGAAAAGAACCTGAGTGATAGCTCTATAGGAGGATTTGTGGTGACACCATGTATAAGGTCTCTTAAAGAAGAGGTATGGTTCTGAAGAGAACCTGAGTGATAACTCTATTGGAGGGTTTGCGGTGATACCATGTATAAGGTCTCTTAAAGAAGAGGTATGGTTCTGAAGAGAACCTGAGTGAACCATACCTCTTCTCTAAGATACATGGTGTCACCGCAAACCCTCCTATAACTCGGATGTTTTTCAGAACCACACCTCTTATTCAAGAGACCTGATACATGGTGTCACCGCAAACCCTCCTATATTGTTTCACCCACCGTGCAGAGCCTTAAGTCTTATTTATTTGGATGAAAATGATGAAAGTTCGAGGTACTGAAGTTTTGATCCAAGGACAACCTTTCTCAAAGGCAGAATGACAAGAACAAAAACAGGAATGACGAGAAGTAATACAGATTACAGTGTGGAGAAAGGAGGAAAGCTGGTTGATAGTGAGAGATCACAAGAAACCTCATTGAACGATTCTTTCATAAGACCATTTGCTGAAGGATTTCTTATTGTGCATTGTCCCTGTCTTAGGTGCCTTTTGAGCAGTTCTTCCATACTGACTACCGGCCATTGATGCGTGATGGTAACAACTACGTCTTAGATGAACAGACTCAGCAAGCTCCTCATCTGATGCCTCCACCCTTCCTCGTAGACATGGATGGCAACCCTCACCCCATCCAATACCAGAAACTGGTTCCCGGCAGAGAAAACTGCACCAGCAGTGCATTAGTGCCTCAGATTGGAGTGGCTCCCAACGGTAGGTTGAACATTCTCAGGCTAATAACCATGTGTCAAGAGATGGCCCTTTTAGTCATTATCCCAACCTGTAATTGGCAACTCCATCACTTTTGGATTTGGTCTACATATAAATAAATAAGAACTGCTAACTTTTGAACAATTTGAAAAATTGGCAAAGAAAAATTTGACTGGACTCGAGAACTAACGTACCAGTGCTCTTCCATCTCAGCTATCCAGCCCTTTGGGAGGCCACCATCTAAGGGCTGGATAGCTCAGATGGGAGAGCACTGGTACGTTAATCCGGAGGTCTCGGGTTCAAGTCCCGGTCCAGTCAAAGTTTTCTTTGCCAATTTTTCAAATTAAATAAGAACGGATGAATACTCACAACTTACAGATGCCGCTTTAAGATAAGCCAGGTGGAAAGAGTGCATAAGTTTCCATGGCAACAGCTTCTTCATCCGATGCAATTAATGATGGCCCAATGTGGCTTGCCTGAAGTTTTCAGCGTTCTGGTTTAACAAGGTTTTTTTGTGGTCCTGAAGGTAGACTGGCAGTGCATACCAAATGTGTGTTTCACTATCTGATACCATTTCCTAAGAAGCTGATCATTAAAACTTTCCTCAAATCTATTTACACGGACAAAAAGACAATGCTATAAGTTTGTCATTCTAGAACTACCGGTAAGTGTTGGGGAAGAGAAATAGGAATGTCGAGAACTTTGTTAGTGTTTACCATCTCCGAAGCCCTTTCGGTAATTTTACCAAAAATTTAAACAAACATTTTGCCGACTACATTCTGACCACAACAAAAAAACAAAAATATACAAATCTCCAGATGTTAGCGTGCCTGAGATTGGAGGATATTTCTCTGCCTTTGAGAAAGGTCCTGTCAGGAGCCAAACGTAAAGCCCTCTTCATCATTGTGGTCCTTGAACTCAGTAGAAAAACTTCAAGTTGATGAAACACTGACTGGGAACTTTTGAACAAACTGAAACAAATGGCATAAAAACTTTGACTGGACCAGGATTTGAACCCGAGACCTCTGGTTTTGTGTACCAGCTCTGTTCCCATCTGAGCTATCTAGCCCTTAGAGGGTGGCCTTCCCAAATAGTCAGCTAGTCTTTGGCATACCAGTGCTCTTCCCATCTGAGCTATCCAGCCCTTAGATGGTGGCCTTCCCTAATAGTCAACTAGTCTTTGGCACACCAGCGCTCTTCCCATCTGAGCTATCCAGCCCTTAGATGGTGGCCTTCCCAAATAGTCAGCTAGTCTTTGCTGGGAAGACCTTGTCAACTAATACGACAAAACCCTTTTTCTTGTCAGGAGAGAATGAGGTGATAAGTGAGCCGTCTAGACCACAGGCAGCTGTCCAGGAAGCCGCTGTTCAAGAAGCCGCTGTTCAAGAAGCAGCTGCTCTGAATGAGTCGCATCAAGCCTCCAGCATCTTAGACGAGATGATTGAACAGATGCAGCGAGAGCAAGATGAGCAGCAAGGCGTGTCTGGACAAGCAGAGGCTGCTGCTGCAATGCCTCCTCCTTCTAGCATACCGGGTCTAAGACCTGCCACGCCCAGTAGAGGTTAGTCTTGATACCAGTCTCAAAATCCTATCATGTACCCTTTGCCTAAACCCTTCATTTCTTAGCCTTTCTGTCAGTCCCAAACTTCTACAATGCATTTTGCTCTAAACCCCTTCATTGATTAGCCTTGATTCCAGTCCTATTACACATTTTTTTTTTTTTTTTCAAGGCATCTGTCTACCTTTTGAGAAAGACCCTTCTAGGATCCAAATGTCAGTGCCGCTGATATTTTGAGATTTGAATTTTGAACATTAAGCAATTTGTAACATTTTGGTTTGACTGTCTACAAATGATGATTCTGTTGATGTTTACTTTTGGCTCAGGAGGAATGAACGGACCTCTGAGCCCCTCAGCAGTGTCTCCTCGAGGTATCCGTCTGAGCGGTGAGATCGAAGGTGTCCGTCAAGCAACAGGCAATGTTCCCATCAGTCAACAGGCTTCGCAGGCCGATCTCTTAGCCTGGAGTCAGAGGGTGGTGGTCCCTGAGCTTCCTGCGTCTGTCTTGAGGTAATACAAGTTGCTAGCTGTGAAATCAGAACATCTTTATCATCTCAAATAATTATTTGGTAAGCTGAAAACAATGGGGTGATGTAGAGTGGATGAAAAGAGGATTGCATATGGTTGGAAGACGTGGCATGAGGGAAGAGGGTGGGCCAAGATCAGACCAATGGAGGTTAAGAGTGACGGCCTAATGCGCTGCAGGACATGAGATGGGTAGCAGAGCTCATTGTTTGTTCCACGCAAGGAACTTACAATTATTGTACTAAGAATTGTAGACTCTTACAAGATACTGCAGTAGTGCTGTGTTGGTCTAAAGAAATCAGTTTCAAATGGCTGATCTAAGTGTTGTTATCTAGTACTTTTCTGTGTGTAAAAAAAGTGCAAATACATTACTATGGCGAAGTACATGTACTTGGCTATGAATACAAGAAAATGTTATTGTCCATTACTTCAAGTATGAGTACTTTGCAATACGGACACGTTTATGTACATTGAAATGTAAGGAGCTTGATAACATCTACCACATGTAATGTAGTGATATATAAACAATCTTAAAATTTTGTGGGCCTGACGTTTCGATCCTAGCAGGACCTTTCCCTTTGAGAAAGGTCCTGCTAGGATCGAAACGTCAGGCCCACAAAATTTTAAGATTTACATTTTGGTAATATTAGTCAGTAAGCAGTTTGCAACATTTTTGTTTATCACCGATATATAAACAAATGTACTCCAGTACAAAGACAACAAGTCTGGTACCTCCATCGATTCACCGTTGTGGGTTTCTTGGTTGTAAATCTGGCCTTTTCATTGGGTTTCGTCACACAGGAGTTTTGAGCATAGGAGGCAGTGGTTATCTGAGGGGGAACAGGTGCATTTCAAGGCGGAGAAGAAGAGGAAGCCATCGCTAGCTTTCCTGCAGAGGGTGAGTGATTGTCTTACACTTGTCAGCAGACTTTGCTTAGCTTATTTGAGTCACTGCAGAAGGTTTGCGCTGACACCGTGAAAATCATCTTTATGACTTTATTTGGAAGGTCACCATCTAAGGGCTGGATAGCTCAGAGGGTAAGAGTGCTGGTACGCAAAACCAGAGGTCTCGGGTTCAAGTCCTGTCATGTCCTGTCCTTTCCTGTTAAGTTTTCTTTGCCATTTTTCAATGAAACGCTCTGACAATTGTCTGTTCAGGAAATTGGAAATCAAAGCAAAATGGCTACCGCAAACTCTTTGAGAGCACAGAAGATGCTTGTCTTATTGGACTTGTGAATGTCTTAACAGGAGGACTCGAGTGATTCCTTAGACAGACTGAGACGGAGGAAGAAAGGTAGTGGTCATGGCTACGGGACAAGGTCTAGCAGAGAGGCACTGAGGAAGGAACGCAGGGAACAACGAGAGAGAGAACAGAGGGAACAAGACCAGGAAGCCATTAACACTGATGACGAGGCAAGGGCTCAGACTAAACTTGACAGGAATAAAGAAATTGGAATGAGGTCAAGACCAGCTGTGTTGATCCTAGCAAGACCTCACTCAATGTCCTGCTGGAACCAAGATATCTGGCCCCTGAATCCTTGAAGGCTATTATAATCCTTGAAGTAAATTACAGACTGAATGACTGAAGTTGTTACTGGATCTGCGATACACTCAATAATGTCCCGGTTCAGTCAAAGTTTTCTTTGCCCATTTTTCAATTTGTTCAAAAGTTCCCAGTCAGTTTTTCCTTTGTTTGTTTGACATTAAGGTAAATAGTTTGCCAACTGAACTATCTGTTCTATGAATCAAACATTCTTTCAGGATTAAACCTGTTTGACTACCGGTAGATGCTTAAGGAATACTCCTTTTTAATGTCTAAATTCTCCATCCACCAGGTCTCCAGACCTTTGAACCACAGAATTATTCTGTCATAGGTGGACCATTCTCAGAGACAAAGGAACTTCTAGCACCTCTAGAATGCTGATATCAGTCAGTTTGGTTCTTTTAGTGGATAAGCAGTTTTCAATTGTTGGTTTCATTTCAAGATAATACTTCCTATGTAAAGTTCAGTGAGTAATATAATGTAATTATCCTGGATGTGTAATTAGCACTTTTCTCACTGGGCTAATTATTCGTGCAATAGGGCAAACTCTTCTTCATTTGCTCGTGGAACGTTTTGATAATTATTTGAATGTTCTTTTCTTGGGGGATTGGGGATGCATAGGGGGTGGATGCTCTAGCAATGAGTGGGGGAGAGACGACGGAGGATGAAGTGGATTGGAATAGCAGCAGTGATGGAGGAAGGTGAGTCAAAGCGATGGAAGAATCTTACAAACTGTCTAGAATGCCTTGAAGTATAACAATTACTAAATACCGGTAAGACTTAAGGCTTTGCATGGTGGGTGAAACAATATAGGAGGTTTGCAGTGACATCATGTATAAGGTCTCTTAGAGAAGAGGTGTGGTTCTGAATAGAACCTGAGTGATAACTCTATAGGAGGGTTTGCGGTGACACCATGTATAAGGTCTCTTAAAGAAGAGGTGTGGTTCTGAAAAGACCTGAGTGATAACTCTATAGGAGGGTTTGCGGTGACACCATGTATAAGGTCTCTTAAAGAAGAGGTGTGGTTCTGAAAAGAACCCGAGTGATAACTCTTTCGGAGGGTTTGCGGTGACACCATGTACAATGTATAAGGTCTCTTAAACTCACTCAGGTTCTTTTCCGAATCATACCTCTCCTTTAAGAGACCTTATTATGCATGGTGTCACCGCAAACCCTCCTATATTATAAAAATGACGAGTTCCAAAATTATTCATTAAGTTCTCACTCAGTCACAGATTTCAAGGATTACAATGGTGCTGACAATGTCATGCCTTTCCACCCTGTGACAGTGAGACAAGCGAGTATTCTGATTGGACAGCAGACGTAGGGATAAACTTGGAGCCACCGAAACGAAGCCAGCGTCAGGTGACTCGACGGAGGTTTGACAGCGGTGGCTCCGAGGAAGAGGAGGAAGAGGAGGAGGGAAGTTCATCGCCGAGTAAAGCGAGAAGGAAAGAATCCAAGACAAGAAAGAAAAAGGTTTGTTTGAAAATTCGCTCCCAAATCCCGAGATATCCGATCAGACTGATTAGACTGATCAGACAGTTGACAGACTCAAAAGAATCAGTAATCAGTAAACTTCACAAAAATGTTTTTTTTTTTCATCAACAATAAACGTAATTTCAAACAATTCACCGTTGATGACGTCGTTTTCTTTCAGCCTCCGGCAACTGTCATTGAAGATCAAGAACGCATCAAAGACCTCCCTGAGGAGATGAAACCACCTCACTGGATTACCGACTCCATCCCTCGACGATGTCCCTACATTCCTCAGATGGGAGATGAGGTCATCTATCTTAGACAAGGACATGAATGTTATTATGAAGCAGTCAAAAGATTAAAGCTGTATAAGATTGACCTCAAGAGGCAACCCTGGTACAAACGAAAGCTAAAAGTAAGTCCAAAACCAACATCTAAAAAACTCCAAAATCCTGTCCAACATGTCTGGACCATCTTGGTTCTAATTACCAGTGGGTTGTGAATGCTTTGTCCTATTGCATGCTTGAGAAAATACACAGACAATCATCCCATCTGACCTGCTTGAGTTTTGTTTTTGTGGGCAGGTAATTGGGCAAAGCACTGAGCATACAGGTTTTGTAATCTGTCAACGTTGGGCAAACCCTCCTTTAATTACATTTTCAACTTAAAAAATCACCAGGTAATCGGGCAAATTGCTGAGCATACAGTGCTATAACTACACATGATCTTGAAAAAAGGCACATTGAATCACATTCTCACCTACACAAAGCACCAGGTAATCAGGGTTGAATTTCACAAAGCCTTACAATCAGACAACCCATTGTACGTTTTCCCAGGAAGTATGGTATCTGTGCATGGCTCATTGTCTTCAGATTGATCAAATGTTACCATGAGTCCAGTGAAATTGATCACCGATGGTGTAGGGACAAACCACCATTAAAGTCTTTGTCCTCCATTGTCCAAAGCTCAAATGAAGGAAACCATTTTCCATTCAATCCGTGTACACCAACGTTGTTCCAATCCATTTTCCAATGCTGCCCCATCATTATTGGCATCAAAGCACAATGTCAAAGGTTAGATTGTCAAGACAAAGTTTGTCCTTGTCTTACAAGGTGATCATTATAGATATAACATGATGTTTGCGTTGAGGAGAATGTGATTCAATTAGCTTTTGCCCTGCTCGACGTGATGAACACTGAATGCTCAGTGCTTTGCCCAATGCCTGATGAAGATATTCTCATGATCATTGTTTTTCATCTTGCTTTTAACAGGAACAGGAGTTGGTCAAAGTTGTTGGCATCAAATACCAAGTAGGACCACCGACGTTGTGTGGACTCAAATTGGCATTCATTGACCCAGAGACACGCAAGCAGACAGGATCACACTTCTCAATCAAGTAAGGCCCAAATGGTGACATCGACAGATTTTAAAAGTAGTGGTAGTTTTGAAAATGAAATTGACACCATTGTAGCGCTGCTATGCAAAACCAGAGGTCTCGGGTTCACATCCTGGTTCAGTCAAAGTTTTCTTTGCTATTTTTTTCAATTTCTTCGAAAGTTCCCAGTGAGTTTTTCAATTTTTGTTTGAATTTGTTATCACGTTCATACTCTTAAATATTTAGAGGGCCTGACATTTCAATCATAATAGGAAGATTCTCAAAGGAAGAATTGTGTTCATAATCTGTTTTTCAAATGAAGGAAAGGAATGCAACTATAATATTTTGGAAAATTGATGGAAATAGAAAGGAAGTTAGTAGGTTGTGTCAGGATGTGAACCCAGGCCTCTAGTCTGGTGCCCAGGTGCTCTACCACCTCGGCTATCCCGCCATTAGTTTGTGGCCTTTCTAAATAATTAACTGCAGTATCTATAGTGAGGTTGGGTACCAGACAGAAGCATGGAATTCCACTGCCTGACTGGCGACCATTGGGCTGTGTGCTATTTCCCATGGCAGTGTGCAATCCCTCGATCATCCACAGTAAAGGTCCCACAATAGCGCAATTGTTGCCGCTAATCTCACAATTCATGTGGCAACTTGCGTCAAAATGGGTCTTTGTTATACTTTGCTTTGTCCTAGGCTGAAATGAGTCTTTGTGTAAAACTTGGACAATAGTAGTGCTCCGATTTGGAGGGCCTGTTGCATAGTAAAACCAGCAGCACACGGTGGTGTGTAGTGGTACATCTCTGCTGTATATCTCCATGAATTATCTCTCGTCTACAGTATTACCTTGGTTTACTACTCATTGTTGCTTGCATGTTTACTGGATAGAAAATCGTCAGTTTTATTGTCTGCCCACCTTGAAATACTCGCTTCTTACCCTTGATTTTTGGAAACCCTTTGTTGAATATCTGCTGTTTTGTTTCCATCTTCCCTTGTAGGTATCATGACATGTCTGACGTCATTGATTTCCTCGTCCTTCGTCAACACTATGACTTGGCTGAAGCGCAGAACTGGAAGGCGGGGGACCGGTTTCGTTCCATGATAGACGATGCTTGGTGGCTGGGAACCATCATAGACCGGGAGCCATTCCAAGCCGAATATCCAGACAGTTTGTTCCAGTGCTACAATGTCTCGTAAGATCTCACTCCTTTTGTCTTGAATGATCAAGATGTTATTTGTAGAGGGCATGGTGTGTGGATCCTAGCAGGACCTTTCTCAAAGGCAGAATGTTTTCATCCTAGCAGGACCTTTCTCAAAGGCAGAATGTTTGGATCCTAGCAGGACCTTTCTCAAAGGCAGAATGTTTCCATCCTAGCAGGAACTTTCTCAAAGGCAGAATGTTTCCATCCTAGCAGGACCTTTCTCAAAGGCAGAATGTTTCCATTCTAGCAGGACCTTTCTCAAAGGCAGAATGTTTTCATCCTAGCAGGACCTTTCTCAAAGGCAGAATGTTTATATCCTAGTTCCTTGTAATTTTAGAGAGCCAAATATTTTGATTGTAGCAGGACCTTTCTGAAAGGCAGAAATCGGACAAAATAAGCTTGCCACATGGATCTCTGAGTCAGTTAGGATCAAGCTTGTGGGCCCCACCCCAGACTTCGTTAGATAGTACACCTGTTACTGATGAGTATGTTTTGTGAAGCAACCTGTCCTTATTCCATACCAATATCCGGCTTTTTCAGAGTGGATTATGTTCAGCATTTCAATTGTTTTCATGATGTTTTCTTTCTATTTGTTGTTTGAAGATGGGACAACGGTGAGGTGGAGAAGATGAGTCCATGGGATCTGGAGCCCATTGATGAAGAACGTGAGTCTCAATACATATATTATGATAATAATAATAATAGATATTTATAATAGCGCCTTCCGTAAAACCTCAAAGCGCTTTATAAGAAAAGAAATTGATGAATAAAGGTAAAAAATAACGCAGTGGCTGTTGTTACGGCAGTCGTCCGTGTGGTTCCCTGACTTCACAGTAATTGTCAGGATGTTTAGCTCTTGGAACCAGACTATCAGCTAATAGACTGGTTCAACCAGCCTGCAATGCTGACGAAATACAATCAAGTCAGGGAACCACACGGACGACTGCCGTAACAACAGCCACTGCGAAAAAATAAACTACAATCCCTAAACCGAACGTCAATATCACGAAGATGACAGATGCAATGCAACAAGACTTTTGGGCAATCCCAGAGGCGGGTCGTGGAGAATCCCCCAAGCACACAGTGACCCATCAAGATGGTCCCGCAAGGCTGGCTGTATCCCAGCCAATCTAAGGGTCCGGGCCCTTTTGATTTGCAGTCAGTGAGAATGTAATTCAGTGAGGGTTCACCTCGGA
Organism: Luidia sarsii; assembly: GCA_949987565.1. Taxonomy (NCBI): domain Eukaryota; kingdom Metazoa; phylum Echinodermata; class Asteroidea; order Paxillosida; family Luidiidae; genus Luidia; species Luidia sarsii. Next base: position 13,845,854 of record OX465114.1, on the reverse strand, counting down.
CTTTGCCCTATGTGACACACAGTACATGTATGTAGTTAGCGATGTATGCTCAGTGCTTTGCCTGATTGCCTGTTGATTTGCAATCAGTGAGAATTTAATTCAGTGAGGGTTTGCCCTATTTGATGTGTAGTTAGCAATGTATGCTCAGTGCTTTGCCTGATTGCCTGTTGATTTGCAATCAGTGAGAATGTAATTCAGTGAGGGTTCACCTCGGACTTTGCCCTATGTGACACACAGTACATGTATGTAGTTTGCAATGTATGCTCAGTGCTTTGCCTGATTGCCTGTTGATTTGCAGTCAGTGAGAATTTAATTCAGTGAGGGTTTGCCCTATTTGATGTGTAGTTAGCAATGTATGCTCAGTGCTTTGCCTGATTGCCTGTTGATTTGCAGTCAGTGAGAATTTAATTCAGTGAGGGTTCACCTCGGACTTTGCCCTATGTGACACACAGTACATGTATGTAGTTTGCAATGTATGCTCAGTGCTTTGCCTGATTGCCTGTTGATTTGCAGTCAGTGAGAATTTAATTCAGTGAGGGTTCACCTCGGACTTTGCCCTATGTGACACACAGTACATGTATGTAGTTAGCGATGTATGCTCAGTGCTTTGCCTGATTGCCTGTTGATTTGCAATCAGTGAGAATTTAATTCAGTGAGGGCTTGCCCTATTTGATGTGTAGTTAGCAATGTATGCTCAGTGCTTTGCCTGATTGCCTGTTGATTTGCAGTCAGTGAGAATGTAATTCAGTGAGGGTTCACCTCGGACTTTGCCCTATGTGACACACAGTACATGTATGTAGTTTGCAATGTATGCTCAGTGCTTTGCCTGATTGCCTGTTGATTTGCAATCAGTGAGAATGTAATTCAGTGAGGGTTTTGCCCTATTTGATGTGTAGTTAGCAATGTATGCTCAGTGCTTTGCCTGATTGCCTGTTGATTTGCAATCAGTGAGAATGTAATTCAGTGAGGGTTTTGCCCTATTTGATGTGTAGTTAGCAATGTATGCTCAGTGCTTTGCCTGATTGCCTGTTGATTTGCAATCAGTGAGAATGTAATTCAGTGAGGGTTTTGCCCTATTTGATGTGTAGTTAGCAATGTATGCTCAGTGCTTTGCCTGATTGCCTGTTGATTTGCAATCAGTGAGAATGTAATTCAGTGAGGGTTTTGCCCTATTTGATGTGTAGTTAGCAATGTATGCTCAGTGCTTTGCCTGATTGCCTGTTGATTTGCAGTCAGTGAGAATTTAATTCAGTGAGGGTTTGCCCTATTTGATGTGTAGTTAGCAATGTATGCTCAGTGCTTTGCCTGATTGCCTGTTGATTTGCAATCAGTGAGAATGTAATTCAGTGAGGGTTTTGCCCTATTTGATGTGTAGTTAGCAATGTATGCTCAGTGCTTTGCCTGATTGCCTGTTGATTTGCAATCAGTGAGAATTTAATTCAGTGAGGGTTTGCCCTATTTGATGTGTAGTTAGCAATGTATGCTCAGTGCTTTGCCTGATTGCCTGTTGATTTACGTCAGTGAGAATGTAATTCAGTGAGGGTTTGCCCAATTTGATGTGTAGTTAGCATTGTATGCTCAGTGCTTTACCCATTTTCCTGTTGATTTACGTCATTAAGAATGTATTTGGATATGTATACACAGTACACCCACAACTAGGATCCTGTAGAGCATCCCTTGTTCCCGCCTTTACTGTTCCCGCCTTCACCCTTCACTGAGCTAGTCCCCTCACCAGGATCCCTCTCCACACTACATAAGCCCCACTCCCAGTTGGAATCCAGCATTCTCCTGAAGACGAGCAGAGTACACTGTTCGAAACGTCGAGTTCCTCCGGTTCTTTTCAGAACCACACCTACTCACAAAAGAGAGTTTACATGGTGTCTCCGCAAACCTATTTATACTGATATGTACTAGTTAGCATCAGATGCTCACTGCTCTTCATGATGATCTGATTAATCGTGTTTGTTGTCTTCACTTTCTCAGGATTACCCGAGGAGAAGGGTGGGAGTGTTCCTGTCACACAAGAGGAACGTCTACAAGCTTTGTATTCTCCTGATAACGCAGAGTGGGGTGACTGTGATCCGTCTGCTCAGTGTGACCGTCTCATCACTTGTATCGATCAAGTTATGGCAAAGAAACTGGCGCGTCCTTTCAACGCCACCGTGGATCTGAGCATCTATCCATTCTATGCGCACATTGTCCCCTATCCAACCGACTTGCACAAGATCAAGACACGGTTGGAGCTGCGGTTCTATCGGCGTCTTTCGGCATTGATGTGGGAGATTCGCCTGATGGAACAGAATGCTGTGCTCTTCAATGAGAAAGATAGTAACATTGTCAAATGTGCTGAGCTTATTACTAAGCTCCTTCTTGAAGTCGTCAGGTTGGTTTATAAACTTGGTGTTTCGGCCGTTCTTTATTTTTTTTTTTTTTTTTTTTTTTTTTTTTAGCTGAATCACATTACTATCTAACGGCGACATATTTCGCTACATTTCCCAATCATTGCCTATTCCTCAAATTCGTTTTTGTTTTCTCTGCTAAGTGTATAATGTATCTAATTAGTCCTTGTGTATAGTTTTCTATGTGTTTTGTGTTAATACTAAGGATTTGTGTTCTATTGATTGATTGCTTCACTTGCATTGAGCCCTCTCCCTACCGTTTACAGTCTAAATTAGCATGAGCATTCCTTTTCCGGCTCAGTGCAAGTGTTGCAATGGGGCCCAACACTTAAAAGCTGTGCTTCTTGATGGGTCCCTCTGCAGTATCGCATTCATTGTTTATTTATATTAAGTTATCACTTAATGTGCCAGTCCTTTCCCTATTAATTTTGCCTATTCATTCTTTGTGTTGTACATTCTGTGATATGTGCTTTGTTGATTGATGCTGTGGAAAAAGAAATAAACTAAACTAAACTAAACTAAACCCAATGACAACCAACTCTTAAAACTTTCAGAGCCTGGAGTTTGCTTATAAATGGTAAAGAACTGATCTGCCCTTGAGAATGGTCCTGCTAGGATCTAATTATCAAGCCCTCAAACATTTGTGTGATTCTGTGGTCAATTTCATCAAACCCATCGCAACTTACGATCAATCCCAAGACAATGAGCTATGGACAAAACCATAGGGCTCATTTCCATTTATGAAGGCTTATCAATCGCTAGTCGAGTTACGATGTCGATACATCGTAAGGCTTTGTGACATCTAGCCCAGGTCATTTGAAGTCATCAGTTGTATCACCTCTTGCAACTCAATCTGGTTGTCGTTGGTCTTTGTCTTTCCTATTCAGAGATACCAATTGCCAAGATGCTCTGGTGGTCTTGGGTAACTTCACTGAAGCCATGGAGCCTGAGGAATATGTCAAGATAGAAGACACATCGTCTAGTGAAGATGAAGACACTCCTTCCACGAGCAGGAAAAGATCAGCGGTGAGAATCATCCTAAAGACTGTAGTCAAGAAACCCTTAGCATAGCTTCATCAGAGAGAAGTGATTTATATTTGAGTGGCAAGAGTAAGGAAAGGTGAAATTGTTCACTGTTTGATAATTTCCAACATTTGCCAACGAATGGAATGACTTGAAGTAAACCAATCATGAAATACAAGGACGTGGTAGTCCAATCTCAGAGACGCCTTTTTAAAGCAGAAGGGATTTTAACAAGCACCCACACACCAGCAATGATCATTAAGCAATTGAGAAGGAACACAAGACCTCTGGATTTGTGTACCAGTGCTCTTACTATCTGAGCTATCCAGCCCTGAGATAGCGTCCCTCCCAAATAGTCAACTAGTCTTTGCCGGGGTGGGGGCACCGGTCAGAAGCATTGAACTGCCATATATACATGTACCAGTGCTCTTACAATCTGAGCTATCCAGCCCTTAGATGGTGGCCTTCCCAAATAGTCAACTAGTCTTTGGCACACCAGCGCTCTTACCATCTGAGCTATCCAGCCCTTAGATGGTGGCCTTCCCAAATAGTCAACTAGTCTTTGCCACACCAGCGCTCTTACCATCTGAGCTATCCAGCCCTTAGATGGTGGCCTTCCCAAATAGTCAGCTAGTCTTTGGCACACCAACGCTCTTACCATCTGAGCTATCCAGCCCTTAGATGGTGGCCTTCCCAAATAGTCAACTAGTCTTTGGCACACCAGCGCTCTTACCACCTGAGCTATCCAGCCCTTAGATGGCGGCCTTCCCAAATAGTCAGCTAGTCTTTGGCACACCAACGCTCTCACCATCTGAGCTATCCAGCCCTTAGATGGTGGCCTTCCCAAATAGTCAACTAGTCTTTGGCACACCAGCGCTCTTATCATCTGAGCTATCCAGCCCTTAGATGGCAGCCTTTTCTTATTAGTCAACTAGTCTTTGCTATTTACGATTATTCACGTTTCTCTGGGACTGAGGAGTAGGGGTGTCAGTAACATTGAATCGTTTTCTTGTTGATTTCTTAGGAGTTTGCTTCCCCTCCTGCTAAGAGAGTTCGAAGCCAAGCCTGCTACAACACCAAGGCCTGGATCGCAGAATGCAAAGGCCTCTTACAGATGATGCGGAACTGCCAGGATTCTGAACCCTTTAGGTATCCAGTCGATGATCTTCTCTACCCGGTAAGTAACTTCCCCAAAAAATTGCACCCTTCTTGCAGACTTAGATGACCAGAATGCAAATCTAAAAAAAAGTGGTGGGCCTTAACATTTGCGTTCCAGCAGGAAGCTTCTGCCTTTGAGAAAGGTCCTGATGTCATGAAAAAAAAACAGGCCCTCCACTTTGAGCACCCAGCAAGTGTTCAAATCAAGTTCTAAGTTTGCTGTGACACCATGTATGAATAATCAAGTTCTAAGTTTGCTGTGACACCATGTATGAGTAATCAAGTTCTAAGTTTGCTGTGACACCATGTACGAGTAATCTCTTCTCTTTGTGTTTGTGAAGACTTGTGGTTGATTTCAACAAACCAATATTATCTGATGATCAATCGAATTACGTTGCATTGTAAGGCTTGGTGAAATCCAGCCTGGAATTAGTTTTGAGTACAGTGAAGGGGATCGGGATGTGAGTATTTGGAATGCTGACGATGAGCTTAACAATCCTGTCTGTCTTTGATCATCCTAGGATTACCGGACTATCATAGACACACCGATGGATCTAAACAACGTCCGTGAGCAGATGGATGAAATGATCTACCAAGACCCCATGGAATTCTGCAAAGATGTCCGACTTATCTTCACTAACTCCAAAAGCTACACACCTAACAAGAAATCCAAAGTAAGAGTTGGGTCTCAAAGCCTGCAGATTTTGTTTACAATAAAATCATAACCTGAAGTTAATACAAAAACTGTTGCAAACTGCTCACTAACTAAAATGACCTGCAATACATGAATCTCAAAAGTTAGAGGCCCCGACGTTTCGATCCAAGCAGGACCTTTCTCAAAGGCCTTTGCCTTTGAGAACGGTCCTGCTGGGATCGAAACGTCAGGCCCTCTAACTTTTGAGATTTTAATCATAACCTTAAATAATAGGGCCATCCTTAATGTACAAGACAAAAAAAGAAAGTAAAAAAAATGCTTTTTCAACTCACTTGATTTTTTTAAATGTTTTGTCTTTTATTAAGGTTATGCTAAGATCAAAACATTAGACCCTGTAAACTTATGGTATTTGATTTGCCCAACATTTAACAGCGTTGTCTTTTCTGTTTGCAGATCTACTCCATGACCCTCAGGCTATCAGCCCTCTTTGAGGAGCATTTCCGGCCAATCCTGAGCAACTACAAGGCAGCGCTGAAGTACGAGAGGCAAGTCAGGTCTGGTCTGAAAAGGTAAGGCACCCCTCCCTGAATATTGAAATCCAGACTTATGGTCATGTCATCGACGACTGTAATGTGACAGGCCTGCCCAGGGATGTAAGACTTCCTGAAATTTCTGGAAATGGCGTGATTTTAGGTGTGTGTTTGTTTGCTTTGTTTTGTTGGGGTTTTTTTTCATATCAAACAGGTATTCCAAACTGCTAATTTTTATCTGTTAAAACCCTAAAAACTGATGGGCGCCTGCACCCCTGATGGAATCTCTCGGTCACGTAAGCGCTCACTCGCAGTTGCATAATTGATTGGCCTTCGGTGATTTCCAGGAAATGACTTTGTCAGTCACTTTCCGGTATGTCCCTGGTCCTCCCTGTCCACTCACTGAACTTGCAAAGCTGGTACCAGCGGCCACAGTTGTGCCTAGTTGAGCTCAGAGTGATGCAATGACTTTAACAGTTGATAGAACTTCTACTCAGCCGTCTGACATAGCAAGCAGGAGTCGAACCCCCACTCCTGAACTCTAGTGCAGACAGCTCACCGATATGAATCTTAACATGGAGGCAGCGCCTGCTAGGATCAGTCCCTCGATCTTTAGTTGACATGAGTATTCATGATTTCTGTCTGCCAGGAAGGGAAGTCATGCCTTCTTCCATAAAACACTGAGCACCTCGGCAGACACCTCTCATAGCGACGGTGAAGAGGAAGACAGGACAAGTCCTTGTTCCGTGGGAGAGGCATCTGCCAGTGCTGGACCCTCCACAAGTGCCGGTCCAACCACGAGGGCAGGCTCTTCACATCCCATTGTCAGGGAGTCGGGCTCATCAAGCAATAGAGCCAGTACATCCAGACATGACAGCGTAGTTAACGCCAAAGATTTCAATGTCCAAAACAGTACCAGAAGTGCCAAGGCTATACCTTCCAAGAGCAGCAAGAAATCAGGTAAATCATCGGATGGTGACGCTTAAATCTGCCCCATATCGTAAGAAAACACCCAAGGAGTGGGTTCCAAGGTAGTGGGTGGAGGATTGCTCTCCCCAAACCACACAGTGGTCGACCCTTCAACAAGATCCTTTACCTGCCCAGCTGCCTGAGTTATGGATGTGACATTAATCCAATTTGATATTCCTGCTGACAACCTAATGGACCATGCCTGTGCAATTGTAGGCCCGGTTTCTATCCAACGGTCTCTTAAAACAATCTCAGTCTACTTGATATTGTGAGGTTAGTAACTTGGCTCACCAGCACAACATTACTGGAGAAAGGCACTGAAATGTAGCCTCAGGCCACTGAAGTTCTTGTTGACCTCTTGGGAATTTGATAACTGGCCCAGCTTGCCTACTACTGAAAATGTGAATAACATTCTTTTCAATCTTTAAGTATTTGGTTTGCGCAAAAAAAAAACCTGCGCAATAGAAAACACGCATGGACATTCCATTTCAATGGTCAAGGGATATTAGGATCATTTTTTTTTCAAAAAAACTTAGTGTTTTTTTTTAAATGCAGTCGGAAGTAAACTTAGCAACATTTGGGGAAAGAAATCCTGAGATCTTAGGTTAGGCAAAGAGAGTCTGGATTGTTTGGTATTTTTCACAAGCAGTCAACTTGTGCAAACTCTTTGCAGGGAAAAACTCAGCTGCATTTTCCAAAACCGTTGCAGAGAGAGTGAAGAGACATACAGCTTCCAGAAAAGCCAGACAGATCGACGACAATGATGATGAGGAGGAGGAGGAGGAGGAGGAGGAGGAGGAGGAGGAGGAGGACGATGAGACAGACGTGGACCAAGATGAAAACCTAGATGAAAATGATGATGAAGAAGAGGAAGAGGAGGAAGAAGAGGAAGAGGAAGAGGAGCAGGAGGAGGAGATGAAGTCTACGAGAACCAGAAGAAATGGCCTGAGACATGAAGTAGTCAAAAAGAAAGCAGGTAAGAGTTATTACGTAGCCATGAGATTATACAGTGTATACATGTCTATACAAAAAGATGGGCTTGAAGTTTTTATCCTAGCGAAAGTTTCTTCTAGCATGAAAAACCAAAACAAGCCCTTCAAATTTTGATGTTTTTCTGTTTGGTCATTTGAGTGAGTAAAAGGTTTGCAAGATTTTTCCAATGCTTTTGCCCTTCAAGAAATAATGCCATGGTTTTGGTCTTTGAGAAATAATCTCATGGTTTGGCCAATCATGGTTTAGCCTCCAGTTTTCCCTGTCGCCTCAATGTGGATATTTACTTTGTCAACAGCTTCTTCTTCCAAACTGAGCAACGGTCATGCTAAGAGATATGCAACCAGGCAGACAGCCATCAAGAGCGATAACGAAGAAGAGGAGGAAAATGAAGAGGAGAGTGAGGCGAGCGATAAAGACTCGGACTCTAACTCAGAGTCCTCTTCAGGGACAGAGGGCAACTCAAACTCAGACTCGGAAGAAGAATCTCACGACAGCGAGACGGATAACTACATGTCCGAGGACAATGAGAACCACCGAACTCGCTCCAACCGAACGCAAACTCGCTCAACAACAAAGAGAAAAAGCAGGAGTCGGTCTGAGGCGGAGGTGGCAAAGCGGTTGAAACAAACTCCAACAAGATCGAGACGACGTCTGAGTTCGAGCGACTTTGAGTCGGAGATCCGGCAGAAACCAAAGACGAGGAACCAGGGAAAGCAGACGGTCATCTACCGAGACTTGGATGAGGAAAGTGAGAACCAATCGGATGATAGTGAGGACATGAATGCCGCCGATGAGGATGTTGTGACTACTGTCTCTAGTCGGGGAAGAATTCGACGAATGACGCAGAGAGCACGAGCAAGCATACTTGGAGAATAGGAGAGATGAGATAGCATCACACCATCGTGTCTAGATCACCGTACTCAAGAGGAGGCAGTCTTTCTAGAATGTTCTCTTTCCAGTGACTGAATTCCTGTCCATTGACAACAAATATCAAGAATCACGTCATTGCTTTATGGAAGTGATAACAAGTGATTTCAGGCAGATTTTGATCCATTTCAATAATAAATTTTGATATTTTTTATACGTACAAAATTTCATTCATTTGTTTTTGTTTTGAAGAATTTGGTTAGAGTGGGTTTGTTCCAAAGGGCTTTGTTAAACCACCCTCCAGGGAAGATTGGATAGTTCCTTCAGAATTCAACACATTTCCTTGCATTTTGGTATCAGTCTGATAGTCTAGATTGTAGTGCAGCAAATGCAATCACTCCTGACCTCCATTCTGTTGATAACGAAGTTTAATCTTGAAACTCTTCTGTTATGCAATTTCTTTTTTTCTAACGGCAGAAACAAGGAACATTTCCTAACTTATTGACATCTTAGTCAGCCGAGGTCAATTTTGGTGGAATTATTTCAGATAAGGATCGGGGTTTCTTTACTTGATTTGGTTTATTTTTATCCAAAAAAGAGGGCCTGGTGTTTCGATCCTAGCAGGACCTAGCAGGACCTTTCTTAAAGGCATTTTCTGGTCAACTTACATGTCTCAGCTGGTAACATTACTGGTCCTCAACTTATCACCTTGTTACATCACTGGTTATCAGTTTATCAGCTGGTAACATTACAGGTTGCAGTTTAACTTCGGGTAACATTACTGGTTACCATGGTTATCAGTTTATCAGCTGGTAACATTACAGGTTGCAGTTTAACTTCGGGTAACATTACTGGTTACCATGGTTATCAGTTTATTAGCTGGTAATATTACTGGTTATCATGGTTATCAGTTTATCAGCTGGTAACATTACTGGTTATCATGGTTATCAGTTAATCAGCTGGTAATATTACTGGTTATCATGGTTATCAGTTTATCAGCTGGTAACATTACTGGTTATCATGGTTATCAGTTTATCAGCTGGTAACATTACTGGTTATCATGGTTATCAGTTTACCAGCTGGTAATATTACTGGTTATCATGGTTATCAGTTTATCAGCTGGTTACATTACTGGTTATCATGGTTATCAGTTTATCAGCTGGTAATATTACTGGTTGTCATGGTTATCAGTTATCAGCTGGTAATATTACTGGTTATCATGGTTATCAGTTTATCAGCTGGTAACATTACTGGTTATCATGGTTATCAGTTTATCAGCTGGTAGCATTACTGATCAACAACGTTTGGATTGTGTTAGTCAAATTCAATGCCAAAGCCCAACATAAGGTCACCCTGAATGCTGTACAGCCAATATCCCCTTGCATTGTGTTTGACCTGACATGTTTACAGTGCACTGATCAATCTGTCTTACAGTGCACTGATCTATCTACTACTAGTCTGCTGTATTTGCTTGTAAGGTCACGATCTGTGTCAAGTCACAGACAAAGATAAGGAGAGCACAGTGAATATTCTTATTCCTTAGTAAGACAGATTAATATTGGAGGGTTTGTGGTGACACCATGTATAAGGACTCTTTAGGAAGAGGTATGGTTCAAAAGAATTTGACTGGTGTCACTGCAAACTCTCCTATATTGTTTCACCCATCATGTAAAGCCTTAAGTCTTATTTAAGACAGAGGTTGAAACGTTTGCTGACTTGTGGTCATAGTTCTCCAATCCAATCATTCTAACAAAATTGCTTGACAGTAAAAAAAAAAAAAAACATGCTCAGGGATTTACAAAATCACAAATTCGAGAAGTCGGTGGGTAATATCAAAAATCACCGATTTAGAATTTGCTTAGCAGGTTTGATTTGCTTAGCATTTTGTAAGAGGTCGGAGTTGGCACTTTGAACTTTGAACCCATCTTGACATTATTGATGTCCAATATTATCAAACGTAATCCGACCGTTCTGAAAATATCACCTGATGTTTATTTATTTTTTCTGATTAAATGGAGACACAGTAAGATTTGGATTTGTATAATTATTATCCATTGTTGACATAAGAGGAAGGTGTAACTGACCTCATGAAATGATCCTTGTTCCTTGTCCAGGAAAACAAATGCTGCCATTTATACTATCATCAAGTTGAAAGCTTTATTCATGTTCTGTCTCTTTGGTTTGTTGGTAAAAACGATGCTTTTAAGATATCTTTCTGATTTCTAAAAACTTTTGTCTATAATATCAGCCAAGTGGCTTTTATCATGAGAGTTGGAATGAGGAACGCAGTAAGGAAAAGTACTACATACAGGGCGTTTTAAAATCACAGTAATTTATCTGTAGGCTTGCGGTATTTTCTACATTTGGACTGATGCAAAGGCTTACCATTTCTGACTAAATAAACTGAATGCTATTTTCTGGTTGGTGGTTTTGGGGGATCCTCTGGGTCAGGATGGGTGTTGAAGGAGTGTTTGGTTTGGCGAAGTGTAGAAACATTTCAACTCATTAAATGGTCTTTATCCTTTGTAACAAACCTGATTTGGGTTACTTTTTTTCATCAGGATTGGTTAATAAAATTGATGACGAACTTTGGGCCTATTCTGGAACAGTACCTCCGACATTTTCACCTTTTGCAGTCAACGTAATAATATTCATATAGCGCCTGTCTTAAGATTAATTGATACACGCGACCAAATAGAAAGTTCTTAAAGTGCCTAAATTCCACCATTGAACATAATAATAATTACCATTAATATCGGCAGAATGGATTGCTCATCTTAAAGGCACTACAGCATTGGTAAAAGTCCAAAGATTGCCACTGTTTAAACCATTAAACATTCCAAAAAAGAAATCCCCCGAAGGTTTTAGCTCAAATGGTAATCTGAAAAAGTAAAAAAAAAAGGGCAAAACCCGTCACGGTTTTCGCACCGTTCTGTAGTGTAAGAAATAGTTTATTACTTGCGAGTAATAAACATTTCTAGAAATGTACAGCTTCGCAAACCGTAGAATTTCAACATGAAGATTATATCATGACCATCTACAAACTGAGTATCAAACTAAGAGGAAATCTGTGGACATCGATGTTTTCCGATCTTCCCAATGTTGTATTGGCCTTTAAATTGTTGGGGTTGAAAATCTGATTTTCTTTTCTGTAAAATCTGATTTAATGAGAGTGTTTTTTCTATTCACAAATGATTCCATTTAGTGTGGATTGATTCTGTCTATCCTGGACCCTCTTCCAAAGTCTACACATACTCGTGTCCTTGGATGGCTGGCTGTCTGAACACTTGAAGCCTGCGTGCAACCTATTATCGCCTCGATAATGCACCATCCTCATCTCGGTCCAAGGAGACAGGGTAATGGTCTCCCCTCCAAGTTTCACCCCGTGAATCTTGAAGTAATGCACGTTGATTGGTCTGACCAAAGCCTTGTCTCGACCCATGTTGACTGGGGTTGGCTTGCGGCTTCGGTAGAGGTTCTTCTCGAAGACACTTTGCTGCTGATTCCATCCCTTGGCTTGATTTCCTTTCCTAGAATCGCTGCAAAAGAACCAGTTTTGAACCCTGAGAGACCCCAGTGACGCCATCACGTCGCTGTATCTGCTCAAGACATCGGTAATGAGAGGGAGGTCTGGGTCCATTGGTTGTAAGAACTCATCCACGTCAATCTTTATCATCCAGTCGGTTCGATGTCGCTGTCTCCATAGGCAGTCATTCTCATGAGCGATTTGAACTTCGAGGTAAGTCTTCCCGAAGGAGTGGACATGAGCCCAGGGGATGATCGTAAGAAACCCGCTGTCTACGTAACTCTTGACTGTCTCTCTAAGGGTTGAGGTGTCTGAGTTATCGTAGATGTAAACATGTTGCACCCCAAGATGTCGATGGTAGTCCAACCAAGGTGGAACAGACGAGTCCATGTTCTTCAGCATCGTGCACATTGAGAGGGACGTACGGACGCCTTCAGATTGACAAACTGTAACGTTCTCGTAGGCAAGACTTGCGTTCGAAGATCGTTTAAGACTCATCGTGAATCGGCTCACTCCTTGTAAGGATTTGGGCAAGGGGCAAGTCATCACCAAGACGTACTGAGCTTTAGCGCCGAATCTTTGATAGTCCTCCACCATTGGGTCGGTGATTTGGATCCACTTGGATCCGTCACGGTTGTGAAACTCGCACAGGAATTTTACCTCGTGCCACTTTTCGAACCAGAAGCGAACTCCGGTGACTACCACTTGGTTCCTGAAAGGATCGGCAAAGATGGAATGAACGATGGGCATGCCTGTCTTCTCTAGTTTCTTGGAGAAAAAGCAGCTTGAATTCTGTCTGAGATGGACCAGAGTGTGTTCTTTGTCCTCCCTTGCCTCGCGTTCAAAGGAGCCCGTGCTGACGTGGAAGATATACAGCATTACTGCCAATATTTGGAAGACGAGAAGTCCGCTCGTCAATATCTCAAGACGAGGTTTTCTGCTGGCGTCGACCACGCGGATGACGGCCGCTCCCAATCCTTTGACATCCATCTTTTCCAACGAACTCCCTCACAAGTTGTCGTGCTCATCGATTGCCGTTACTGGGTTGTCCTGACGAGACTGAGTCAAATCTCTATCGGCTATCGCGATTGTTGCAGACATATTCCAGAGTGACCTTTTTATCCAACTTCAGCTGGGAGGATATCCTTTTTGTCCGTTTTGTCTGCTGTTCGACAAGACTTCATTTGAAAGTCCTATCCATGGACTAAGATCAGATCCTATCCGTCTTGAGATATCCACACAGTTCTGCGGAGGCCTTCGCTAACTGACTTGTAACAATTCATTTTGCTGCCTCTTCCTCTACGTTATGTTGACGATCTTTGACCATTTATCTTTCTCTCCCTCCGTCTGCATTCACTTCTTCTCAGGAAGTGAAGTTCTTTCGAACCTTGCTTTATCAAGCACCGGCCTTAGGTAAATTTGGATTTCAGATTATCTCCCAACTGGTCATCAGGAGAGTATTAAAGCCTAAATAAATTCATGACGTATTTGGTCGTCTGTCCAATCAGAATTGCTTAGTCTGTGATTTTTATGAATATGGATGAACAATCTTGAGGTCTTGACGAGTACTGAGGGATGAGGACGTAGTTGTTCTAATCTTTCCTCATTCTCATTCAAAGCAAACATTGGGCGTTCAAGCCCGTCTACTTGGAGGCACTGCGTTAAGGGCGCCTCAGTCTCTTCTTAAGCGAACGCGGTGTTTGCTCGACAGAATAGGATTCATTGTATTGGCGGGGAGTTTGTTGATCTTTGGTGGGGCTGTGTTGGTCTGGTTGTGTAATTCGTCTGCATGGGATCCATGTTCTCAGTCCCCTTCAGCGCTGCCCCATCTTTGAGCGGACGTGACAACAGACATGCACCATGAAGGAAGTCCTTCCTCCACGCACTCGATCGTAGGCCTACACAATGGCTTTTCCTAACCGTTCTTAAAGTACCAAACACCCCCACCCGGAAAAAAATCTGTCCTTCTCAGGCTACCGAGATGGACAGAAATCCAGAGTACACTTATTGCCAATACCTTCACGGAAACTGAGAGACTCCTGCATAAAAAAATAACTGAATGTGAAGTCTCGTGCTTTGGCACTATGGGCCTTGGAAGCTGATTTCACGCGGGACTTCACCGTTGCAATGTCCATAGCGCCACCTAGTGATGATTGCTGTTATTATTTCACGAGATACAACACTGGCCATTATTTCCACCAACGGTCTTGCTAGTTGTGGGTGAACAGCGCCCTCCTGTGGCGCTTATCATCAGACAAACGAAAGCGCGCGATACGTGTCCAACCGCGTTGAGAGTCACCGCTTTTAAAGGATGCATAAGAAACGTCCAATCAGCGAAGCTATCTCCTAACCACGTGTCTACTGGTAGCAGCCGTGGGTGGCTCGGCATTATTGCGATGGCAGAGGGTCATGGTAGCCGTCCAATCCCACCAACCATGCACTGGAGACCTCTCGTGTGCGGAATAAGGAACGCTTGGTGAAGTTGTTTGTTCATTTCTATGAGGTTCCACATCACGAGTCTGGAGGGCAAGACCAGGCCTGCTCGAAAAGAGACTAGCCCTAGTTCTTAGTCCTCGGGTAGCTGCGGGGGTCTGGTGAGGCAAACCAATGAAGGATGCGAGTTGATAACAGCGTTCGTTCAACACCGTGGAATAACGCGGTACGTTTTGCTTTGAGCTAGAAGTCTGCGAAGGTTTGAATGTTGGATGGTACGGTTCCACAAGACTTCATACTGTGACCTCCATCAGCGTTCGAGGGAACCTGAAAATAACCAGTGTGCGTTCATCTTTGCCATTCTGGATTCACACGTAGCTTCGCTGAGACGTTTGGACGGACATCGTGGCTTCAACGAACTCCATTAACTTGAGCTTTTTTCTACCGGGAAGGAAACCCGACTAACGTCTTCAAGAATGCGCTCCTGCTTGAGATAAACTTGAGTCAACCTGGTTTTCATCCAACCTGAGTTCTAGGAGTCTTTGATCGCAACTCAAACTTCAAAAATGGCCTCCGTGGATATGTGGTTCCCCAACGAGACGGGTAACTATAGCAACGACTATCACCAAGTTGGAGTGGATGTGTATGAGGGCGTTGCTATGTCCTTAGTTCTACTCTTTGGTATGGTTGGGGTGATTGGTAACGGTATACTGGTGTGTATCGTCATGTTGAACCCAGACATGAGATCGGTCCCCAACATCTTGATCGCCAGCCTCGGTCTTGGTGATTTCTTCGTGGTGATAACCTCAGTACCTTTTACCTTCGTGTCCTACCTCTACAGTTCGTACCCGTTCAGTTCTGCCGTGTGTAAGTTCGCCAGCGCCGTACCCATTGTATCCCACGGCGTGTCGGTCTTCACGCTGTCTGCCTTAAGTTACGATCGGTACACGGCTATCGTCCGCCCCATGCAACGAAGGAAATCCAACGCCGTGCGTAGAACCTACGCCGTAGCTGTCATCATCTGGGGCCTGTCTGTGCTCCTAGGTATCCCCACCGCCATCCTTGCCAAGCTGGATGTCTTTACCTATGACGGTGTTGACATCGCTATCTGCTCAGGGCTCCCAGTCAACCTCACCTTGGATAAAGGCATCGTCCCCACAGACACTGCCAAGATCCACGAGGTCGTCAGATGTCTCGTCATGTTCATTATACCCCTGTGCATCATCACCATGTACTATGTCCTGATAGCAACGAGACTGATTCAAAGTTCGCGGGCTATTCCCTGTGAGGGTCACGGTGATTCCAGGCAGTTGAGAGCGCGACGTCGCTTGGCAAGAACCGTGCTAGTCCTCGTCGTCATCTTTGCTATATGTTGGATACCGCATTTCATATACAGGTAAGTAACCCTCCCCTTGGAGTGAACTTCAATCTAACCTCTTCAGCCTGCCTCTCTGTAAACGTGACTGAGCAAGAAGCCCCCACGAGGACATTTCTCAATCGTGTCATTAAAATTAAAACGTACCAGTAAATATTAAATCCCTCTTGATTTAAGTGGTTAATTAAACCTGTCACCAACAAGTACTTTCGTCAAATGAACCTGTCACTAAACTGAAGCTTCACGAGGAAATCTCTCTTGTGACATGAACCTGTCTCTAAAATTGAACCTCACTAGGAAATATATAACTCCTGAAATGAACCTGTCTCTAAAATTGAACCTCACGAGGAAATTGCTCCACCCTGTGACCAAATCTCTCCTGAAATGAACCTGTCTCTAAAATTGAACCTCATGAGGAAATTTGCTCCACCCTGTGACTAAATCTCTCCTGAAATGAACCTGTCATTATAATGAAACCTGACAACAATGGAACCTCATACGGACTCTTCTCTAGAATCCTCCATCACATGGATGCCCCGCTAAAGGTAACCCTTCTCTATAAATGGATTTAACTAAGCCAGTTCCCGCACGTTCCATTTAAGTCTTTCAAAATCCACCTGTAAATCTATCTAATTAACATTCAGCAGGAAATGTCTCGTACAATGAGCCCGTCCCTATACATGTAATTGAATTCCATCAAAATCCTTACTATGATAATCCCATAATATTATGTAAAATGTTTACAAAATAATGCACCTGTTACTGAGACTGAAGCACTCAAGTTGATCTGTTTTAAATTGAGCTTCAATCCTTTGTTTATTTGGGAAGCAGACACATTATTATAATGTCTGCAAAAGGACATCTTTAATGTGGGAAGACTATTATTGCATACAGAAGTTTTCCAGGACAGATCCGTCGGGCTATCATTGTTTAAAATGGTGCCCCGGGCAATCATCATTCCTTGGCCTGGAAAAGTTGGATGCAAATGTTGAAATGTTAACGAGAGAAGCGCAGCTGCTCATAAAATAACCAGGCGGGAACGAGTGGTTCCGTATGGCTGAGTTCTTCACCCACATTGCAAGGGGACGAAACACGGGGTGACCCATCTTCGTCAGGCTGCGGTACACAGGCACACAGTTAATGATAATCTCTTCAAGTGCAATGCAATGCGGATCATGTAGTATCATCTTACTTAAAGAATTGAGTTAAATTCCGATTGGGTTTGTAAAAAAAAAGGTGATTTGAGTTGGCGCCGTGTGGTTAGCAAGAACGTCTAGTTTGCTGCACACTACGCCACGTAAACACTCTGGCCGACTTGGATTTCTGTTCAATATAAAGGAAATGTTAATGTCCCGGTTTGTATCCACTCACTTGGCCTAGCAAGGGATAGAATATTATTGGAAAAGCTTGAGAGATATGGAGACAGAGATGGGGAGAGAGATGGGGAGAGAGATGGTGGGAGAATGAGAGATAGGGGGAGAGAGAGAGGGAGAGAGATGGAGAGAGAGATGGGGGGAGAATGAGGGAGAGGGAGAGAGAGGCAGAGATGGAGAGAGAGGAGGGAGAGAGAGAGAGAGAGGGAGAGATGGAGAGAGAAATGGGGGAAGAATGAGGGAGGGAGAGAGAGAGAGAGGGAGAGAGGGAGAGATGGAGAGAGAGATGGGGGGGAGAATGAGGGAGAGGGAGAGAGAGGCAGAGATGGAGAGAGAGGAGAGAGAGAGAGGGAGAGATGGAGAGAGAAATGGGGGGAGAATGAGGGAGGGAGAGAGAGAGGGGGAGAGATGGAGAGAGAGATGGGGAGAGAGATGGGGGGAATGAGGGAGAGGGAGAGAGAGAGGGGGAGAGATGAAGAGAGAGGAGACAGAGGCCTGGGGTGAGAAAGAAAGAGGGAGGGGAGAGAAAAGAGAGACGAGACAGAGAAACGGATATGGAGAGAGGGGGACAGGAGAGACACAGACATAGGCCCTGAGAAGTGTTTTTCATTCAATTAGAATCGTAATGATTATTCAATAGACAGTCACAGTGATGAGGGGCACATTATTATCTGCCCGTCTCCACTTGAACTTAGTGATCGATCGTTGCAATGATCCATTTGAAATGAGACCCTTATCACCACGGGCTTCCTCCGTCTTGTCCTGTTGCTTGCTCTGTTCATATGTGACCCGGCACAGCGACATGAGGAATATCCCACCAAAACACTTTCCGAGTAAACAACGCCTGAAGTCAAAGTATCTTCTCAATTCAATAAAAAAAAATGTTTGTTTTTTTGTATTTTCGGAAAGTTAATGTATTGGAGGATATTATGTCCAAAGGATTTTTCCGAAATCCGTCTCTAAATGTTGAAAAAAGGAGGATTTCGGAGGAGTGTTTGTGTACTGTTTTCATGAAAATGTAAAGTTCCTGCCTCTATGAATGGCCGCTTTTGAGGAGTTACAATGGTGCTGCTATATTTTGTCTGGTACCAAATGAACGAGTGAAGTCCCCTTGTACTATTTACACGGAAATAATTTTGATATCATTTGAAAGCTAATGGTATACTCTTTCACATCATTAGAAAATCTCAAAATCTCAAAAGTGGGGGTTGTTCCTCATTATGCTGTGCCGGGTCACATATGCCGCTAGTCAAAGGTGATAGCAGCCTGCGCAGACTGTTTTTCTAGTTTCTCAGCCATGCTTGGGCACACGATGCTCGGCTAAAATAACAATCCACTAAAGTCACATTTTTCGAGAAGAAAGTAGCATGGATGGCCCCTGGGAAGGACAGAAATTGCCGGACTCGGGCACGGAATATATCAAAGGGATCGAGGTTGCAGTGCGTTTCAGCTGTAATACCAAGCGGTTGAACTGCACCGAGAGATGGATGATTGCACAGCCTCAGGATTGTGATTTTTACGATTGTCTTACCTCGTAAAAAAGGCCAGCCTTGCCGTCTGAAATCTGTATCCTTATTATTTACCCCCATGGAGCCTGGGTCTTCTCTCTTCACAAGGAATGACGTGACACGAGAATACATTGTGACGAACTGGTCTGGTCAAACTGACAAAGATCGGAACAGAATTAAGTGAGGATGCTTCAGCGTACCATTCCACTGGCAAGATTAGGCTACCACGTCCAAGATAAATCGCGGATCAGGGATTAAAAATCCTCGCCTGATTATGAAAACGTGAGAAGCGAAATGCTAAATAGCAGTAAGCCTAAGGATCTTTTGGAGGAATTTGAAACCCCGGAATTCCCGTCCTTGAAGATAAATCTTAAAACGATTTTGAATTTCGGACTGTTCCGTTTGGAATCAGTTAAACAGAAGGTCGATCATTCTCCCCGCTGGGCGCATATTTTCTGAGCATGTTTGCTGTCAATGCAAACTTATTCCATCTGAGAACTTCTTCCCAAATCGGGATGTAGGCCTGCGTGTATACATGCAGCCACACGACAAGATGGATTTTTCTCGGCATCAGGATTGCATGAATGCAAGCCCAGGTGAACATTAAAATGCATATTACCCAGTTTAAGGTCATGGACGTTATAAGGCGCGCAAATAAAATCACTGTCCTCATTATTCATTGATCTCACTTGCATGGGCATTTTCCCCCAATGCACTTTTTTCCGAATGACATATTCACAGTTTTTTCCGAGGGAAATCATTACTCGGGTGAGGAGTAAGAATGATAAGGGAAGCCCTGGTCACGATTGAATTTCCAGGAATCAAGTCTCGAGCAAACAGGGAGGAGGGATGGATATAATGGAGCCCTCGGTGGGATTCGAACAGCCCACCTCAGAGGGGAATACTGTACGGGTTGAATGGCCACGGGCAATTACCTTACAATTTAGGCTTTTTAATAAAAAAGATGTCACGTGAACTATTCAACTGACTTGAAACACCATCCGTCATCCCTCACATGCACGATGAGTTATTAATTAAAAGCTCTTCTGAAAGATGTGGAGGAATCCAGTTTTAGGAAACATGGCAGAGTTTAAAGTGAAACAATGTTCATTGTCTGTTATGACGATGTCCTATTGCCTTCCACTTTTCGAACCTTTCTAAAGTGATATAGGCGTAGTAATATATTGCTCAATATAATTGGATCACCAGCCAAAGGTCCACATGTATTTTATACTGAGTATAACCAGTAGTCAAATAGGAGTCAAATGTTGTAAACATCGCAGGAAATATAGTAAGTATTCATGCTTAGTAATTATTCATGCTTAGTAAGTATTCATGCTTAGTAAGTATTCAAGCTTAGTAAGTATTCATGCTTAGTAATTATTCATGCTTAGTAAGTACTCATGCTTAGTAAGTTACCATGCTTAGTAAGTATTCATGTTTAGTAAGTATTCAAGCTTAGTGATTATTCATGTTTATTAAGTATTCATGCTTAGTAAGTACTCATGTTTAGTCATTATTCATGGTTAGTAAGTACTCATATTAGTAAGTATTCATGCTTTAGTGATTATTCATGCTTTAGTAAGTTCTCATGCTTAGTAAGTATTCATGGTTAATCAGGATCTAGGTAATCTGATCCTAGATATGGATATAGATGGAGGCGAATCAGCGACGCTTTCCCGCCAATTCAATTCTCCTCAGATTGGGGAAATCATTTTGACGGCTCATCTCCTACCCCTTGCTAAGAATTGCCTGCCTTCCCGTCTCCACAATCCCATCAGATTAGAGACACCTTTCTCATTTGGACGAGTCCACCTTCCTACCATGTGAATGTCTCTCCCCGTGCACCCATCTTCACGTTTTCCAGACGTCTTCCTTCTCCTGACTGTTTCTTCATTTCTTGCCTGATTCAAGATCCATCCATCTGTCCCCCGGGCTTGTCTTTTTGCTGAGGCTGGATCCAATTTCCTTCATTTGCTGCGCGATGCTCTTGCTTCGATTCACCGTCGAGCTCTTATCCCTGGAGGCACGCCCCGTAGGCCTCCCTCTGCCGCCACAGCTTGCCTCGGGATAAAATCCATGTCTTCATTTCAGGGTGCATGCATTTACCCCCAAAAACCGGCAACGGCTGGTTAGAAATGATTTCTCTTTCCACTCTTCTTGCCCTTACCTCTTTGAAAACAAGAAGGCACACCGATCTTCTTATGCCAACACTGGGAGTACGTGATATACACCCCGACGCTTCATGTTCTTTGATGCATACACTCCACGCGATGTCAAAGCTGAAGTCAAAGGGAAGGTTTCTTGAAGACAAAAATGTCACAAATAGTCCTTAGGCGACAGCAAATGAGCCATTAGCGGTTGGCATTAATCGTTGCGACCGCAATCCAAGCGATATTTGTAGCCGGTGATGAATGTGTCCTCTTGAACCTACATCACTGCTGACTGCAGGAAAGTGTCAACATTGCCCAAATATGAAGAGAGTGATTTCACACCCAAACGCCTTATTGAATTGAAGCAGATGAAATGCGCTAACGTTCCTTGAAGACAATGCTGTTAGTCAAATACTGCCTTCTATCTCCGGTCACTAAAACATCATTCGCAAACCCGAGGGGATCTTCTTACAACAAAATGGTTCTGAAAAACACCTTGTGTTCCGCTGTGACTAGGCCTATACCTCGGCGACCATGCAGTTGTGCCGTCTCTTCAAATTGTTCCTTCAAGTGTCAATTTCCGTTAACAATTCATGCCTCTTTAAACCTGGAATGGTAGCTAGTCTACCCCCACTCTCTGTCTCTGTATATATATACCCTCTCTCCCTTTTTCAATCTCTCTCTCCCCTCCCCCACTCTCTCCTCTCCTCCCTCTCCCCAACTCTCTCTCTCGCTCTCCCTCATTCCCGCTTCCAACTCTCCCTCTCTCGTTCGACACTTTATCTACATGATGTGTCTTGAAGATTGATACTTCCAAACTCGAATTTCCGCCGAGACCAGCTTGATAACCCGTCTTCAATCCGTCTTCCTCCCCTCTCATGCCGCGGGTAATTACCTTCATTTTCTTCGGGCAGTTAGCTTTGGAAATGAAGAACCTAAGTGCCACTTTAGTCCCACAACAGACTGTGCGATGTCGCGTGAAATTAAGTCCTTTAGTTGCCTACGCTTAGGTATAACTGTGTTGTCGTAGATTATCTCGTGGGAGGTCGGGCGACCAGCTAAGTCTGTGTTTTTAAAGATTAGTAACCTTGCTTTCTCAGTTATCTGCAATCAAGCCTCCAGTATCGTTTTGTTTTAAAGAGGGCTTCATGGGAACTAACTCCAACTCTCACAGCGAGATTCCCTGATTGCAAGTCAGCGATTTCAGAACCGATTTTGTGTTCTCTTTACCGCCGGGTCTTCATCACTGACATCAGTGTCCAGAATCTTGTTTTGTCCGATCTTTGTCAGTTTGACCAGACTATATTAGTTCCTCAAAATGCATTCTCATCTACCTTTGGAAACATATTACTTTGATGGATGCATACATCCAAGCACAGTGACTTGGGGGGGGGAAGTGTTTCTGGGACGGACGAGATGGCCGTGATTAAAGCTCCAACTTACCCCGCGCTGAAAGCCCATTTTGTCTCCCCTGATGCAATTCTTAATCCAATTGAATCTGTGAAATCAAGTTTGGCTGAAAATATATCAGTGTCCCTAATTAATACGCTTCACGTCAAGTCAAGCTCCATGTGAAATTGAAGGTAGTCTATGCTGAGCACGTTGGACAAGCCATGGAAAGCACTCGATATCATCCATGTCATTTAGTGAGTTATAGTCATCACTCATTCCTTACAAGGTAGTCTATGCTGAGCAAGGTAGTCTATGCTGAGCAAGGTAGTCTATGCTGAGCAAGGTAGTCTATGCTGAGCACTTTGGACAAGCAATGGAAAGAACTCGATATCATCCATGTCATTTAGTGAGTTATAGTCATCACTCATTCCTTGCAAGGTAGTCTATGCTGAGCAAGGTAGTCTATGCTGAGCAAGGTAGTCTATGCTGAGCACTTTGGACAAGCAATGGAAAGAACTCGATATCATCCATGTCATTAGGTGAGTTATAGTCATCACTCATTCCTTGCAAGGTCCTCCTTGGATCCAATGTGTTTTGTCTTTCTTGTAAAGATGATGAAAAACAAGACAAGTGCTTTGCACACCGTATAATGTCGAATACTTTCCACACAACACAGTTTATAAGATGTGACTGAAACCGATTGCAAATATTCTCACCAACATTTTCCTGTTTATTGATATTGATCTAATATTTTATTTTTCCAAAACCGCCGATACCAATGTAACTCGCTAATAGATAATTTTGTATCAGAGAAAATGTTATTCAGAGAAATGCATCCGAAGGCACCTTCATATAGGCCTATATTGCTCTTCAATCCGTCTTATCCGTCTAAGAGGCGTCTGAATGACACTTGCTCTTGCCATCACCACACCCTTATCTCACCCATTTCATCCTCTTCAAAGCACAGAGGCAATTTTGGCACCGATCGGCTATTCGCAAGAAACACTTCACACCCGGATTGGGTTAAAGATCTCCCGGTTCTTTCAAACGTGCGAGATTCCTGGGACGCTTGAGCAAACGATTGCACTTCTAGGACGTGCAGGAATTTATTAGCGGCTCCTGGCTATTTCACGAAAGAGTTACCTGACTGGAAGTGATACTCCCTTCCCTCGCTGCAAACAGACTTGCCTGCGACCTAAATCTCTCAGGGGTTTTAAGGGGTTTGATAAACGACGCTAGGGAAAGCAAAGCGCGCCGACCGGGGAGTATTTATCAGGTCGAGCATGTGATTAACGTCTCCGTCACCCAAGAAAATAGAAGACAGGAATCAGCAATTACTATAAGAGCGGCCCAAGACAAATGACCTTCCCTTTGGATGGGGAGACCATTTTTCTCTGCATTTTATAATTATGCTAAAACAGTGAATGCATCAATGCACTTTTTTTGTATCTTGGCGAAATGGTTTTTCCCAAAGAGTGGGTGTGTTATTTTCATCAGATTATTTTGTTTCATGATTAAATGCATTATACCAAGATTCCTCCATACATAGTCCACAAATCTGCCGACAGCATTGAATTGTAAAATCCCTGAACCTTTTCAATGCATTCCTAATTAGTTTGGACACGCATGGCTTGCGGTTAGACTGATTAATGAAGTTGATTAATAATTGTATATGAATACTTGTATGTAAAGCGCATTGAGAGTTGCCATTTCTGAAAAGCACTATATAAGAATAAGTACCGGTAATCATTATCTATAGTCAGTTCAAATTTGACCAGCGCCCTCCCCCACGTCAAAGACTATAGTCGGCTATTTGTGAGGTCACGTTCTAAGGACTGATTAGCTCACATCCTGGTCCAATCAAAGTTTTCTTAGCCATTTGTTTAATTGAGCTATTTAGTGATTAAAGCCCCTACACAACATTGGTCGAGGTCAAAGAATAGCATCCATGCGTTGTCTGATCCAACATATGCATGGAATAGCACACCTGTGAACATTTCAGCTCATTCCGCCAACCGAGTCTCGAGAAAATCGTGAAAACCGCTTCATTTGTTTCGCGAAAATGCAGCATTCAACGCCGTACTGTTCCGAAAAATAATTTAGATCTCGGTGAGACGTAAATAATTGTATTTACTCTTTTCTCCCAAAATACAACATTTTAGGCAGAAATATTTCAGTGCGAGCTTTCAACTATATCCATCTTCAAACCGTTTCACGTAAATCTTTCTGAGAACATTTCTGTTTTTCGATCTTACCAATGTTGTGTAGGGGCTTTATAATGTTTGGCATCCTCGAGTAACAGAATTGTAGAATAAAAATTATGATGGCCTAACTAGGTTTTGGCCATGGCAAATATGTTTTGATAAGTAGAAAGGGTGATGTTTTGATAGATAAAACAAACAAATCCAGCCAGTAGACACAGTTTACTTGGAAGATGTTTTGCAGCGAAGCTGTTTGTTGGAAATATGAAGGAGGCATCGGGCAAGCTGAGACAGACAACACACAGGGATGTCGCCATACCTCTTGTTATTACTAGACCCTGAATCACCTACGGTTATTATTCTGGAAATGTTTGGCAACGTGCCAGCCACGGGACACTGTCTCATTACTTGCCGCCATGTTGTCTCCCGTGCCCATGGCAACGATCGTGATTATTGTATTTACCGAGGTTTTAGGCTCGTTCAATAGAGAGTTTCTTAAACGTGTCCTGAATACCACACACCGATCGCCAATCGGGCGGAAATACTAGCACGACCATCGAAAAAAAAATCGATAATCGCGAGGAGAGGCAGACATGTTTCTGATGATTAAGAATCGATTGTAGACGAAATGTGGGGCATTGATGAGCACGAACCCCGAGGCAGTGGACACCATTGCTCGATATTTATAGAGCTCTAAATCAAATCATCGATCTTGCAGCAAATGGTCATCTTGAGAATGGCGCAGTTGGACGGGTGTTTACAGAACACCACAGGCTGCAATGATAGCAGCACGGGCGCGTATGTGGTTCACTTTGTATTTGGAGAACTATCTAACAGACGAAATAATCCAACATAAACATTGACCGCGATTAGAGTGACAGCTTCACCTGACCCTATTCCTCGACGGGAATTTGTCCTGATCAGTCAAGATTTAACGGTACCAAAAATACAGACCCAGATGTTTGGCCGACTATCGAGACTTTAATCTTTCCGCTCAAACTGTTATCCTTCGTCGTAATGCAATTTGCCTCTCGACGGGAACTCACTGGGGAGCCGAGTTTTCCGAAGACTGAGTGAAGATCAACTCTGAAACAAGAGCTGGCTGTTGGTGACATACCAGTGTCCTGGCAGGACATTTCATGGTCACGTGTCTTCACGCTGGATGGATATAGGCTGCACGTGACTCCCTCTCAACCAATCCGAATTTGGCACAAATTTGAGACACGGTCGAGAAAATTTCCTACACATCCAATTGGTCAATAAAGAAATGGGTCAAACCCAAACAACTTGAGACAAATTTTCAAAAAGAGAGAGAAAGAGTCCAATATTTTCTTGATAAAACTGAACGAGCCTGGTGAATATTGTCCAATGAATTCTGCGGTCTGGAGATTTGTTGAGAGAATTTTATTAACGCCGTCGATAGCACAGTCGCTCATGCTCCTCCTACGTACAGTACATATCCAGAGAGTCTCTTGACAATTCTTGAGGTGCTTCAAGTTTGTTGAGGAGAGATGAGAAAAGAGAAATAACCGAAGGACACGAAAAGATCAACGGGAAAGGCAGGTAAATCTGAAGGATATTCCACGTGAGGAATGTTAACTAGGATCTGCATGGGTATTAGAACCAGATACCATCAAGCGATAGGGAAGGAACAAGCAGTCAGGCGTGTTTGGGCGTCTGGATTTCTCGTCCAGTCCTCCTTCATCTCTCCCAAGGTCATTGGCGCGTTGCTTTGACCCGCGTAATTACGTCACGGGGACGGCGGCATGAATATTCATGTGCACGTCACCCTACACGTTGTGATCGCGGCTGCGAAGTGTTGTTGTTGCCCGTCCGTGTTTTTATAATAATTATCTGTCGTGCGAATGTCCATACTGGCCGATAACTTAGTGCTGCTCCATGGGGCTCGGGATGGCAGCAAGAGAAGTCTAATATGCATGACTTCTCACGGCTCATTTTATTCACCGGTTTTGGGGTTTTTTTTGCGTCGCTGATGAGAAGGGCAGGATATTACTCGGGAAGAGGCTGGGTAACACTGATTAGACGCGACAGGATGACACGCACCACACGTGGACACGAACCACTTAAACAGGAACAACCTAGCTCCTGCCATTATTGGTGTTCAACCTGTCTTGACCCAGAGATTTCAATTTGTCAGCGTGTTGTGCTTAGACATGCATTATTGTGGAGGCATTTGAAAAATGCCAAATCTATATTTTGATTGGCTTATTATTAGCCGCTTGTGTCTGCCCTCTCGCTCACATCGCCGGCATTATTTTGTCTTTTCTGTTTGGTGATGGTCTGATGAAAGTAGATTGATGGAAGAAACGGGAGGAAATTATATAACACGGGAGAGTGGGACAGAGGAGAGAGAGGGGAGAGAGAGGGGGAGAGAGGGGAAACAGAGGGGAGAGAGGGGAGACAGAGGGGAGACAGAGGGGAGACAGAGGGGAGAGAGGGGACAGAGACTGGAACTGAGAGGAGGGAAGAGAGTGGAGAGAGGGGAGAGAGAGGATCGAGACAGAGATCGGGGGACAGAGAGGGGACAGAGAGGGGGCAGAGAGGGGCAGAGAGGGGGCAGAGAGGTCACAGAGAGCCAGAGAGAGGGGACAGACAGCCAGAGAGAGGGGAGAGAGATGGGAGAGAGAGGGGGAAGAGAGAGAGGGGAGAGGGGGGGGACAGAGAGAGGAGAGAGAGGGAATAGGGAGGGGAGACAGAAAGATAGAATGTGGGGAAAGAGGGTTGGGGAGGGAGAGAGAGACTGGCGAGAGAGGGAGAGGGGAGGAGAGGGAGAGAGGGAAAGGGAAGGGAGAAGGGTGGGGAAAAAGGAGAGAGGGGACAGAGGAGAGAGAGGGGAGAGGGAGGGGGAGAGAAAGGGGGAGTGTGGGGAAAGAGGGTCGGGTAGGGACAGAGAGAGACTTGTGAGAGAGGGAGATGGGGAGGAGAGGGAGAGAGGGGAAGGGAGAAGGATGGGGAAGAGGGAGAGAGAGGGGAGAGCGGCCATTTGCCACCAAGGGAATTGAGGTAATCACTGGATGTTGATAAATAGGTTTTCGTGTACACTATATGTAACGGTTAATGTTACAATTCGTAATGGAGCACAGTGAACATAATCTCTGCAAGGAATTATTAATTCGAATTGAATTTTGTCTTCTCTTGTTCTGTTTGGAAAGAATTTGCTCCCCGATAGCTTCGATCGTTTGATATGAATGTGTAAACTGCTTATTAAATTAATGAACGTTTGAAGTGCCGACTATCGTGGCAGGTGCTTTGGGGATTAATTACTAAAGGAAAAAAATCAAAGTGATTCAATATTGGCCGTGACAGTGCATGGAATAATATTGCAATTTACAGGTCGTAGTCGGAATCGTGTATGATTGTTGAGGTCGAATATCTTGCCTACTAGTTAGCTTACGCATGCACCTGTCATCCCTATTATTATCATGCTCCAGTAAGCATGACGACATCCTACCATCTGCCAAGCCCATTCATTTCCTGCCCTGCCCTGCCCTGCCCTGCCCTGCCCTGCCCTGCCCTGCCCTGCCCTGCCCTGCCCTGCCCTGCCCTGCCCTGCCCTGCCCTGCCCTGCCCTGCCCTGTCCTGCCCTGCCCTGCCCTGCCCAGCCCTGTCCTGCCCTGCCCTGCCCTGCCCTGTCCTGTCCTGCCCTGCCCTGCCCTGCCCTGCCCTGCCCTGCCCTGCCCTGCCCTGCCCTGCCCTGCCCTGCCCTGCCCTGCCCTGCCCTGCCCTGCCCTGCCCTGCCCTGCCCTGCCCTGCCCTGCCCTGCCCTGCCCTGCCCTGCCCTGCCCTGCCCTGCCCTGCCCTGCCCTGCCCTGCCCTGCCCTGCCCTGCCCTGCCCTGCCCTGCCCTGCCCTGCCCTGCCCTGCCCTGCCCTGCCCTGCCCTGCCCTGCCCTGCCCTGCCCTGCCCTGCCCTGCCCTGCCCTGCCCTGCCCTGCCCTGCCCTGCCCTGCCCTGCCCTGCCCTGCCCTGCCCTGCCCTGCCCTGCCCTGCCCTGCCCTGCCCTGCCCTGCCCTGCCCTGCCCTGCCCTGCCCTGCCCTGCCCTACACTGCCCTGCCCTGCCCTGCCCTGCCCTGCCCTGCCCTGCCCTGCCCTGCCCTGCCCTGCCCTGCCCTGCCCTGCACTGCCCTGCCCTGCCCTGCCCTGCGCTGCGCTGCCCTGTCCAGGCCAGCCCTGCCCTGCCCTGCCCTGCCCTGCCCTGCCCTGCCCTGCCCTGCCCTGCCCTGCCCTGCCCTGCATACTGCCCAACATACTGCTGTAGCAGCACAAGGCACGTAGCATTAACACAGATAGAGATAAGATCCATTAGAATGATGTCTGGTATACTGTTCTTTAGAATCAGAACAATTCAACTGACCAGCAGTGTGTAGAAGGGTTTACTAGCCAGTGCCGTGAGTGCAAGATCCCTTGCACACACATTCCCCTTCCCTTCTAGCCTCCACCGATTGGATGTTATTTTGACAGCAGGTGAAATGTGGACGTTGTGTGTTTGTTGGACGGGGGTAGCAAGTGTAAAACAAACAGGTACAAATTGGGGGAACGGAGAGAAAGACAACATTTTAGTCTGCATTCAGAGATATTCCCCTTGGACGCAAATCTTGCAATGGTTTTACATTGATGTACAGAAGGCAGGTGTCTGGTTTACTGCAAATTGGGGATTTCCTAGGGGTATAATAACACTCTTAGTCGTATGCCTTTCCGTTAGTATTCTCAACCAAGGCTACTATTGTGATTTTGTTGATCTTTGTATCCATTTACACAAATGCAGTACCTTTCACTCTTGTGGAGCCGATCTTAATCCAATCAAAGTAATATTTAAATAATAATTTCATAACGTGGACAATTTGTAATTCATATTGCAGGATAATGTTACACACGCATATTTTTGTTTTATTGTGTTGAAACAAATGAATTTAATTTGCTGTATTTGAATAACTTCCCCACTGTGGTCATCCGCTTTAATTTATTCTAAAACGAAAATCAATAGGCATGCGTGGCAATATCACGTGTTCATATTGGACGTGTTTGAGACACGTGTAGATGGTGTATTCCAACGTATTGGGACCATACAACTGGGCACTTAGGCTAGTATGAGCATGGAGCTATAGCTCCATGGTATGAGACACTTCAAGAAGTGTGGCAGTGGTGCCGTGGTGTAGTAGTGTTTGCTTCCAGATAATGAAGGCTGAAAGTGAAGGGCCTCTCTCCTCCACGCACTTGCAGTGGAGGAGTTCTTACCACGAGGAGTCTGCTAAGCACGAACAGTCTGACTACTTCTCGTGTTACGCACGTCTCGCTCACCTCTGTCATGGCGGCAAAGTGCTGTCACCTTTCTGGATGCAGGACATTGGTAGAACGCTGATGGCATGGTGCTCAGGTTTCATTGAGCGCGCTATGAAAATGACACGTTGCAATTAAATGTTCATCGCTAATCTCTGAAAGACCGTCTGACACGTGTTGTCTCGCCAGGATCCGATGGTCGCAAAGAGTCATGGGATACAAAACAAAATGCAATGACTCCTGCACATGCGTCTATTGAATTGTCCGTGCTGTTGACGTCTTGGAGATGTACTTTTTAAATTGACTTCCAACTAACTCTGTATGTAAATAACTTGCTCATTGGTTAGCACTGCCTTGATAGTTTCATCACAAGAACAATTTGGTTTGTCCTTGGCAGGATGCCGCATAGCTTTTTCCAACACAGCTCGTCCCAACCTGTCAGGAACGCCTTTGGGGAATTGGTCCAACTACAAATTGTCGAAGAGAATTTCGTAGATATGACTGAAATGTAATAACGCTATAGGTCGTGTTCCCTAACTGGTCAATGGTAATGCAATAAGCGACGTTTATCAGCGGTGAAATGGGAACCGTTTGGTTCTAATTGGAGCGCTGCAAGGCCTGGGTCCTTAGCGGCACCATCCTATTATTGAGGTGAATGACATCCAGAAATAATGCTGGACATATGGAGACGGACGCTGTTTGGTAATCGTTGATCATTTTGACATTTACAACATGAAGGCTAAAGCTAGGACTTTGCTTTCATTTCTGATCCCCGCTATCTTAGGTTTTTAAGAGCAAGCCACTGACTACTGATCTGGGTGAACACTGTACTACTGACAAGGGGTAATTCAGCGACACACCTTAACTTGCATTTGCAGATTGTGCTTGGAGGACGAAGCTTGAGCCTGACCTCATCCATGGACTCTTAAAACCATCATCAGGGCTTAGGATCATGGAGTGCACGGGCACGATACCTCAGCGTATAGAGTGTACCTTGACTAAAGGCTGGATGATATAGCCACCTGCTTGCGTGTAATGAATTGTGAGCGGGCTTGTACCTGCTAATTCATTACAAACTGTAATTGGTTTGGGAGTGAGTAAGGTACATTAGATTACCTACATACCTAGGAGAAAGGCCCTCCTAATTCTTGACATAATTAAACAGCTGAAGTTAAGCGTCCTTGGAAGGCAAGAGAATCGCCTTTGGTAGGCAAGAGAATCGTCTTTGGTAGGCCAGAGAATCGTCTTTGGTAGGCTAGAGAATCGTCTTTGGTAGGCTAGAGAATCGTCTTTGGTAGGCTAGAGAAGCGTCTTTGGTAGGCCAGAGAATCGTCTTTGGTAGGCCAGAGAATCGTCTTTGGTAGGCCAGAGAATCGTCTTTGGCAGGCCAGAGAATCGTCTTTGGTAGGCCAGAGAATCGTCTTTGGTAGGCCAGAGAATCGTCTTTGGTAGGCCAGAGAATCGTCTTTGGTAGGCCAGAGAATCGTCTTTGGTAGGCCAGAGAATCGTCTTTGGTAGGCCAGAGAATCGTCTTTGGTAGGCCAAAGAATCGTCTTTGGTAAGCCTTAGGCCAGGGAAGCCGAATTAATTCATTTTGGGGTGATCGTGTTACGATTGGATGCACACGTTTGGGGGTCGTATGGGTTTGGTCACGTTCCTCTGACACAATTGCTCGGGCCTGAAAGATCACTTCGACTAGTTTTTGACGGAGTTCTGTCAAGGGTGTCTCGAGCTACTCTGCCTCCAAGGAACAAGATGTCAGTAAAAGCCGAGGAAGGAAAGGAAACGGGCACACCATCAGGTCTTGTCTGACTCTTCGGCGTGCCAACTTCCGTCCAAATTTCATTTGTCTCTTCTTCTATGGAAGAGGGCTGAGGTTTGACCGCATAGCCTCGGGTAATTGTCCACGAGGAGATGATCACGTGAATAAGTAGCCGCGTCAGCCATTTTGTTATCCCACAAGGGCTTTTGCCAAGGCGAATGTCACGAGGATCGATCCATATTTCAGCGAGATCTCACGTATCTCTTATTTCACCTTTAGGACGAGTCTTGTTGTTATTCCTCACCGTAGAGTAACATACAATATCTGGGTGCAAAATCTGTTGGTGTGTAATAGGTCTTGTGCATGAATTCTTAGATTTACTCGTGGGATAGTAAAGCGCTGTTACCATTAGTTCCTTGTGTTTGATCTATGTAATTTCGCCTAAATTGCATCCTCGTATCCTGTAAACGTGTTTTGACAGAGCCCTTTGATACCGCCTGTAGGGTACAGTTGCCATGGTTACTGATATTGCTAGTGCAGCTGTCGTCCCTATTGCCGTCGTCCATGATAAACTGTGTTATTCTTCAGAACCGGGTTGGCACATTTTATGGTTACAATCCCGATAAACTGTTTGACAAATCTCAGCTGTTTACATGCAGTCCAAGCTTCAAATTATTTGTCTTTCTCGGTGGAAAGATGATCCAAATGCGTGTATTCCATGATCTCCGACTTTAAGACTTCTTCGTTTTGTTTCCAGGGAATTCTGACCTCGTAAAAGGTTTGGGGATAACACAAGCTAGACCTCGTGTGGACTAAACAATCAGATCATCCTGAAATAAACCAACAGCTTTTGTTTGTATTCATCTGCCGTGTGGGATGCATGCAGGGCGGTTAGGAATTCTGGTCGGCGTGCAGTATAGTGGCTATTTCTGAGACAGCGTGCACAAAGCAATGGGACATGTGTGTACTGTATTCCATGACAGCGTGCACAAGGCAATGGGACAGGTGTGTACTGTATTCCATGACAGCGTGCACAAGGCAATGGGACAGGTGTGTACTGTATTCCATGACAGCGTGCACAAGGCAATGGGACAGGTGTGTACTGTATTCCATGACAGCGTGCACAAGGCAATGGGACAGGTGTGTGCTGTATTCCATGACAACGTGCACAAGGCAATGGGACAGGTGTGTACTGTATTCCATGACAGCGTGCACAAGGCAATGGGACAGGTGTGTACTGTATTCCATGACAGCGTGCACAAGGCAATGGGACAGGTGTGTACTGTATTCCATGACAGCGTGCACAAGGCAATGGGACAGGTTTGTACTGTATTTCATTACGCAGTCATGCTAGATCTTACTCTCTTATAATGGCTGCCATGGTAGTCTGTATTTTGATTTCTGATGACTGCAAATGATGCAAAGGTACAGTGGTATTTCCTTAACGGCGTGGCATTTTTGCCTCATATTTTGGGTTTTGTTTTCAGACACCAATCTTGTCTCAGTCAGCTTCGGCTTAAAGCCCCTACACAACATTGGTAAGACCGGAAAACAGAAATGTTCACAGATTTACAAGAAACTTATACAGTTTGAACTTTGAAGATGGTTATAGTAGAAACCTCCCACTGAAATATTTCTGCCTAAAATGTTGTATTTTGGGAGAAAGGAGTAAAAGAAATCGTTTACGACTCACTGAAATCTAAACTATTTTTACAGTACGGCGTTGAATGCTGCATTTTCGCGAAACAAATGAAGCGGTTTTCACGATTTTCTCGAGACTCGGTTGGCGGATTGGGCTGAAATTTTCACGTGTGCTATTTCATGCATATGTTGGATCAGACAACGTATTGATGCTATTCTTTGAACTCGACCAATGTTGTGTAGGGGCTTTAAGGATACGATAGCTATAGTTTCTCCAACGCAACTTTTAGTTCACTACTTTGTCACGATTTGCTTCTGTAATCCACGACCAATCAGTCCTTGGTATATTTGCGTTGTAACAGCTGTACCAGGTGACACTGTTGCATCGTTCTACTTCATGACTCTTTGATTTTATCTTCGCTCTTATCTGCGCCAAAGGCATTTCGTCCCTGCTCTCCTTCGCTCTTCAGATTAACCCACTACGCACCCACAATCACTCTAGGCGTCCATCAAGCCACCAAAAACATATTCCATTCTCAATAGTTAAAATGTCTTATTTTTTTTCCTACATCTAGTTCTTGTGCACGCACGTCTGCCCGTTTTGTTTTCGCTCTGATTCGGGCATTTCTTCACCTCTAGGCTATCAAATTGTTGGAGATAGTATCTTGCGCAGACCAACCTCTTTCTTTGTTTTATCTTCATCTATATCCGGAGGTTTGCTGAAGCCAGCGTGGTAGATCGTGGTCATTCCATTCTCACTAATTTCCCTGGGGAAGGTGTCTGCCGGTTAACGCATGAACAGCTTTCTTTCCTCATCCAAAGAAAAAAGAAAAACTAGTCCGTTATATTACGCAGATTAAATTTGTTGCTAATGTTTTATGTTTACTTTATTGTATTAAAGGCATCGTGTATTGTTACCATGACAAACGGCGGGAATTCTACATTTTGCAGACTTAAATCTGATCACCATTTGAGCAAAGGACAGAGAATATTTACTTTATGTCGGTCTGTACGTGCTTGACCTACATCCAAATAAAAAACTGTATTTTCGCGGGATTTCACCAAGATTAAATTGTTTCCAGCATCACGAGATGAGTCATGCTATGCTTTCCTTCAATGCATCTTTTAAACAAAATTGAATTACAAAATTAATTCCCCCACATGATCGTGATTTTGAGCATTCTAATCGTATTGGTGGAAAAGAGGTTGATAATTTTTAATGAGGGCCAATTTTATAAGATACATTTATTGAGGCTGGTGTGAAATGAACCGATATCTTGAAGGAAACTTGATTATAATAATTTTGTGTTTGGCTCCAATGGAAGGTGACCAGGAAAGAAAATGTACTAATTCTGCTCACGGCTTATCACCGGATTTATTTCTACAAAATTGATCCAAAACACAAACAATTCTGGCATAAGGTCAATCACAAAATAAGGAAAAGTAAATGCAACCAAGAGTTGAGTTTATATAATCCCCAAAATCACAGAACCTGTGAATTTATTACCACTCTTGGACTAGCCATGGACAGGGCAAGGGAAGTACCCAGCCCTTACCACTCTTGGACTAGCCATGGACAGGGCAAGGGAAGTACCTAGCCGTTACCACTCTTGGGCTAGCCATGGACAGGGCAAGGGAAGTACCCAGGCCTTACCACTCTTGGACTAGCCATGGACAGGGCAAGGGAAGTACCCAGGCCTTACCACTCTTGGACTAGCCATGGACAGGGCAAGGGAAGTACCCAGGCCTTACCACTTTCTTAGACTAGCCATGGACAGGGCAAGGGAAGTACCCAGCCCTTACCACTCTTGGACTAGCCATGGACAGGGCAAGGGAAGTACCTAGCCGTTACCACTCTTGGGCTAGCCATGGACAGGGCAAGGGAAGTACCCAGCCCTTACCACTCTTAGACTAGCCATGGACAGGGCAAGGGAAGTACCCAGGCCTTACCACTCTTGGACTAGCCATGGACAGGGCAAGGGAAGTACCAAGGCCTTACCGCTCTTGGACTAGCCATGGATAGGGCAAGGGAAGTACCCAGCCCTTACCACTCTTGGACTAGCCATGGACAGGGCAAGGGAAGTACCCAGGCCTTACCGCTCTTGGACTAGCCATGGACAGGGCAAGGGAAGTACCCAGGCCTTACCGCTCTTGGACTAGCCATGGATAGGGCAAGGGAAGTACCCAGCCCTTACCACTCTTGGACTAGCCATGGACAGGGCAAGGGAAGTACCAAGGCCTTACCACTCTTGGACTAGCCATGGATAGGGCAAGGGAAGTACCCAGCCCTTACCACTCTTGGACTAGCCATGGACAGGGCAAGGGAAGTACCCAGGCCTTACCACTCTTGGACTAGCCATGGACAGGGCAAGGGAAGTACCCAGCCCTTACCACTCTTGGACTAGCCATGGACAGGGCAAGGGAAGTACCCAGCCCTTACCACTCTTGGACTAGCCATGGACAGGGCAAGGGAAGTACCCAGCCCTTACCACTCTTGGACTAGCCATGGACAGGGCAAGGGAAGTACCCAGGCCTTACCACTCTTGGACTAGCCATGGACAGGGCAAGGGAAGTACCCAGGCCTTACCACTCTTGGACTAGCCATGGACAGGGCAAGGGAAGTACCCAGGCCTTACCACTCTTGGACTAGCCATGGACAGGGCTAGGGAAGTACCCAGGCCTTACCACTTTCTTAGACTAGCCATGGACAGGGCAAGGGAAGTACCCAGCCCTTACCACTCTTGGACTAGCCATGGACAGGGCAAGGGAAGTACCCAGCCCTTACCACTCTTGGACTAGCCATGGACAGGGCAAGGGAAGTACCCAGCCCTTACCACTCTTGGACTAGCCATGGACAGGGCAAGGGAAGTACCCAGGCCTTACCACTCTTGGACTAGCCATGGACAGGGCAAGGGAAGTACCCAGGCCATACCACTCTTGGACTAGCCATGGACAGGGCAAGGGAAGTACCCAGCCCTTACCACTCTTGGACTAGCCATGGACAGGGCAAGGGAAGTACCCAGGCCATACCACTCTTGGACTAGCCATGGACAGGGCAAGGGAAGTACCCAGGCCATACCACTTTTGGACTAGCCATGGACAGGGCAAGGGAAGTACCCAGGCCTTACCACTCTTGGACTAGCCATGGACAGGGCAAGGGAAGTACCCAGGCCTTACCACTCTTGGACTAGCCATGGACAGGGCAAGGGAAGTACCCAGCCCTTACCACTCTTGGACTAGCCATGGACAGGGCAAGGGAAGTACCCAGCCCTTACCACTCTTGGACTAGCCATGGACAGGGCAAGGGGAGTACCCAGCCCTTACCACTCTTAGACTACCCGTGGACAGGGCAATGGAAGTACCCAGGCCTTACCACTCTTGGACTAGCCATGGACAGGGCAAGGGAAGTACCCAGCCCTTACCACTCTTGGACTAGCCATGGACAGGGCAAGGGAAGTACCCAGCCCTTACCACTCTTGGACTAGCCATGGACAGGGCAAGGGAAGTACCCAGGCCTTACCACTCTTGGACTAGCCATGGACAGGGCAAGGGAAGTACCCAGCCCTTACCACTCTTGGACTAGCCATGGACAGGGCAAGGGAAGTACCCAGGCCTTACCACTCTTGGACTAGCCATGGACAGGGCAAGGGAAGTACCCAGACCTTACCACTCTTGGACTAGCCATGGATAGGGCAAGGGAAGTACCCAGGCCTTACCACTCTTGGACTAGCCATGGACAGGGCAAGGGAAGTACCAAGGCCTTACCACTCTTGGACTAGCCATGGATAGGGCAAGGGAAGTACCCAGCCCTTACCACTCTTGGACTAGCCATGGACAGGGCAAGGGAAGTACCCAGGCCTTACCGCTCTTGGACTAGCCATGGACAGGGCAAGGGAAGTACCCAGGCCTTACCACTCTTGGACTAGCCATGGACAGGGCAAGGGAAGTACCAAGGCCTTACCGCTCTTGGACTAGCCATGGATAGGGCAAGGGAAGTACCCAGCCCTTACCACTCTTGGACTAGCCATGGACAGGGCAAGGGAAGTACCCAGGCCTTACCGCTCTTGGACTAGCCATGGACAGGGCAAGGGAAGTACCCAGGCCTTACCGCTCTTGGACTAGCCATGGATAGGGCAAGGGAAGTACCCAGCCCTTACCACTCTTGGACTAGCCATGGACAGGGCAAGGGAAGTACCAAGGCCTTACCGCTCTTGGACTAGCCATGGACAGGGCAAGGGAAGTACCCAGCCCTTACCACTCTTGGACTAGCCATGGACAGGGCAAGGGAAGTACCCAGCCCTTACCACTCTTGGACTAGCCATGGACAGGGCAAGGGAAGTACCCAGGCCTTACCACTCTTGGACTAGCAATGGACAGGGCAAGGGAAGTACCTAGCCGTTACCACTCTTGGACTAGCCATGGACAGGGCAAGGGAAGTACCCGGCCCTTACCACTCTTGGACTAGCCATGGACAGGGCAAGGGGAGTACCCAGCCCTTACCACTCTTGGACTAGCCATGGACAGGGCAAGGGAAGTACCCAGCCCTTACCACTCTTGGACTACTCTTGCTGTCCCATCCACAATATACGATTCACTGTACGCATAATTACAGTACAAACTTGCTAGTGTCAAGACATTACATACACTAGACCACCTCTCCAAATTAGGATGGAAGGGTGGGATTTTCACGACCTACTGGTGATACAGCCCGAACGAAAGTGACGGGTTTCGCAACTCACGCAATTGACTTGCAAATGGCACAGCTTGACCCCTCGCAAATAACGCAGTGGCTGTTGTTACGGCAGTCGTCCGTGTGGTTCCCTGACTTGATTGTATTTCGTCAGCATTGCAGGCTGGTTGAACCAGTCTATTAGCTGATAGTCTGGTTCCAAGAGCTAAACTTCCTGACAAATACTGTGAAGTCAGGGAACCACACGGACGACTGCCGTAACAACAGCCACTGCGCGCAAATAATGATCGGACCCACTTCCCTGGTGCCTAAGGATGTTTCTCGGAGACGCGCACCGATACAACATTATTATCCCAGAAGACTCGACTTGTTTTAACTGGCCTAGGTTTACGATTCTGATTGAAGTATAAACCCAAAGTATTTCACAATACTTTATGAATAATCCCTCTTTTCCTCTCATTCTCGTCTCTTTTCCAGGTTGTGGTTTCAATTCAGCTTCTCGGTCGAATTGTTCAGCTCACTGGGAATGTTCATCTTGCAGTTCGTCTCCTTTCTGCTGACCTACACCAATTCCTGCATCAACCCGTTGGCTCTGTGCTTTCTAAGCAAGACGTACAGGCGTTATTTTGCCAGGTACCTGTGTTGTTGCAATATACGGAAGTTGTCCCACGTTCGCGCCGCCCGAATGAATATGTACCAAATGACCCCAGGCTCTCCATCCAGCACTATCTATAACAAGCGTACGGGGGACGGGTCTCTCAGGGGCTCTTCGATGGAGACGAAGACTTGTACCGTCTGAGTTTGCCTTAGAAGTCTCCTTATAAGAAACGAGTGAAGCCTTATCTTGGCCTGGCAACTTGCAGTTGGCGACTTGTCTGTCTTTGCGATCCGGTGCATGTGATACACGCGATCAATGACGGTCACTGTGGATGGTTGTTCTACCTATTCGTCTTTTGCTTGCTGCGTTGAAAGTTTGGTGGATCAAGAGAATGGACAGTTGAATGTGCTGTCGATAAGAGAGGTTTTTCTTGTCTAATCTCCACATAGTGTTAGAATTGAGTAAATAAATG
The DNA here is from genome assembly GCA_949987565.1 of Luidia sarsii. Classification (NCBI taxonomy): domain Eukaryota; kingdom Metazoa; phylum Echinodermata; class Asteroidea; order Paxillosida; family Luidiidae; genus Luidia; species Luidia sarsii. The sequence goes on along the minus strand of OX465114.1, from coordinate 13,806,839 downwards.
ACTTTTTAAAATGCATATTGATCAGGAATAGCGGATTTACCATACTGCATGCACAACTGACTGGCTGTGACAACTGTTACAGGGATGAAACTTACTTGAGGAACAGAATTCTGCGATCAAATCAAAAGGAATGTCAACGGATAAGAACTTTACTGAGAGCTTAGATAAGATTGAAGTTTCACTGAGCATCCTGGGTTACTACTCTCTGGAAATGCATCGTCAAAGGTCAGATGACTTCCATCTTGTTCTCTGAACTCTAGTCACGACGTGCTCGGCATCCAAACAGCACATTCAGCAATTCCCTGGGATGTCACTCAAATACATTTGACAGACAAGGTGGCACAGAAATCCATCAGCGCCATGAAATACCTGGACTCAAGCAATGAATGATTACAGCTCCACTAAGATCGCTGGACAATTCCTAGTCACGTTCTTGTTTTCGAGAGGTTTTCAATATGTCTCAATGTGTCCCGTGTGTGCAGTCTTTATGATGCTCTAGATCTCTAAATGAGTTTAGTCTGTGACGTCACGTGCTGGTATCGTCCCGGCTTCAAAGGACCTGACACCCTTGAGATTCGGCGACTAGTTTTTAGCCGAGTGTAATTTCAGAACGAAATCAGCTATAAACCTGGAATTTCGCAGACAAGAAGAAAAGAAGTGATCCGATGGGATGTATGTTTGCTTATTTAGTGGAGATATTAAACGCGAGTGCCTCTTGTATGTCCTTCCTTCCCTCTCCGGGGAGATTCAAAAATATTTCTTTAGAGAAAAGTATAGGCCTATCCCCTGATCGTCTGACTCTATCACCTGATCACTTGGGTGTTCCAAGACTGCACAATTCAGGTTTGGCGGGATAAAGGGATTTCTACCCAGACGTATGTTCATCGTGCGTTGTGTCAGGCCAGAGTGCGTTTTTGCATTTGTTTCTTGTTATTGTCACGTTGGTCTTAGCAATGCCAGATTTTGAGGACATGAGTGTTTGTACGTGTACACTTAACGCCTGATACTTGAATGATTCAGTAATGTTTTACAATCTGACTAACTGGTTGTGAATGTAGCCATCTGATCATACCAATATCTCTCAGTCCACACGCATTGCAGAACTGTTATATATGATGAGCTTTGCACTTCCAAAATCAAATAGAACCCTCGGAATGTATCTGTATGATTAAACATTGGGTCAGAATTCAGGGCAAAACCTGCCGAAGTCGAGATATATTTCGAAATTGATTATTTTTTATGCAGAAGTAACGTTGCACCTTCCCACAATGCACTGCAGTTTGTTTGTTAGTTGTAATATTGAATGATTACGTGTTCTGATAAATAAATATAAACCTTTGTATCATTGTTAGTAAATGCATTTTCACCATTTTCTGCCTGTGTACTGTAGAAACATTAAACATTTATCTGCAATTCAATGCTTTCTGTAATTAATATTAACTAAGAATTCCTACAGTATGCGTAGGCAATGATGAACGAAGAGGTACATAAGATTATTTTTTTGAAAAGTTCATGACTATTGCTGATTAACATTTTTGCAAAGTTGTGACAATTTCCTGTAAACACTTGAAAGAAAGAGTGTCATACTAAGTACTTCAAATTCAAAGGAGCAGCTATGATGTAAATACAGTATTAATCTATGGGCCTTTTAAAAAACGTGCTCAGGTGTGTCGTCTTATTGTTGGTTGAAGTGATTGTTTAGATGTGTAAACAGCCGTGGATTGTGAGGCTAATTTTATCATTTGTCTTTCGCCCTACAAGTCTTTAAAGTGAATTGTAATGTGTCTATCTTTACCAACAACATTTCAATATATATCGCGCTCAATTAACCACAGTTTAAAATGGAGTAAACATCTTTTAATAAAAAAGTACAATGTTTACGACGTAGTGGGCGTTACATCACCAGAAATACTATAACGAGTAACTCTTTGCTCAATTAATTAAAAACATCGTAATCCGAGAGATGTTTTTTTTTCCTGAAATAGTAAAAGCGCCATGTATGTCGATGGGAAAGGTTGATGAAATTAATCAAACCTGTGCATTTGTTTCCCAGCGGAATATGAAATTGGTCCATTCTATCATACCAGAAGAAATTTCAAGGATGTGTATGTGACGTTAAAATGTCAACATTAATCCAGTGTATACAATGCAACCTTGCGTGGAATCTTAGTTTTTGAAATTCATTAGAGCAAATGAATTTTCTTCCGTGTCTGTAAACAGTTTCAAATAACTCGTAGACGAAATTACGTGGGTATCGAATGTCATATCGAATTAACCTGGTTAATACTTTGAAGAATATTCATGGAAGTTACGTTTTTGCTCTCGCGCTTGACCCGAGACTAGGCCGCGTTGTCTGAAATTCTTTCGGTCCTAGGATGTCCGTCATTAGGATCAACTCCACTGGCAGAAATTGAGATGCAGCCAAATCTTCACGGTCGTTTGGTTGGACTTTCCGTGATCCAAAAAATCTAAGGAAGCTAAGGAGTTTTCCAGACATGGTAAATCGGTGTCCAAATTGGTTGGTCACTCCATTCCCAAGATCATGCATGGGGATAGCTGGATGAAATTTGAACATTACGTTGATAACAATCGCTCAATATTATGAAGCAAATACATGCTCGACAGTTGGCACGTGATTAAAAAAAAATTTTAAAAATGTAATAAATAATGAAACCAGCTATTATGTCAACTATTGCTCCATAAGGGTCTACCAATGTTTTCTGTGTGTGTCGTTATAAATACTGTATAAATTATTGTAAATGTGGAAATAACATTGAATTATGCTCTTGTAAAAAAAAAAAAACCATTTCATAAGAACTACATGTGTATTTTGGTCTGTATAGAACGTCCCAGTACCATTGTGAAATAATAAATGTCTGTAGGCCGTCTATGTATGAAGGAGTGGTATGGTCTCGGGGGCTTTCATAGCAAAACAAACAGTCGTTTGCTGCCAGATATTTTATCGAGTCATCCCTAGCATCTCCAGTACAGGGACACACACTTTTATTTGATTTTCACTCGTGCTGAGAATTCTGCTTGGAGAAAAATACCTGCCAAAACAAACATACAAACATGGGGTGTAATATACTCCTTCAGTTTACTTGTTAGCACCGAACCTTGTTCGCTGTAACAGTCACGGTGCACTGGTCTATGGGTGCATTGATGCTGCATTCATGAAACACTGCTTCCTTATTGGATTGCAGAAAATCTCCTTTTACAGTTAATTTGGCTGTGCATTGGAAGTAGTACTGTTCCACGTAATGCACTACCGGTAAGCGATAGAATTACAGGCGGTCATGCTGAAACCAGGCTGCGGTCTTTAACTTGGGATTTGAGGAGATTTCTAATGAAATTATCCTGAGTGGCACTGGATTGTTAGTGCTGGGTACCGTGGGGCGCACGCTTCTTACAGACGCTATCCTCGGCTGAGCATTTAAGAACCTATGTCCACTAACTAGCCTCTGAGTGCTCTGTCAGAAATGCCGCTGCTATTGAGCCCATTTAAGGATTTCTCAGCAAGTGTTGAATCAATGCTTCTCAATCATTATCAGGAAGTTGTATAACCTCAAAGATTGTTATATTTTACTCAATAAAATTATTAACTTTGTTTGCATGTGTGTCTTAAAGGCAAGACGGCGGAATGTATGTGAAAGGAGTGAGTATATTGGGTATAGATTCTTGGTGTACGATATGAGGTACATTGGAGCTAGTAGAGTATTGGTGTACGATTATGAGGTATTTTGGAGTGAGTAGAACCTTTGTGTACGATATAAGGAAGTGAGTGGAGCCTTGGTGTACGATGTAAAGTATATTGGAGCTAGTCAGTAGAGCCTTGGTGTACGATATGAGGTATATAAGTGAATACAGCCTTGGTGTGCGATATGAGGTATAAGTGAGTAGAGCCTTGGTGTACGATGTAAAGTATATTGGAGCTAGTCAGTAGAGCCTTGGTGTACGATATGAGGTATATAAGTGAATACAGCCTTGGTGTACGATATGAGGTATAAGTGAGTAGAGCCTTGGTGTACGATGTAAAGTATATTGGAGCTAGTCAGTAGAGCCTTGGTGTACGATATGAGGTATATAAGTGAATACAGCCTTGGTGTACGATATGAGGTATAAGTGAGTAGAGCCTTGGTGTACGATGTAAAGTATATTGGAGCTAGTCAGTAGAGCCTTGGTGTACAATAATTATGAGGTATAAGTGAATACAGCCTTGGTGTACGATGTAAAGTATATTGGAGCTAGTAGAGCCTTTGTATATTGGAGTGAGTAGAGCCTTAGTGTACGATATGAGGTATATTGGAGTAAGTAGAGCCTTTGTGTATTGGAGTGAGTAGAGCATTGGTGTACGATAATTATAAGGTAGAGCCTTAGTGTACGATTTGAGGTATATTGGAGTGAGTAGAGCCTTGGTGTACGATAATTATAAGGTGTATTTGAGTGAGTAGAGCCTTAGTGTACGATTTGAGGTATATTGGAGTGAGTAGAGCATTGGTGTACGATAATTATAAGGTAGAGCCTTAGTGTACGATTTGAGGTATATTGGAGTGAGTAGAGCCTTGGTGTACGATAATTATAAGGTGTATTGGAGTGAGTAGAGCCTTAGTGTACGATTTGAGGTGTATTTGAGTGAGTAGATCCTTGGTGTACGATAATTATAAGGTGTATTTGAGTGAGTAGAGCCTTAGTGTACGATAATTATATGATGTATTTGAGTGAGTAGAGCCTTAGTGTACGATTTGAGGTGTAATGGAGTGAGTAGAGCCTTAGTGTACGATTTGAGGTGCATTTGAGTGAGTAGAGCCTTAGTGTACGATTTGAGGTATATTGGAGTGAGTAGAGCCTTGGTGTACGATAATTATAAGGTGTATTGGAGTGAGTAGAGCCTTAGTGTACGATTTGAGGTGTATTTGAGTGAGTAGAGCCTTAGTGTACGATTTGAGGTGTATTTGAGTGAGTAAAGCCTCTTCTGTGCGATTTGAGTAGAGCCTTAATTTGTGTACAACGCGGTTGGGCAGCACTCAGTGTAAGAGTAGTGGCTGAGCAGCGTGTGGCAATAACGTGATTCTCTTCTCATTTATCAGATTTTAAACGGTCAGATCTTATTTCAAAGCTATACGACTGGTCAATTTTACTGGGGCACTAGATATGAAAACAGTAGTCTTTTTATAGATTTTTAATTACTGCATTCATTCTCCACTATTGGGTTTATTTGCCAAGATAGAGGGATTTATCGTTGATAAGCACAAGTCGCTCTTGACAAATTGCAGGAAACTGAAATGCCAGTGGATTTTTCATCGCATACTTGATTTTGTTCCTCAGAACACTCTCTTGCTCCGCGCATTATTCTGCCGTCATAAGTGCTCTAAAATTAATTCGTCTCCTTTTTAGGCGCACGAGAGAATGTGCACAATCGTCACGCAATAATTCAATCAGGTTTACTTCATATGTAACCATGACAACCGAAGTCCCCCTGACGCCAATTATACAGTCTTCATGCCGCTTTAACCCCTTGCTTGTACTCTCATCTCCAGCCTTTTATATGTCTCTTTTTGTTATCTCTGAAAACACCCACCTTCCCTTTTGACGACAGGACTCCATTGTATGTGTTTTATAATGAGCTGGTTACATTTTGTGCACGGTCCAAGTGGTTTGATCATTTGGGACCAGGCTAAGTGAGGACCAGACAGTTCGACTCGAGGGATTGAAAAGGGTTTATACGAACCATCCCTGCCGTATGTAAGTGCCATGCATTCATGTTGTTATTGAAAACCAGGCTTTGTGTGTCTCTTACAGGCATTTATTTAATTTGATTTTGTTGAGGTAAGATAACTTTGGCAAGCATTATCAATAAAAGGACGAGACAGGCTTTCAAACAGTACGTTTTACTCCACGTTCTCGAAATTCTGTTCGGCAGTTTCTCTCAGCAGAGAATGAAATGCTAATCTCCTTTTTTGATTTATCATATTTCAGGCAGTGATATAATTATAAACCTGAAGAAAATATCCCGATCCATTTGGCTTCTCTACACCGGTAGGCCTACCATTGTCAAATGATTCTTTCTTACATGAAGGGAAAGGTTCTACTAAATCAAAGCGCCATGCTTTCTCTGCTTGTTTAGATTTTTATTTTTTACTTAGGGTCTATAGTTCGCTCCATATCTTTTATCTTAATGGTTGAAAGTATTCTGCGTGACGTTGGTGAGGTTGTTTGATATTGTGTGAAGTTGTATTCTGGTTGAGTGATGTGCCTGACATTCGTTAAGGTTGCCGAAAGTTTGCGTGATGACGGGTAAGGTTGCGTGAAGTTGCGTGATGACGGGTAAGGTTGCGTGAAGTTGCGTGATAATGGGTAAGTTGCGTGAAGTTGCGTGATGACGGGTAAGGTTGCGTGAAGTTGCGTGATGACGGGTAAGTTGCGTGATAGTGGTTGCATTGTGTTGCACGGAGTATGGTGATGTTAGATTTACGTGATAATCTGTCAGATCGCTCGAGTTTTGGGAAGTTTGCATGAATTTGCATATAGGTCCAGTGTAACTGTTTGAGGTTTGAAGAGGTTGGTAAGATTGGATGAGGTTACGGCAGGGTTGGTGAGGTTCAGCGAGGTTCAGTAAGGACTCGTGAGGTTGCTTGAGGTGCATAAGATTGCTCACTGCCCAGCCTTCGCCAACTCTCAAACCTACATCTGGTTTTTCAATGCTTTCCTTCACCAAGACAACATTATCTGGCTCACGAACGTGCTAAGAGTCATGAACTGATGAGCGTGACTTTTCTGTGGATTGTTTTGGAAATGGTTTCATTTTTTTGGCGAACGAGACACGCAGCAGACGTTGCATGTCCCATGGGTCACATTGAAACGTATTAGACAAGTATGTACTGATAGCCTAGGGGTTTCCTGACTAGAAACCAAGTTTTAGATGAAATAAACACGACTGGAGATTCCACGGTAACCGTGCCTTATAGCCTGGTAACCTATAAAATCCGGACCGAACAAATAGCGCCTCCTCATCGCCCTGCCCTGGCTGCAAGACAAGACTTGACGTGCGTGATCCAGCATGTTTCCGCGTCTGCTCCATCTGTCAATTGATTTCCGTCTGGGAGGCAATGGTCGAGGCTTGGTGCCTCTGTGAACCTTAGTAAGACCACATGGTCAAGTCTGAACACCTGTCATGACGAATCGCCAGGATAATGTTTCAAAGTATTTTGAACTCAAGAGACTAATCTTCAAAGGCCTTTACTTTGTGAAACCAATTTTGACTGCATAGAACTCTGTATAATCCTAGGTAAAGTTAACCTTTGGTAGAACATGTTCAATATCAGGTAATGTAAACCTATCAGACCGTGCAATGTGGTATGGATTTGTTTATAATGTACGTGAAGTATTTCCATTTTTTCTTGTAACTTAGCCATTGTAAGTAGCACTGTATTTAGTAAATCATATTAGGCGATGAGTCAATTGAAAAGGTAAAAATGAGATATTTGAGTGTTGCAAATGTCAGCTTATCGTGTGTTAGTCTTTGACTCCTAACAATCTCAAAGCAGCTGTACTTTCGAGATGTTTACATTGAGGGCGCCCTGTGGCCGCATCACAGTGTTGGATACAACTTCCTGGCCAATTATGGATGTGAGTTCCGCTTCTCAAATTACCCGCAATGTTGTGCTTAAACTCTGAAGTAATCCCTCTCCCTTCGTGGGAATTAGATTCGCAATTAAACCTGCAATCACAGACTGAGCAGATTCTATGTAGGGAACCGGAGTGTCGTCAAAGGTCGGTTTTCATGGCGGAGGAAGAAGGTGTTTAAGTGGAATCGGTAAACTGTATAGCAAAGGATTATGCCGGTGACAATATAATACCTCCTTATGTTGCTCTTATTATGTTAGGTGAAGAATGAAAACGAATGTTGAAATTCAATGGAACCTTATAATACAATTAAAAGACACCGTGATACATTTAGAATTGGATTTCGAATCTCTTTATTTCAAACCAAATCATTTTGATAGAAGGATAATATATAGTATTCCTGCGAAATTGTGGCTGCTTCGTGGCAGCTACAAATCCGGTATTAATGAGTAAGACTGTCTCACTCGTCATTTCTTATCGAAAGAAGTGCGAGAATGCGTCTTCATGCAACCCTGTCTAGCTGTTACCCCCTGTGCCAACTCGTGTCCCCGCAGATACACAAGCGAGTGGATAGACCACACGACCTGGTAGCTGGGTGAAATAATGCTCTTCCATACACGTCTAAGATCGAGGCAGATAAAGGGATCTTCAACCAAAAGACAGTCCGCTGTGAAACTCTAGCCTAGCATGCACTTCAATACGATTGCTATCGTACAGGTTTGCGATGGTAACACGCTCACTGTCTGACTACATCGACGAACTGTTCCTTAAGCGACCTACAACTGGCGCCTCGCTCCGCTAGTATGTACGGCGTCCCCTTAATGCCCTATACGACCCTACAGACACGGAGACGTGCCTTGGGGATATGATTTACAACCGTTGCTCTTGTCATTAACCGGACGTGGGTTGCATTTAGCAATGACCATTAAGATGGACAGTACTGAGACCAAAACATTGTACCTTGACAACAGTTCTATCGCTTGCTCTACAACGACCCATATTGGAAACGATTAAATGGATGATAACAATTGGTTACTTTTTTAATCATTGTAATTTATTTTAAATACCCATTGGATTGTGCATACATTTGTTGGAAACGAAGAACCATGAACCACATTTTATTGGGACATTGGTTAATCCCCATAACCCGATCTTGTTGAAATCAATTTGGAATATTAGGTTAGTTGAAAACGCAGAGGTTAAAGAAGAAATTTAATTTATTTCATTTCTAAGGTTGTTTTTTTTTCACTTTAAAGCATTCTTGATTTACGACCGTATATTCCTGCATCATAGGGTGCACATTGTCAAGGGTTGAAAATATGAGATGTTGAACTTGTCGAAAAAAGGCCGCGTATAGGACGAGGACGTACGTACGGTGCATTATCTTGAATCGATTATTCAGAAAGGGATCGATAGTCCGGTCTTGCTGGGATACGCACCCTGTAGGGGATACATACGCTCAGATTGTAGACGCTCTAAATGCAAGCAATCGGTCATGTAATGGTAGAAAGAAAACACGTGATTGCAACGTGTAAGAAAGATCAACGTCACAGATACCGTCCCGGTGGGTAGGAACACAATACTTAAAAGATATCTAATAAAAGTATCGAATGTATAGCTGAAAATAATGCACAAATGATGTTAGCAGCTCACTGGCTCAGGCCTGAATACCCAAATGACAGAAAGAATCGAGAGAGTAGGTTTGCGGTGACACCATGTATAATTTCTCTTTTGTGAGTCAGTGAAAAGAATTAACCACACTTACTCACAAAAGATAAACTAATACATGGTGTTACTGCAAACCTACTCCATCTGCCATCCTCACCAGGAAAACTTTCAAATCTTATTTGACCCAAATAATCTCAAGCATTATAGGCCAGGACGTCTCGAATGTACCAAGGCTTTTCGGAGGAAGAATACATTTTATGGTAAAGATTCTTACTGCAGTCCTGATGGAAACGTCAGACTTTCTACATTCCAAAGAATGTGTTGGTTAAATTGCGAGTTAAGCACCAAGATCGTAGAGCCGTGGTTGGTATCGTGTAGTTTTTAAAGCATAACACCCTTAGAGTCAACTGCACATAGGAAGGCCAGCAGAAGGCCGTGAAGGGATTTAATACGTGGAGAAATTCAGCATGAGGAACAGTCATTAGCAAAACATCGTGCTTGGAATACACAACGCGCAGCCTACGTGATGTGGTAGCTCAACGTCTCTTGAAGCTATGGCTGAGGCATAGACTTGCCTCAGTCGCTTGACCATCCCCTTCCGGCGAGGTCACTTCTAGGTTTTACTTTGATGTTTGTCTAAGAAGTGGTCTTTGCACAAGTCTCCGACTGGAACGGAAGTTTAACTATTTAGCCATAGTGCAGATAGTTGACTTTTTGGGAAGGCCGCCATCTAAGGGCTGGATAGCTCAGATGGTAAGAGCTCTGGTGTGCCAAAGACTAGTTGACTATTAGGGAAGGCCGCCATCTAAGGGCTGGATAGCTCATGTGGTAAGAGCGCTGGTGTGCCAAAGACTAGTTGACTATTTGGGAAGGCCACCATCTAAGGGCTGGATAGCTCAGGTGGTAAGAGCGCTGGTGTGCCAAAGACTAGTTGACTATTTGGGAAGGCCGCCATCTAAGGGCTGGAGAGCTCAGATGGTAAGAGTGCTGGTACGCAAAACCAGAGGTCTCGGGTGCAAGTTCCGCTCCAGTCAAAGTGTTCAATTGATATTAGAAAAATGAAACAAGTTGACGTAAAAACAGCTTTGCACTGAAATGGTTAAATCTGTGGTCAACAAACATTAATCACAAGGCTGGAATATTTCAGAATTTGAATAAAAAGGCATCGAATGCAACACTATAATGACAGGGTAACTGTGGGTTTTTTGTTGATAAGATTTGAAGGTTTGCAGTACCGGGGTGCAAGGGTTGTGGTGACATGTGCATCATGTAACACATCACATTTGAGACGATTTCTTTAATATTCTGGTTCAGATAATTGACAACTGAACTCATTATAAACTAACGTAGAGGTCAATCAACTTCCTATTGGACTTACAAAACTCAATCCTTCCCAACCTAAATAAATTACTCAGAATTCATCTCCCACATGGCAGCCAATCTCCGCCACTTTCAGCTTTCAAGTACGAATAATTTATCCTGTTCTAAGCTGAGATGTGGAATTCTGACTCTAATTTACTTTACTTGTTCGGGATTTACCTAATGGAATAAGGCAGTCACGTTGAGTGAGTTCATGCCACTGTCGAGCGATGAGGACATACTCAGCCGGGGTTGTCAGTTTGGAAAGCGACGACTGGTTAAAGTTGTCCTGTCCAGTTGATACAAAGCTATTTTTTTTTCCCTCACTTTTCATCAGGACAGTTTAATAAAGGTATCCGGTAATCGAACTGTATGGCTGGAGACTGTGTCCGTCACATATTGATCCGTTGTCTCAGTTTATTCAGTTGGCGAGGGAAAGGGTGCTCTCGGCGAAGCACACAATCTTCTTTCTGTCTGTCAAACTACCCGAGAAAACCCCCAGATTGTATAATGAGACGAGTGGAATGCTGACACGATGAATGCAGTCCACACCATTGAGTCTCTTGTGTACGCGCGTCTCCAAGCGCACAACGTGCTGTTCTTCACACGTGATTGGTCAAAGATGAATAGACGGCGCAGACTGCGCGCCTACGGAGCGCCTTATGGTAAAAATAATGTCAATTACTGACTGCGGCTGTTTACGACTATGGCTGCATCACTAAATTAGTATGCACTGAAGCAGTAAGTGCTTCCTGTTATCCCCTGTCAAAGCACTTCATCATTTAGTCAGCCACAGTTAAAATGACGTCAAATTGGGACGTCGTCATTTTGGTGTGTGTTTTTTTTTGTATCAATTTATCAAATCAATGGTCATCCGACAGATGAGGCGACAAGAGAACATGTCTTAAAACATCATTTGGAAAAAGAAGTGTTTGCCAATAATTATTGCATCGAACTATTCGATCTGGAGTGATTGTATGCACAAAACTAATGGCAGAGATGTCTTGAGATGCGTTTATAGTGATGAAAGATTCACAACAGGATAGATGCAAAGGTCAGCTGTCTTGTTTCGAATGTGTCATTAGGCAATCTTACAACATTCCACCATCATCCATTGTCCAGCTATCAGGAATATGTGAAATATTCATCGCTTTGTTTTCACTAACTATACAATGTGTGGTGCATGGGTAGAACCGTGCAGTCTGTGTGGTCCATTTGGGTACGAGGTGAGAATAGCTTCATGGGAACGAGGTTAGTATACACTGGATTGGCGAGGTGATATTTCACATTTCAAGATTTATCGCGGAGCAGAACGAAGACGTTTTGGTAAGGAAGCTGAAAAAGCTACAAGAAACAGAGAACAAGACCGGAGAAGCTTTCAGCGGCACTTGAAGTTCTTCTGCAAGATATCTGGTGACATTGCAGCAGACGACAAAGAAGATATGGGCTCCTATTTAATAAAGGGCCAAGCCTCTGGCACTTGCAGCTCATTCAGAGCATTATTTGTTTTTCTTAAAGGGTTTGAGGTACCTGTGGCGGTTATCAAGTGACCGCTCAGGATAAAATTAGTCGCGATGAGATAGGATCTTAAGCAGCTTTGTGCTGTGGAGCGTGAGATCAGATTGTGTCTTCCTTATTTCTCTCTTTCCTTCCAAGACTCCATGGTTCGTGATCGCTGCATTAACCACGTGGCCTATAAGCAATTAGGCAGCGCGGGTCTAAGGCCAAGACAACTACTTGTGAAAGGAACAAAATGAAACCCTGTTGTGCTTTTTGTGGGCCACCCTGGCTTAACCTAGTTTTTCGTTACTTCACTCAGCTTGAATTAAGGTAACTCAAAGACGATTCATTGATACGTGTTGACATGACATGCACTTTACTCGAGGCGCCACCAACGTCTATGTTGTCTCCATCAAGTTACCGGTGAATCTCGCGAGACGAGTCAGGAATGCTTCGTTGTTACGTGAATAACGAAATCACGGTGGGATGTGTTGTAGTCATTAATATTTGCTAAAAAGGTGCAACACCTGAATAAAGTATACGTAGGTTGTTGAGTACACAGGACCGTCAGTCGGGTAGAACAATTATTCTTGGTAACTATCTAAACTGTGGCAGATGAAATTGAAATGTTGCATGTAGCAAGGTAGGCTATGGTCTGCAACTGCAAGGTTATGGAATGGTCTGCATGCAGCAAGATGCAGCTCTTTCTAAGTCGTGGTTCGTCACAGAGACTCGAACGATTTTGAATTCATCTTTGACTTCTTTCCAAACTAATAAATATTAGGTCGAGATTAATATTTGTGGTGACACCATAGAAATTAATCTACTTTCTGCTGAGTAGTCTGGCTCCGGAGGACTTAATATCAATTAAGTTTAGTGCAATGAGTGAAGGGAAGAACATAGGAACGCGACCTGTGGGAGATCTCAGATATAAATATCTAAATCCCAATTCAATATTCGTTACAAAAAATTGAGCAGAATTGTGACTGCGTTTGACATAATGGAGAATGAAGGTTGTTTATAGATAGCAGAAGCTGTAGACTCTCGGGTTACATTTCTAGAAGATCGATGAGTCGGGTGGAGTCGCATACAAACCACACGGACGACTCGATCGTCTGGCTCACTGACGTGCTTGGATGAACTTAACGATGCACTAATTCAAGATACAAGTTAAGGCAAGATGCTATCAAACACCCCCACTTTCCTTGTAAATTTGTAAGCTATCTCCCTTCGTGCTGGTGAAGGAATCTCATCGCCATCCTGTATATAAATAAATTTTCCCTTTTCATGAATCTTAAATCTAGGCAGTAATTGGTGATGCTTTGGTTTCTGGAGTGGAAATGCAAAATAACGTAAGGAAACACTTCAGACCGTACATTCGCAATGCTAAACGTCGTACAATACTCGTTGAAAGACGTAGGCGGTTACAATATTTGAGAAGCGATTGAAACCTTCCCAGGAAATGTCGTTAGAAATACAAATGGAGTCCACTTTCAGTGGCATTATCATCAATGAAAGGAAGAGGCCAGGAATGACGACTAATGGCAGGAAGATAATTTACAGTTGAATGAGAAAGGACGACGCGGGTGAGTTCAACGTCAGCAGTCTTTGATAAAAGCAACGAGAAATCTGAATCCAACTTCAAGCGATACAATGTCAAGTGCTTACTGACTTCTCAAATGACACACAGACAAATCTCAAGTACTTGAAGGACCCGACGTTTCGATTCTAGCAGGACCTTTCTCAGAGGCAGAAATCTCAACGTCAGAATTTTGAAAGACATGAGACCGTCTGCTTAAAGGGAATCTTGACAGATCTCCGTGTTTTTGAGAGAAGGATTGGAGAGGCGTTTGTCGGAGCAGTAACCTGGCCTTTGGGGGATCAATAGCGAGCAGGGTCGCCGTCCACAGAAAGGACTCTTTGTAGATGTTAATAAAAGTGGATGATGGAAATGGACTAGCCACACGGAGGAAGGTGATTCCGGTTACAAGTGCGCCGTAGACATCAGTCTGGCCTTAGTGCAATCAGATTTACATCAACCATCCCTTCCCCAATACTGAAGCACTTATGAATTACACAGTAGTATGACCTGCGCGGTCATGCGCACTATAATGCTTTCTTGAGCGAGTTATTTGTAACGCGGTGACGTCACAGGCGTCGACGCACTTACAGAGAGATCGGATGGCCATAAAGCTCAATACTGAATAGCATGCGTTTGATGGAAAACTCGATTTAAATATCCGTGGATGGACGAGATATATGAGAGGGACGGACAGGGGCGTCTTAGAAGAAGGCCTCTCCATCTGACCGAAGCCTCGATCATGGTAGGGCGTTCACACAAGTCAGGTTCAGCCGATCAGTGACCTACTGACACTGATATGTGTGTGTGTAATATCCAATCTTAGCACGGCTCAGCGGCCACATATATCACTCAGAGACAATCCAGTTCGGCGGCATCTGCCTCAAGACTCATTTTAACCGATATTGAAGGAAGGACAGCGCCTGCTTTCATTCAATCTCCCCATAGATAGGAAATATCTTAAGATTGTCTGAAGGTAGGGGATGAGATGGTCAGTTCAGTGTGAATGACCCAAGTTGATCGTGCGCCGGGTTTGCCCTTTTTTAATTTGGACGTTTTGAAGGTCGTAAATTGGTTTTCTTCAACCGCGGGGGTGGTTTATCTATGCCATCTTGTTGCCATGGAAAAGCACTTTCTGAGTACCAAGGAAATATATTTCATTTCAAGGAGTGGGAGGCTAACACTTGTGAATGCGTGGCAGTCTACTGGGCGTGAAATGAATATTGAAAATTCAAAAGACTCCTGAGAACAATCATGAAATGCTAATGAAACAAACGCATGCAGTTTGCAGGGGACAAGTCTGACATTTACATGAAAAAAAAATCATGCTATGTTGATCTTACTGATGTTAGTGACTTTTATATTTCGCTTCAAAATGAACGTGAATGTGATTCAGACGTTTTGATCCTAGCAGGACCTTTCCCAAAGGCAAAGCATTTGCTAGGTCCTGCTAGAATCGAAATGTCAGGCCCCAAAATTTGCAGTAAATTGAGGAGGCATGTAACAACTCTTGGCTTTCAATTCGACCTTACATACCTATTTCTAGTTTTCCTAACGAAAACAGTTTGATCGTCTCTATCAGTCGTAATTTCAAAATAAATTACTGAAAATTGTTGCAAACTGCTCATTGTCCGGAAAGATAAAAAAATACTAATCATGAAAAGGTTTAGGTCATGGCATTTTGATATAAACAGGAACTGCAGGAAGAGCTATTACAATTTTAACAAACAGGCCTAGAAGAACATTTTAGGAATTTTGAAAAATTGCACAGAAAACTTTGACTTGACTTGAATACTTCTGACTGGCGCCCCCAGCCGGGCAATGACTAGTCGACTATGTAAGGGCCGGATAGCTCAGATGGGAAAAGCGTTGGGACGTAACACCAAAGTTTTCCTAGACATTTGAAAAAAAAATATGTTGAAATGGTCCCAGTCAGTTCGCAGTCAGATTTTTCCTTTCATTCGATAACGAAGATAACGACAAAGTGAGTTTTACCGAGATATTTTTTTTCACTCCGGAAGGAGATGGGTTAAATATTCCTTTGTACTTGGACAGAAATGGTAAACGTGACCAAATAAGAATGGCAGACGATTTCAGGATTCCCGCTAGATCCCACAATTCCGCTCCAATTTTAATTTAAGCTCCTGGCCTTATACACGGTCATGCCCGAGGCATATTTTTAGAATGACAGTCTCCTGGGTATGTCAAGGAAATCATGGTGTGAGGAATCGCAACGTTCACGGACGAGAGCCCATGTGTCCTTTACACAGTAGATGCGTTGGTCAGGCACAGCCTTGAACCAATGCATGAGAACGGTGAACGGTAGAACTAGTCACACGAAGCCGCCCTGATTTAAGGTCACAGCGATAATGGAAAACACATGGGAATCAAAGTCTAACCAGTTTTCCCGAGGAGAAATTCGGTTTTAATTTTTTATGGTTTTAATTTCGTGAAAGCCCTCAACCTATAAACGAACCCAGACAGCATGGTCCGCGGGCAGTTTCAGGTGATTGTTTCTCCGGATGTTCTTCAACATCATTGAAATCGCCTTTCCGGTTTGCAGAGGAGTTTCGAGGGTATTTTTGGTGTTTATTTTAAAGGTGCATTTTGGGTTTGGAATCAGGCGCCAAAGCTAGCTACAAATGAAAAGAGAAATCCCATGATTTACGAAATGACGGCTACGATTCGGGGTTCTACTTCTGTTTCATTTTTTTTTTTCACCCGTTAGAATGTCACAAGCATTGGAAAGAAGTTATTGACAAGACCCGGTACTGATCAGGATTTCTTAATAGACCTGTACGTTCAGCCACCAACCAGTCTGTATTTTCAGGTTTGCGTGATGGAGACGAAGTCTGAGTCTCGGCCAGTTTCAGGGATTCGTCAAGTGCCACAGTAACGCGTCTTGCACCGACCCACAAATGCTGCACACGTACTTGATGCCGAGTTCGATACGGTACGCAATCTTGATAAATGAAGACGTGTGCGAAGCCGGCGATCTCACGCGCTGATATACAGTCGAATCAGTCGGCTAGGGAGAACCTTAGTCTTGCGAGAAATTTGCACCAAGCATTAAGCCAGTCACGTCTTCCATGGCACATGTGCCTCGGACGTAATCAAACCCAATTCTCATACAACGAGGCAATTAATTCGACAAGAGTTTGACGTGAAATATCTGTCATGAAAAGGAGATTTCCACACACTTTAGAAGTCACTTTCTGCTCAAAAGTTCCCGGTCATGTTTTCCTTTATTTATTTCACTTTCTGAGAGTTTCAAACAGGATGGGTCTGTTGTACCATTGCGTTGCCTTGGTAATCAGATGTTGCCGGGACTACATGTTGAGAGTAATGTCATGTGAGTGTTGCAGCCATTAGGTGCCCTTAATGCAACCATCTGCTGTCATTTCTGCGTTGTGGAAGCTCGTCAGGACATTTCTCCTAATACTCGGCCTCCTCGGAATCTCTCACACGTATTTAAACCTCAAAGGGCTCCCGCCCACCACAAGACACGCCAGAGGCGGACGAACAGTCAGTCTCTCTCACACCAAGGAGCGGGCAAATGCACAATCGCCTCAGGATAAAAAAAAAAAAAAACGCACCCCAAAAAACCTTCGCATTCAGACCCAGCACTACCCTGCGCTAATTGGCTTGAAAACCAGGCAGCCTTTAGACAACCAAGCCCTGCCCGCTGTCACTGTGCATGCTGTGCCTCACATAGGTTTACTCCAGTTTTCTCACGTAATTGGTTTTACTTAAAGGGATGCTAATTCCTCTTCTCGCCTTCTTGTTGCGGGTTATTTTTAAACATTCGGGAGGAGACTGAATTCCAGAGGCCGCACATGATTCACCTCAATCTAGAGAGAGGTAATGGACTTGGGTTTAGTCATTTGTCATGTCGTCCAAAGGGATTGTTAAAAGTCTCGAGAGTGTCTGTTTTCAAAACATAACCTGAAGCAGAATCGGGGGATGGTGTTCAATCAGAATTGAGAAAGGCGAGTCGCTACAACTTTCACTTCTCGAGCCTCAATCCTTCATCGATGACAAACTCGAAAGAATTCATATCACAAACCGTTCAAAACAAGAACGACCAAAGATTAATACGACGGATGGGACTGGAACACAATGCCTTAAAAACTGATACAAAAATCTCAGACGAAGCGAACAAACTTGCAAGACTCCCCGTTGCGTGGCTGATGGGGAGTATAAGGTCTTAGGGATAAATTTCTTAAGAAGATAAATTTGTGAAGTGTGCTTGGTTAGAAAAAAATATGTGCATCATTAAAACATCTGTCAGGGTAAAATGATTGGATAGTGACCGCCGTTCTGGTGATGGCCTGAAAATATTACAGAAATATTGCAAACCGCTTACTGACTTGAATCACCAAAATGCAAATCTTAAAAAATCTACAGAGTTTGGTTTTGATCCTAGCAAGACCTATCTCTCCCTATCCCCCTCTCTCTCCGTCAATCTCTCTCAAGCAATAATGACAAGGACAACTGCAAGGCGAGAGGCAATAGACTGCATATGACAGAAAAGGGGCAAAGGGGGAAAGCTGGTAAACAGACTGGGTGAGATGGGCAGGGCAGGGAGTGGGATTTCTTGAAGGTCCTTCCAAGGGGTCCTCCACATTTTACTTATGAATTTGTCAGTGTTGTGGTAGGTATACATTAGTGAGACTTCATTCATGCGATATTGGTTTTGTGGCGATGTTAAGATGGTGGTGGCCTTTTTATGTTGGTAAGCTGCGTGTATATATAGTGAGTGTATAATTCTGGCCTGCGTCATAGTTGTGATTACTGTGTCATAGTGGTGATTACTGTGTAATAGTGGTAATGACTGTGTCATAGTGGTGATTACTGTGTCATAGTGGTGATTACTGCGTCATATTGGTGATTAATGTGTCATAGTGGTGATTACTCCGTCATAGTGGTGATTACTGTGTCATACTGGTGATTACTGTGTCACAGTGTTGATTACTGTGTCACAGTGATGATTACTATGTCAAAGTGGTGATGACTGTGTAATAGTGGTGATGACTGTGTCACAGTGGTGATTACTGTGTCATAGTGGTGATCACTGCTGTCATAGTGGTGATTACTGTGTCATAGTGGTGATTACTGCGTCATATTGGTAATTAATGTGTCATAGTGGTGATTACTGAGTCATACTGGTGATTACTGTGTCACAGTGGTGATTACTGTGTCACAGTGGTGATTACTGTGTCATAGTGGTGATTACTGCGTCATACTGGTGATTACTGTGTCAAAGTGGTGATGACTGTGTAATAGTGGTGATGACTGTGTAATAGTGGTGATTACTGTGTCATAGTGGTGATTACTGCGTCATAGTGGTGATTACTGTGTCATACTGGTGATAACCTTGTCACAGTGGTAATTACTGTGTCATAGTGACGATTACTGTGTCATAGTGGTGATTACTGCGTCATACTGGTGATTACTGTGTCATAGTGGTGATTACTGCGTCATACTGGTGATTAATGCGTCATACCGGTGATTACTGTGTCATAGTGGTGATGACTTGTAGGACTGATGAGTGTATCATAGTGGTGATGTCATGGTGGTGACGGCTGTTATTGTGGTGGAACTTTATTCACAGAACTATCATTCCATATCGCAAAAGGGCTTCACATTCAAATAAAATAGGATAACAAGATTTATTTCGAGTAAAGATAAAACACGGCTGGCATGTCCACGTGCACGTGGCATTATCACACTGACCACTATTATCAACTGTGGCCTTCCATACTAAACCCCTTCCTCCATTCACCACATCTTTCATGCATTTTGAGCCCAAACAACAGGAGGTAAACCCCACGAAAAGCCATGCAATCCTCCCCTTCCTGATCTCCAACCAGTGCGTGATTAACTCATGCATTCACGGCACCAGCGTCTCCTTCTGCTGCACGAGTCTCCACGAATTGTAAATGTGATCTTAGTCTTTCACCAACAACATTCAATATTCTGTCGGAGCCTTGGGCTTAATGCATGCGGCATGGGGGTTGTCCCCTCCTGTGAAATCATCGCGATATCCCGAGGGACACTGGCACTTTCCATGCACTTGAGCAGCAAAAATACCAGCTCTGATTGTCAGCCTGCTCAGCAAGTTCAATATTTGACACTTTACGCGCATGCCTCGCGGTACGTGGGTTATATGGCTAACCATGCAACGATCCAAGACTGGTCACTAGTCCTCCCTTCAATCTAGTACACATTTAGCGACACTGGTCACCGACAAAAACGGTACAAAGTTAAGCATGACGTCATCCATCAGTGATGTCATCCGTAAGCAATTGAGACGTAATCATTGTGCAGTGATGTTTGACCAGCATAAACCTAAATAATCATAACGACGCAGATCTCAAACATTCAGGAACCTGAAGTCGGGCGGTGACAATCCATTGATGAAGCATCTACCAACGACGTCATTATCAATAAATGACGTTGTCATCTTTTGGTGTCGTCGTCAGACAATTACTGACGTCAGGTGTGTATAAACACCTTAGCCGCTCAGTATCACGTCTCTAAATCCAGTAACACGCTTCATTTGATTATTTTTGCCAGTCTAACTAACCATACCAAACTCAGACTATTTACAGAGACGAATGCATACCAGCGGATTGCATATCAATTTGTTAACAAAAAGAAATCTCTTTTATTCATAAACATGTTGCAACTGTTTGGCAATGTAACGTTACGACGGGCAAGTAATACCAAAGAATAAACGATACAAAGGGATAGGTTTAACTCTGTAATATGCCCTTTACTCCTTTGATTAAAACATTCTTACTAAAACAAACAATCTTGCTTTGGAAGATGCAGCAAGTATCAGCTTCCATATATCTTTGCTTATAAATGATTTGATAAACTGATAACTCTGTTTACACATTTTTCTGTGAAAGAAAATATTATCCATTGTTCCAATCTTGGCAGATTAGTCTTAAATGTCCAAGAAACTCCGAATTATCTAGACAATAATTAAGACGTTAGCATGGCAACACAACTATGGGGAATGTAAAAAAATGCAGACTTTTGTCTGTATGTATAAGAATGCTTGTAAGACAAGTCGTCTGACAGATTGGAATGCCTATGACTCGAGTTGGGTGATGTGTGGAAACTAGAGGGTAAGTACCATCGACCTACATGTGTACAAGGCCTCGGAAGCTGCATATCTGTATCTATGAATATTCAAACCATTGATTCAAGTACATGTAGGTGTGTAGGGATACTAGTAGACAGTCACAAGCCTCAGGTCAATCATATCTATGGGGGTAATGTGTAGCACATGATCAAGGCATTCAATGTTGACTTAAAGAAGATAAAAAAATATAAATTATTTATGAAAATAAAAGAAGGTTAAATAAAATAAGTGTAAATGATCAACTGATAAAGATAAACTGACATTTGTTTATCAAGATACAGTTAAATGGCTGATATAATATGTTTTTATGAATGAAAAAGAAACATAAGCCAAAGAAAAATTATTAGAATCTATGTTGAAATTATCTTTTAATCACATTAACTGTGTGAACAAAGATATCAACAGCAAACATCAGAGTATCTTCCTCAAAGATGAAACTTGAAAGCTGTAAAATGCTGACAGTAGTCAAAACAGGTGTCAATTACTGTATATAATGAACAGTTCAAGGGCACTTGGGTTTTACTTTTACAAGATTAATGCTGCATCAGGTTTTCTTAAATTTTAGAATCAAACTTTCTTTTTAAGGACAACTACCCAAAACTTGCTGTTCCTCAAAAATATTGCAAGGATCCAGAAACAGCCAGCATGGATAGACTCAAGCACCTGCTGCTCAACATTTCCTGATATTTTATACGTCTTCCTCAGCGTAAAGCAACCACCTCAGATTCCTTCCTCACTGCAAAAGGAAAAAAAAATGATTGAATTGAGTAAAATTTAGAGTAACAAACGTTGCAAACTGATTACTAACTAAAATGACTAAAATGCAAATTTCAGAAACCAAGGGGGTCCTGAGGTTTTGATCGTAGTAGGACAAGGCAATTCTGCCTTTGAGAAAGGTCCTGCTAGGATCCAAACATTCTGCCTTTAAGAAAGGTCCTGCTAGGATCCAAACATTCTGCCTTTGAGAAAGGTCCTGCTAGGATCCAAACATTCTGCCTTTAAGAAAGGTCCTGCTAGGATCCAAACATTCTGCCTTTGAGAAAGGTCCTGCTAGGATCCAAATATTCTGCCTTTAAGGAAGGTCCTGCTAGGATCCAAACATTCTGCATTTAAGAAAGGTCCTGCTAGGATCCAAACATTCTACCTTTGAGAAAGGTCCTGCTAGGATACAAATATTCTGCCTTTAAGAAAGGTCCTGCTAGGATCCAAACATTCTACCTTTAAGAAAGGTCCTGCTAGGATACAAATATTCTGCCTTTAAGAAAGGTCCTGCTAGGATCCACACATTCTGCTTTTAAGAAAGGTCCTGCTAGGATCCAAACATTGGGCCCAAGTTCACCAACCCATTTTGTATATAATTAAATTAGATTGCAATCAGTGTGATGCACCTGTTGGTCTTAACAAACGGTACATTTGTAGACATGAGATTGCAATTAGTGGCAGCAAGTGTACTCAATCATTGTGCTTGCAGGCATGCTATATCGCAGGATGATTTTCCACCTTAGTCAAAATAATCCCTTAATATGGATCAATATGGTATAAATCATAAAAACATCCGGCCTTGGAGTATGACCAGCGTTAAACATTAGTTGCAGGAGAGGATTTCCATCATGGTAATATTCAAAGGACATCTGAACCATTGATTTCTATTGATTTCAAACACCTGGTACACACCAGGGTTAATCATTGCCATGGAAACAGGAAGACAACTCCTGAACAAATAACGTCAATGTAAGCAGGACTGATACTTAAGGAAATAGACAAAATGAAACCATTGGGTTATAGACTAGAATGACATACAATACAAAACAAGTTTGTGAGTGTGGTATTTCAATCTAAGGTGGAGCTTTCTCTAAAACAGAATGGAAAGAACAGGGATTTTACTTGTACTTCCAAACTTCATCCACACACCTTCTGAATTCTTGCCAATTTCAGAGCAATATAAAACATGAATAAAGGGCTTTTTATAAGAAGGTTCAAAGGTCCAGCTAGGATTTTAAGGCCCTTCAATTTGCTTTTATTTTCCATATTTTGTTCATTGTAGAGAGCACAAACAAAGACCATTGTTTTGAATGGCAAAGAAAACTTAGACTGGACCCGAGACCTCTGGCTTGCACACAAGCGCTCTTACCATCTGAGCTATCCAACCCTTAGATGGTGGCCTTCCCTTATAGTCAATAGTCTTTGGCACACCAGCGCTCTTACCATCTGAGCTATCCAACCCTTAGATGGTGGCCTTCCCTTATAGTCAATAGTCTTTGGCACACCAGCGCTCTTACCATCTGAGCTATCAAGCCCTTAGATGGTGGCCTTCCCAAATAGTCAACTAGTCTTTGGCACACCAGCGCTCTTACCATCTGAGCTATCCAGCCCTTAGATGGTGGCCTTCCCAAATAGTCCACTAGTCTTTCGCACACCAGCACTCTTACCATCTGAGCTATCAAGCCCTTAGATGGTGGCCTTCCCAAATAGTCAACTAGTCTTTGGCACACCAGCACTCTTACCATCTGAGCTATCCAGGCCTTAGATGGTGGCCTTCCCAAATAGTCAACTAGTCTTTGGCACACCAGCGCTCTTACCATCTGAGCTATCCAGCCCTTACATGGTGGCCTTCCCAAATAGTCAACTAGTCTTTGGCACACCAGCACTCTTACCATCTGAGCTATCCAGCCCTTAGATGGTGGCCTTCCCAAATAGTCAACTAGTCTTTGGCACACCAGCACTCTTACCATCTGAGCTATCCAGCCCTTAGATGGTGGCCTTCCCAAATAGTCAACTAGTCTTTGGCACACCAGCGCTCTTTACCATCTGAGCTATCCAGCCCTTAGATGGTGGCCTTTCCTAATAGTCAACTAGTCTTTGGCACACCAGTGCTCTTACCATCTGAGCTATCCAGCCCTTAGATGGTAAGATATCTCCAGGGATCACACCCTCACTTTCATTCAGATGCAAGAAACCAATGGTTGTAAACCTGGCTGCAGAAGTTCAGGGATAACGTGGATAAAGTGGACACAGCTTTTTTAATTAAAGTGAATCAAATAAATTTATTTGTTTGACTATATAAATATATAAAAAAATACCATTTCACAGTGTTTTTACAAGGTTTATAGATGCAAGTAATAAAACAGAAAAACATAATTCTGCCTTTGAGAAAGGTCCTGCTAGGACTGAAATGTCACATCCTCAACATTTATGAGACCAATAAAAGAGATGAAAATACAGATCCTTTGTTCTGAGCCTATAACTACCTGTAATAAACATGAGTTGGACATGTTAGAGGTGGAGTTATACCGTCCATCATCTCAACTGTAAGGGCAAGGCACATGACATTGTTTGGTCATGTTTACAGAACAGAAGGAGTAGAAAGAAGAGTTTGGACGGGGACAATTTAAGGAAAAAGAAGTAGAGGGGAAACACCTCACATATGTTCATGGCCTTTAGCAACTGGGCTACAGACAGCAAGATCTAATAGCTTTCTTCAAAAGGTTGTACAGGATTTGAGGGACATACAGTAACCAACCAACGGTGTCTGCCACAGACATGGCACCTCATGGCAATGATGAATTTCTTCTGGCCATGTACAATGTACACCGATTGGAATTAACACTTGATTGCCAAGTTGGTGATGGATTTACTTTACAAATGTTTCTGAAGGGCTAGGGCTGAAGATTAAATCTTCTCATATTTGGGGTATCATCCCACCTCTCTGATTTACTAGGAATCTAACACAAACTAAGCACATGCATCTTAACATGTAATGAATTTTTAATATTCACGTCTCAAATTTCCGGTTCTGTACTGTAGGTAAAAACCCTCTATCATGACCCATATTTTTTATGAATAAAAAGGGCTGCTGTAACCCATTCTAATCTTCAATAAATAAACAACAAATGAAGATAAAATGCAGCTAAAATAAACAAAAAAAAAAACCTCTAAGCAGAAACCGATAACTATGTCTGGTCTTCTGTTCACACCTCATTACAACTCTTAAAATTTAGTGGGCCTGGCGTTTCGATCCTAGCAGAACCTTTCTCAAAGGCAACTCATTACAACTCATTTGCAAACTGAAATACCAAGCAGACAAAAGAACAATGGCCAAGCACTGCAATTCCAAAAGCAACCTAAAAGGCAGACGGATATTTCAGACCACTTCACAAATTCCTCCTAACTTTCTACAAGAAACCAGTGGTCTGGGATCAAATCCTGATCCACTCAAATGTCTGCGCTCTTTGTCTAATCGGTGTTTGGTCAAAACTGGGTTGCAAGAGGGGTGTGTCATGCTTGGCAAGTCATTGTGCCTCCTGTATCTCAGTGTAACCTGCCATAGTTGGCAATAATTTCCTCTGAATAACTCACCTTTTAGTTTCCGTTTCTAGCTCGGCCAATCCAGCCTCAATCAGTTTGAGATGAATAGGATGTCCGGTCAGATGAAGCTTCTTCCTGCCTTGTTCTGTCATCTTCTCAGAAGCCTCATATAGACATATGCCTGGTATCGCTCCCTGAGACTAATAGAAACATCAAACACCCAACAATAAAACATCAATGTCAGACATTAATTGTGTTACTTACCACGTGCTACCACAAATATTAAGTATTCAATATTAAATATTAAATATTAATTAAGTATTAAATATTTACCATCCGTGGCTATGATGAGATTTCTATGAACATAAAATTGAGTCATTTTGTTTCTTTGAGTGGTTGACTAGCCATTTCCCTAAATCTCAGGATTGACTAATGATTTGAATGACCAAAATGCAAAACTAGAAATTACAGAGTGCCTGGGTTTCCATGGTAGCAGGACCATTGTCATTACTGATTAGAGCAAGGCCTTGGAGAAAGATCCTGCTGGCATCTACATGTCAGGCCCTCTGCATTTATGAAATTGTTCAGGCCTTGACAAAATAGATCATGCAATTTCCTTTAAAAAAAATGAGACTTTTGAAAAGAGGGTACTTATACACATATGTGACCCGGCACAGCATAATGAGGAATAACCCCACTTTTGAGATTTTGAGGTTTTCTAATGATGTGAAAGAGTATACCATTAGCTTTCAAATTATATCAAAATATAATATCCTCTAATATTTAAAATTTCCCCCCCCCCAAAAAAAAAAAATTAAATAAAAAATGATTTGTAATCAAATTGTGAAGATACTTTAACTTCAGGCGTTGTTTACTCAAAAAGTGTTTTGGTGGGATACTCCTCATGTCGCTGTGCTGGGTCACATATTCAATTTTAATACTCTGATCAATTCAACTTATTTCATTAAAGAAAGTTAGCTTCAGTGGAAAGAAAACCTTTTAAAGCTGTAACAAATAAAACTTGACAGGAACTTATACTGCTAATAATCTGAAGGTTTTACCTAGCAACAAAAATTGAGAGCAGTTTAAAATACTCTCAAGTAAAGATAAATGACACCAATAAATCCTGTGTGCATTAACCAGTTGTCTATTACGCATTCTAAAACACATCTCAATACCTTTTCAGGAGGGCAATGTATGGGATCCATTATATTTTAAAACCTTTCTTCGTCCATCTGCTGAGAAATCGTGCCTGGTTTTGAAAGTGCTATCTCCATAGGTTACAGGCTAGACATGCCTCGTTGGGGGATGTTGGTACATCAATAGTCAGTAAATGGCCAACGGTTGTCTGTACACATGTATTCAATTTGGTTGGTTTACTTAATCATTGGCCAGTCCATTCAGTAGTCAGATTACTTTTTAATGAGATCCAGACATGAACTATTACAACACAATCAGGTTTGGCAATGTTTCCCCTCTCATTATGACAAGAACAAATACAGCTAGGAAAGAGGAAAGGCAATACAATATGGATGAGAGGAAATTTAGAGGGCAGATAAGGAAAGCTGGTAGACAGACGTTGGAGAGATGACAAGAAAAGGCAGGGAGTATGGAAGGAAGTGTTAACGACGAACATCATGTTTAAACCTACAGCAGTATCAACAAGACTCAGATTCGCTTTCTAAGATGCTCTCCTGAATGTTAGCACACATGGGACTCCTTCACTATACGATCAACCATTAGCAGTGTCTCTTGTTCTTATCATCACTTAAACTCTGACACCATCAAAGAGTGACAACCTCCGCACACGTCAAGCCATCCTTCAACTCCTAAACAATTTAGGAGTTTAGGAAAGTGAACACCCACCCCTTAAAATATTAAAAGCAGACCAGAAAGGAAAAGATGCAACACATGACCAACTCAGACTCCAGCGACCCCATCTTATCAGCAGTCTCTTGATAAATCTTTCACCAATGTTTATGAGTTCACACAAGAAGACAAGCTCTAAATTCAAATGGTGTTTGACAGAAGCCTATCCCAGGGGAAGTTTACTCCTGATCTTTAAATGGAGAATTGATACTGGGGGGGATATCCAGGAAGGAGGTGGCATCTTTGTGGTCTTTTACTCTGAACATTGATGGCAACTGAAGTAATGGACCTGATAGGATAGGTTTCTTACGGAGGGGAAGCATGTGTATTATGGATGGGTCAGGTAAAATAGATAGATATGGTGCTGGTGTGCGCCTACACACATTATTATTTGAGTATCTAGCTTACTGACACATTAAGCTCCAAAAGCTCCACACATAAGTCATTCAGTGGTCACCCCCACACTGTCTCATCGAGGAAATTTGACAAGAAACGTGCACTACGTGAGTGACTATACCTCGGCCAGTCTAAATTTGCATACAAGACTTCTTTGTATATTCCAGCAAATCTGAATAAAAGATGTTTTAGAATGAGTATTGATGTGGAGAGAAAATGTTAACTACTAGACTAATCATTCATACACCATGAAAGACCTTGTGAAAAGATAAAAATTAATGATAGAAAAATACAATTTGTAACTCATACAAATGCACTGAAAAGGGTCCTACTAGGAAGATTTTTTTTTTTCTAATGAGATTGGAGTGAGAAAGTTGACTTTGGAGGTAACTTTCTCAGTGGTGTGTAAGCAGACGGACATTGTCTGTATTGTTGGTAAGAGCTAAGAGTAATATGCACAAAAAGTTCTCTCTACTTGCTAATCAGTCAGTCTGATCTCTCTACATGTTAATGAGCCTCGCACTAGACATATATCATGTAAATGCTAGAATTCAATTCACTCAGAGGAATGTAAGCAGACATAATACTGCCTGTATCGTTGGTTAGAGCTAAGAGTAAGAGACACAGAACGCTCTCTGTACTTGCTAATGAGTCAGTCAGACCTCTCTACTTGTGCAGCAGACGCACATCATGTAAATGGTAGAATTCAATCCTATGTTATGCGGACAGTGTCAAAGGTGAGACTGTAAGTGGAAGGGATCTTGCCCTAGAGATGGATCAGCTCCAGCTACCTCCTCCATAGCCTGATTACAAGTGTCTCCACTCACACTTCTTGTCATTCCCTCACGTTCCTTGGAGGATGTCACGTCCTTTATCACAAGAATGTAAACAGGGTCAAAGATGTGCATGATGATGAATGTTTCCAGCGGGTGTTTGACCTAAAAAAGGGTGAGACTCAATAGGTCTGAAGACCCGCCACCAACTATGCATGCATGCATGTTGAATAATTCCACATGTACCATGTATACAGGAAACATTTCATGAGGTACGTGTAAATGTGTATGCCACACGGGTCAGGCAGGAGCCTCGATGCAAAGAATCATGAGTATACATGTATGCACCTGTTTAGACTTCTAAAGCACCTGTCCAAATGTCATGAATTCATTGGTTCAATTGGGGTTCAGAATTTGATTAACGTTTCCATTGACCTTCCATGTATTTTACAAAGTTTATGTTCACACAAAATATATTATACCAGTATATATGTATATATGCCAGTTATTTAGCCCAATTACATTTTTTTATTGCAATGGCAAGAGCACTTTGGAAAATTGAAAAGGCCAACTGCACTTAAAGGTCACCCCATGCTAATCGAGACATTTGAATTTGTTGTTGTTCTTGTTCCAGACATTGTACTGGTATAACTTTTCCACGCTAATACATGACTGAAAGACATTCAGGGTTAGAGACCTTGTCTGGCATCAAACATACATGAGTGAAATTTAGCAGAGAGGGTATCAGACCGGTCCCTTGTGTTCTGTAGAGTTGTAGAATCACAAGACAAACCAACTCCACTCTAAAGCAGTGGCATTCAATGAGTGGAAATGCAAATGGACAAGGACTCAAGGAGAGTGATGGAAAGTGTGTCTGGAGGGAAAAAAGCTGAGGAGGAGGAAGATGAAATTGGTCTAGGCGGTACATCCTGCTCTATTCTTAACCCAGGACAGAAAACAGAGAAATGACCTAGAATTCTCTCACAAAAGATATTTACGAGTCTGTAACACTCAGCATGGATTCATAAACCTGTGTGTTGCGTGTTTGAAGCAGATGGCAGCATCCTTTTGGATAAATTGGAAAAAAAAAATTGTTTCTTTCAAAGCCACTATTTATCAACTGCAACAGTGCAGGTTCGAACAGGTGTATGTAGATGTTTTCTTCAAAAAGGCAGGTTACTTAGATCATTCGCCTTTGAATTGAGGATAAACAGACAAAGCTTTTAAGAGATTTATAACTATATGGGCAAATGTGTCAAAGGAAAAATCTAGACTCGCCGAGTATTGGCCTCGTTTGGGTTTGGAGGTAAGCTGGTTGACGAAAGCTCTTGCGTGACCTAAGTGCGAGAAGATTGATGGCACAGGATCCTTTCTCTGACCATTAATTACGGTGAGTACGTCAGCATGGCCCTGCTTCCTGGAGAAAACAACCCACGCACAAAAACACACAAAGAGCTGATCAGAAACCTATGTCCCCAACACCCTGTCCCATGACTCCATGAGTAACCTGTGTATTGTAGCATATTGCTAAATATACACCCCTCCCATGAGTAACCTGTGTAGAAACCTGTGTATTGTAGCATATTGCTAAATATACACCCCTCCCATGAGTAACCTGTGTAGAAACCTGTGTATTGCAGCATATTGCAGTATACACCCCTCCCATGAGTAACCTGTGTAGAAACCTGTGTATTGTAGCATATTGCAGTATACACCCCTCCCATGAGTAACCTGTGTAGAAACCTGTGTATTGTAGCATATTGCTAAATATACACCCCTCCCATGAGTAACCTGTGTAGAAACCCGTGTATTGTAGCATATTGCTATATACACCCCTCCCATGAGTAACCTGTGTAGAAACCTGTGTATTGTAGCATATTGCAGTATACACCCCTCCCATGAGTAACCTGTGTAGAAACCTGTGTATTGTAGCATATTGCAGTATACACCCCTCCCATGAGTAACCTGTGTAGAAACCTGTGTATTGTAGCATATTGCTAAATATACACCCCTCCCATGAGTAACCTGTGTAGAAACCCGTGTATTGTAGCATATTGCTATATACACCCCTCCCATGAGTAACCTGTGTAGAAACCTGTGTATTGTAGCATATTGCTATATACACCCCTCCCATGAGTAACCTGTGTAGAAACCTGTGTATTGTAGCATATTGCAGTATACACCCCTCCCATGAGTAACCTGTGTAGAAACCTGTGTATTGTAGCATATTGCAATATACACCCCTCCCATGAGTAATCTGTGTAGAAACCTGTGTATTGTAGCATATTGCAATATACACCCCTCCCATGAGTAACCTGTGTAGAAACCTGTGTATTGTAGCATATTGCGATATACACCCCTCCCATAAGGAACCAGTGTAGTAACCTGTGTATTGTAGCATATTGCAGTATACACCCCTCCCATAAGGAACCAGTGTAGAAACCTGTGTATTGTAGCATATTGCAGTATACATGTACACCCCTCCCATGAGCAACCTGTGTAGTAACCTGCCAGTCTAGTCCTCAACCATTTTCCTTTCAACTCCAATAAACACCAGTCTATTCCTCAACCCTTTTCCTTCCAACTCCAATAAACACCAGTCTATTCCTCAACCCTTTTCCTTTCAACTCCAATAAACACCAGTCTAGTCCTCAACCCTTTTCCTTTCAACTCCAATAAACACTAGTCTAGTCCTCAACCCTTTTCCTTTCAACTCCAATAAACACCTGTCTAGTCCTCAACCCTTTTCCTTTCAGCTCCAATAAACACCAGTCTAGTCCTCAACCCTTTTCCCTCAACTCCAATAAACACCAGTCTAGTCCTCAACCCTTTTCCCTCAACTCCAATAAACACCAGTCTAGTCCTCAACCCTTTTCCTTCCAACTCCAATAAACACCAGTCTAGTCCTCAACCCTTTTCCTTTCAACTCCAATAAACACTAGTCTACTCCTCAACCCTTTTCCTTTCAACTCCAATAAACACCAGTCTAGTCCTCAACCCTTTTCCTTCCAACTCCAATAAACACCAGTCTAGTCCTCAACCCTTTTCCTTCCAACTCCAATAAACACCAGTCTAGTCCTCAGCCCTTTTCCCTCAACTCCAATAAACACCAGTCTAGTCCTCAACCCTTTTCCTTTCAACTCCAATAAACACTAGTCTAGTCCTCAACCCTTTTCCCTCAACTCCAATAAACACCAGTCTAGTCCTCAACCCTTTTCCTTTCAACTCCAATAAACACCAGTCTAGTCCTCAACCCTTTTCCTTCCAACTCCAATAAACACCAGTCTAGTCCTCAACCCTTTTCCTTTCAACTCCAATAAACACCAGTCTAGTCCTCAACCCTTTTCCTTCCAACTCCAATAAACACCAGTCTAGTCCTCAACCCTTTTCCTTCCAACTCCAATAAACACTAGTCTAGTCCTCAACCCTTTTCCTTTCAACTCCAATAAACACCTGTCTAGTCCTCAACCCTTTTCCTTTCAGCTCCAATAAACACCAGTCTAGTCCTCAACCCTTTTCCTTTCAACTCCAATAAACACCAGTCTAGTCCTCAACCCTTTTCCTTCCAACTCCAATAAACCCCAGTCTAGTCCTCAACCCTTTTCCTTCCAACTCCAATAAACACCAGTCTAGTCCTCAACCCCTTTCCTTTCAACTCCAATAAACACCAGTCTAGTCCTCAACCCTTTTCCTTCCAACTCCAATAAACACCAGTCTAGTCCTCAACCCTTTTCCTTTCAACTCCAATAAACACTAGTCTAGTCCTCAACCCTTTTCCTTTCAACTCCAATAAACACCAGTCTAGTCCTGAACCCTTTTCCTTCCAACTCCAATAAACACCAGTCTAGTCCTCAACCCCTTTCCTTTCAACTCCAATAAACACCAGTCTAGTCCTCAACCCTTTTCCCTCAACTCCAATAAACACTAGTCTAGTCCTCAACCCTTTTCCTTTCAACTCCAATAAACACCAGTCTAGTCCTGAACCCTTTTCCTTCCAACTCCAATAAACACCAGTCATGCACAGCATCACCTATGTGTTCCACTCAAGATAACTGCCTTCTCTATTCAAGATCTGACATATGGAATCAATGTCATTGTCAACTGACAATTAGTCTTTAAGCCTTTAATGGACTTGGGATTTGGGCCAAGTCAAGGAGGATGTCTTTGTGATGTATCGCAGCAAGATGAAAATGTTATCAGTAGGCCCATTGAGTAGACTAACTGGGGTACTCTATCCATTTAGAACTGTAGAATAGAATATGTACATCTTGAGATAACATGCTATACTTACATCCTGAAGACATCTTAACCATTTGTCAGTCCAAATAGGTGTAAATCAAATGACAGTCGAAGCATTCTAGTAGGCTAGACAGGGGCTATGCTCACACAAGGCAAGTAACATTGGTCATAAACTTGTTTGTGCTAATAATTGCCTTAATCCAGTCTATATCGTTAATTAATTGAACTTAAATTGATACAAACAGTTAACAAACTACTGCCATAAATAGCCAAAATGCAAGTCTCAAAAATTAGCGGAATCTACAAAATTGTGATATTCCAGGATTTCAATCAAAGCCCACATGGGGAACAGTGTGTTCCTCAGACCGTCATGTTTAATTACTGTTATTCATTTGGCACAAAATTAGAACCAGCAAATGACATCAATTTTGGTTGTCCTAGATTGTAGCTTGATACTAAACACAATTAACCTAGAATTTCAACCTATATCAAGCCACCATCATAAAACAGACAACATGAGCTGTTGTCATAGTTATCAGACAACACCTGGATGTCTTTATGTTACCATGGTAACATTCAAGGCACAATTCAATACACCTAATTGAACTTTGATTGAAGATGATATAGTCCTTTGAGAAAGTAAAAGTGAAATGTAAAATCCTTACAAACTAGGCCACACCACAGTCCATATACCGGTACTCAATCATTGCAATATGCCATCATGATACCACTGTTCATTCAAAGTGAAATCACCATGACGATACCTTTTCCCCGACTGTCAGAGAGGGATAATAATTGAAAACCTACTCTCAATGAGACAGCTGTAGGGTTTGAAGCAATCTCCATGGCAACACTATACCCTAATGACCGTGAGCACAGGTGACAGTAATATGACGAAGGATGGCTGAGAGTGAGTGTAACTGCCTGGGGCATGGAGGGAGGGAGGGATGACAGCAAGTTGTATCAGAATATGATGAAGACATCTCATCCAAAGTTACATCACTTATTCCTATTCAGATTGACTTGTACAAAAATGTATATCATCAGCACTTTCATTAACAGGTGCATCTACCCACAAAGGAAAACAAATGCTTCTTGAAAATAAAACTTGGAAAGTTAAATAGTTCAAAGCAATTCTTTTTGCCCATTTTAATGGGAAGTGCACATGTGTTCTTGTCAAAAGATAGACCAGCTGAGGTTAACAGCATGAAGTGAGGCTGATTTCTGTCTTGAGGTGAAAATGATTGTCCACTTTATGGAAACACTAACGATGTATGCGAGCGAGATGAATGTTAAAATGCCTTGTATTGAATGTTCTCATGGTACACATCAAAGGTACAAGCATTTACATGTATACATGTACCAATATCAGGTGCATGTGTATGTATGTACATACCAAAGTAAATGATTCAGGTGCATTTGTACTGTATGTACTGGGTATGTATAGCAAGGTAACATGCATGTGTATGTACATTGTATACTTGAGGTACATGTATCAGGTGCATGTGTATGTATGTCTATTGAGGTAACAGGTGCGTATGTATTCCGTACTTATTCAGCTTCCGTGAAGTAAGAAGTATTTTCTTGCAACAAATCCAAATTATCCCCCTAAAAAAGTACAACTGGGCCTTTATAAATCTCTAATCCTATATAATCCTTGGGCTATTAATAGCATTATTGTTCAGTACTAAATTAAACCTTTTTCATTTTTCTGCATTCACAAATTTTCGGCTGTACTTTTCCCCATTCACATTATGCACGATTGTCACAAACATCTCTGCACTTCGGCCCATTGTTGACCTCTTTGGCAATGGCGGATGTGGGTCCATGCAGACACACATCATACTGTGACCTGATAGTAGAGCACAGATACACCTGCACTTGATAGAGACCTGACATACAATATTGGATAACAGGTGGAATTCTGATGTGGGTTTAATGTGCATCGTTATCTAGGATAGTTATGGAAGGTGATATACAAAAATGTTGCAAACTGCTTACTGACTAAAATTACCAAAATGTAAATCTTAAAATTTAGTGGGCCTGACGTTTCGATCCTAGCAGGACCTTTCTCAAGGACCTTTCTGAGAAAGGTCCTGCTAGGATCGAAACGTCAGGCCCACTAAATTTTAAGATAGTTATGGAAGGTTAGCAACACAAAATAATGAAGTTTCCATGGATAGCTTGTGGGGTAGAATCCATATAAAAATGCTGTAATAATTTGATTAAAATAGCAAAGAAACCTTAACCACAAATGTACTAAACCCTCAAAAATACCAATGCTTGTATCTATTTTAATAAATTATTTCAGATTTCCTAGACAATTATCAAATCCTGAAGGACTTGGGATGTCTATTTGCTTTGTCTGTTGTGAAGATGGATGGAGTATGCGCTGTCTGTGGTATGGAGACTGAGTCAGGAACCAGACTATGAATCACACATGCCATACATCTAATGGGTGCTTGCTTGGTTCCTTGCTACTGTGTGGCTACAACCTCTCACAGAATGAACCCATGGCATGAATCAGAGCCCCTCTGAGCTGCTGCACCCAGTCCAACCCTTTATTGCATCCATCCCATATATAGACAGCTAGGAGCACACAGGTGGCATGGATTCATTTCAAACATCTTCAAGGGTTTGGAATTGGTTTTCCTTCCTGAGGTTCTCCGAACCTTGAAGTGACCTGAGGATGATCCTTTATAAGGTCAAGATCTCAGATAATACTTCATTTAGTAGTGGATTAAAAGAAAGATAGAAAGGTTAAGGGAAAAAGGAATGGAAACGGTCTTGTTGTACCCAAGTCACTCCGTACCCAAGTCACTTCGTACCCGCATTTTCTTACCAAAGTCACTCCGTGTCCAAGTCACTTTGTAGAATGTACCCACATTTTCGTACCCAAGTCACTTCAAACCCAAGTTATTTCATACACAAATTGCTTGGAGTAACACAGACCAGATTCACAGGGCTGCTGAAGCCCCAAATTAGGCTTAAGTCCCAAATATTGCTTGCCGGTAACCGCCAAATATTGCTTGCCGGTAACCGCCAAATATTGCTTGCCGGTAACCGCCAAATATTGCTTGCCAGTAACCGCCAAATATTGCTTGCCGGTAACCGCCAAATATTGCTTGCCAGTAACCGCCAAATATTGCTTGCCGGTAACCGCCAAATATTGCTTGCCAGTAACCGCCAAATATTGCTTGCCGGTAACCGCCAAATATTGCTTGCCAGTAACCGCCAAATATTGCTTGCCAGTAACCGCCAAATATTGCTTAAGTCCAAAATTTTGCTTGCCGGTAACCGCCAAATATTGCTTGCCGGTAACCGCCAAATTTTGCTTGCCGGTAACCGCCAAATATTGCATAAGTCCAAAATTTTGCTTGCCGGTAACCGCCAAATATTGCTTGCCAGTAACCGCCAAATATTGCTTGCCGGTAACCGCCAAATATTGCTTGCCGGTAACCGCCAAATATTGCTTGCCGGTAACCGCCAAATATTGCTTAAGTCCAAAATTTTGCTTGCCGGTAAGCGCCAAATATTGCTTGCCGGTAACCGCCAAATATTGCTTGCCGGTAACCGCCAAATATTGCTTGCCGGAAACCGCCAAATATTGCTTACCGGTAACCACCAAATATTGCTTGCCGGTAACCGCCAAATATTGCTTGCCAGTAACCGCCAAATATTGCTTGCCGGTAACCACCAAATATTGCTTGCCGGTAACCGTCAAATATTGCTTGCCGGTAACCGCCAAATATTGCTTGCCGGTAACCGCCAAATATTGCTTGCCGGTAACCGCCAAATATTGCTTGCCGGTAACCGCCAAATATTGCTTGCCGGTAACCGCCAAATATTGCTTGCCGGTAACCACCAAATATTGCTTGCCGGTAACCGCCAAATATTGCTTGCCAGTAACCGCCAAATATTGCTTGCCAGTAACCGCCAAATATTGCTTGCCGGTAACCGCCAAATATTGCTTGCCGGTAACCGCCAAATATTGCTTGCCGGTAACCGCCAAATATTGCTTGCCGGTAACCACCAAATATTGCTTGCCGGTAACCGCCAAATATTGCTTGCCGGTAACCACCAAATATTGCTTGCCGGTAACCGCCAAATATTGCTTGCCAGTAACCGCCAAATATTGCTTGCCGGTAACCGCCAAATATTGCTTGCCAGTAACCGCCAAATATTGCTTGCCAGTAACCGCCAAATATTGCTTGCCGGTAACCGCCAAATATTGCTTGCCGGTAACCGCCAAATATTGCTTGCCGGTAACCGCCAAATATTGCTTGCAGGTAACCACCAAATATTGCTTACCGGTAACCGCCAAATATTGCTTGCCGGTAACCGCCAAATATTGCTTGCCGGTAACCGCCAAATATTGCTTACCGGTAACCGCCAAATATTGCTTGCCGGTAACCGCCAAATATTGCTTGCCGGTAACCGCCAAATATTGCTTGCCGGTAACCGCCAAATATTGCTTGCCAGTAACCGCCAAATATTGCTTGCCGGAAACCGCCAAATATTGCTTGCCGGTAACTGCAAAATATGTCTTGCCAGTAACCGCCAAATATTGCTTGCCGGTAACCGCCAAATATTGCTTGCCGGTAACCGCCAAATATTGCTTGCCGGTAACCGCCAAATATTGCTTGCCGGTAACCGCCAAATATTGCTTGCCGGTAACCGCCAAATATTGCTTGCCGGTAACCGCCAAATATTGCTTACCGGTAACCGCCAAATATTGCTTGCCGGTAACCACCAAATATTGCTTGCCGGTAACCGCCAAATATTGCTTGCCGGTAACCACCAAATATTGCTTGCCGGTAACCGCTACATATTGCTTGCCGGTAACCGCCAAATATTGCTTGCCGGTAACCGCCAAATTTTGCTTGCCGGTAACCGCCAAATATTGCTTAAGTCCAAAATTTTGCTTGCCGGTAACCGCCAAATATTGCTTAAGTCCAAAATTTTGCTTGCCGGTAACCGCCAAATATTGCTTAAGCACCGAATTTTGCTGAAGCACCAAAAGTGCTGCTAAATAAAATTGAGTTTCCAGCCACAAGCTCCTCTTTTATTCTACGATAAACAAACCAAAGTCTTAGTCAGGCTAAAGGCAATCATCATAATGTCACAACTATGTTTTGTAAATTGATTTTTACTAAGGAAGACTTTTCCTGACTAAAGTAACCAGAAACCTGAGGGCAGCTCTTCCGTGCTCCCTTCTTGCTCTATCAATCAAATCAAAGTGAACTTTGTTCTCCTTTTTTCACCCTCCGCAATTGAAAAAAAAGGTACACCATTGCTTGAAATGAAAGATTTCAACACCTAGGCTCTCAATGAAATTAGGATCAGGTGCGAATTTGTGTTGAATGTCAACATCTTCATGTTACATCTAAACGTATAGCTATGTTCCCCTGCGGTACACATTGCATCTATGCATATTGGCAATGCACCGCTTACAGGTAAGTTTATATGTCCATTCATGAATATTAGTCATGCCATCAAGCACTGGCCTTTATTATGGGATATATTTCAACAAGTCCATGAGGTAATATTCCTCCAAAATTGCATTGGATATTTGGACACTGTATATTTTTTATGAGTTTTACTGGACTGTTGTTTAATCGCCCCAGTAACAAAACCATTACAAATGTGACATTCTGCTACAAAAATCAAATGTTGACAACGGAATACAGGAGCTCCTGCCTGCTTCAAATACTGAAAGGTGCTGCACTAGGATCTAGGACTGTACTTTGGTTTACTTCTGCATTTCAGAGGTTAAGGTCCACAATCAATACTTTACATACTTTACATACTTTACATACTTTACATACTTTACATACTTTACATACTTTACACACTTTACATACTTTACATACTTTACATACTTTCTTAATATTACTCTACTGACATGACTGAAGGATACAGAAGAGATTCAAACAGATTACATTCATTATTTTCATTTGAAACAAAAAAAGAACAAAGACGTCCACTTTCCTTTGACTTTTCACCAGTCACTGACCATGTTCCCGTAGTGCAGTGTGATTTGTTGTAAGCTTTTCTTTGATGGATACAGGAGTGCAGTGTACAAGTACTGTAGGGTATTCTGTACACATCTGCAGGTAGCAGTAGATTATATTCTTCATGTGTCTACACCCTTCACCCATCAAAGCCTAAGTTTGATGCAGAGTCCTCTGATGCTGTGTGATGTCTCTGGACTTTGCCAAATCCTGAGCAGATTCTCACCCAATCACACCCTAGCAAGACATGACAACCCACCTAAAGACATCTCCAGCGACAAAAACCAAAAACAGATGAGGTCATTCTGTGAGCAGTGGGTGCTTCGGTAGTTTGGCTTGTTGTGAAGCCGTACGTGAAGACGAGCTGTTTGTCTGGGAATGTAATTAGTGGCCAGTGATCGTATACAGGTAATGTAGTAAGGATATTGCCTCTCTACTTCACACCTTCTTACTCAAGTCATGGGGAAATAATCACCTCATACACCATCTAGCTTGGTCTCCTTCTAGACATGCATTCTTTATGGTGTGAGGATGGTGACAAGTATTCCCATATGTGCAATCACTGTCTAACATATACAATGTGTAGATTCCTATGGTGTCTGAACAATTCTTCAAACTGACTTCTAAATCTGAAAACATTGTCTTGAAGCTTCCAGGAATGTTTGGAGGAGGCACTGTGGCCCACACCCTGGATAAAGGACAACATATGGTCTCAATTGGATTCAGGTTTTAACTTTTATTGCAACTAATTTGCAAATTTACAATAAAACTAACCATACCATGATAAAACTGACCAAGTGGAAGTTTTTACGGTGACACCACATAACACATCTCGGGCAGTGTGTACTAGGCCAATTGCCAGGAGACACACATGTAGGCCGTTTTCGAAGTGAAGGCATAGGTTCGGGCTCAGGCTTCGTCTCCGTCTGACAAAACCCAAACCATCTTGTGGTTTGTTTCCGACTTTGAAGGTTCGTTGGCTTGATAGATGCATGGCATTCCCTCAAGAAAATGGGGTCAAACGCTTGAAACACTGCCTGAAACATTAAGTTACCAGCTCTTTTCAGAGCCACACCCTCCAATTCAAAACAGATCTCTTACATGGTGTCACCGCAAAACTTCCATGTGATACTTCCACCATGCAAACCTTCAAGTCTCACCTCATTATATTGATAACAAATGAATAGGAGAACTATAAATGCCACCTACATTCACGGTATATAAAACGTTTAATGTTGAGTGATCATCACCTTTTGGCTCATTAGTGACGCTAATGACTTGAAACAAGATTGATGAGAAGATGTGAGAAGATGATAAAAGCAATGAATGAATTATCTTCATCAATTTAGAGCAATCTATCAAAACTGTGACTAGTGGGTGTGACTAGTAATCATGATTACATTACAGCGAGGCAGTAAGAATGGTAGGAATCGATTTGAGAAAAGAATTGAACCACAAAAGGTACTTCAGCTCTAGTGTCAAGTAGAGGACATACAGAAGATAAAAATCAGTCCTCTTCTCATTCAGCCGAAGAACAGCATCTTGAAGATGCTACACTCATTGATGGAACTGATTGGGTTTTATCTTTTTGCAAAAAGCCTGCAGCATCCAATTGAGTTACCTCAGCTGATTTCTGCTTCACTTTGCTCAAGCATTACGACGACTTCCTCCATGAACATTTTGGAACTTTATGCATCTGTTTGTACTTTGTACAAGGAACTGTGCCCATGTATCCTATTGCCCATTTACTGCAGCTTCCAAGTCCATGCACTCATCAAGACATATCTTTCTTGTTTTAAATATTCCTGGGTTTTTTTCTCTGACAATCTCTTTTGAAGTAACAAACTGCGATATAAAATTGCAAGAAAGGAAAACTGACACTATGAGCAAACATGTAAGTCCGCCTCAAAGTACCGTAGAAAAAATCCTCTCTATTGAAAGTTTGAAATGACTCAAAGATATGAGTGAAGTAGAAAAGGTCCCCTGAGAAATCACTGCTTAGTGACACCATTCCATCTAGCTGATGTCTCGCATCTCCGACTACAGAATGTACACGTTCTAAATACAAAGCAACAAATTATTCTAGAAAACAATGAGCAATGACCACTTCCTCTGCCATAGGGATGCAATGACTCTCAAGGATGGAATACTTGATCTACTTGCATCCTATTAAATCTCAACTGACTACTTGCTCCTGTGGGCTTTCTGAGTCTACACCTCCAAAGTAGGGAGGGAAGGAATAATTATATAGGATTAGCACAGATATGGACGACCGGCAGGCAGTAACTTACATGTTCCAAGTATCTAAGCTACCCATGCATCCGAAATAATTCTTTCTGACAAGGACACAATACCAACAGGAAGAACCTGTCAAACTAAGAATTGCTCTACTGCAGGTGGACAAATTGGAATCCCTTAGGCCATTAATTGACTTTAATCTCATAACTTGCTAGTGGTTGGCTTTTATGGAGCCTCGTCATGAATGTCACTTCAAAATGCCAAGAGGGAGACAGTGTCTACACTATCTTTATTTTTGTTGGCCCACTTTGGTCAATCAAATCATATTTTTCTGTCTCTCTCTGGACAGAGAAGGAAAGCCAATGGCTAGAATTCAATCAAAGTGGCAATGAAAATTCAAATAGTTTGCAATGATCAAACCTTTTTTCTATACAGGAGACATACATTTCAGCCATCAAAGCTGTTTTAAAATTCTGACGACACAATTTCATGTCTAACCACCTTGAGGCTAGTTATCCAGTGTTTAGTGCAAAGCGCTACATGTAAACTGTATATTGTAGGACTCTGTACACAAATGTACATGTATTACACCACAAGTGTACCACTCACTATGCATTCTTGCTACTCCAAGACCTGTTATTTACAGGTGATTTTCTATCCAGGTGTTGGGATGTGGTATCTCATCAGACGAAATTCCTCTTCCTTGGTAGTTTACATGTATGTTGTCTTATTCCAATTTACATGAATGCTGTGAATTGCATTTCCTTTTCTTCTCTCAGTTAATTTGGTAGGAAGACAAAAGGCATTTCCCCCTGAGATGGAAAGGCTGAGATTACCAGTGGGCCAGATCTATAAGTCATCTGTTTGAAGGAGAGGATTGACAATAGACTGTTGACTCATTACTGGTCTTCCACTTTGTTGGAAAAGAACCTATTCCAGACACTTCCAGAAACACTGCACCATTTTACAGTTTATCAATACAACATACATGTACAAAGCGAATGCTTTGTAGGTCTCAGATCCTTTTTTTTTTGCGGGGGAGGGAGGGGGAGGGGCTAGACAAATGATTTGTGGGGCCAAACCCACTTATCCCTCAACATAGAACATGACCACAGTCTGACAGTAAGAGCTTATTAAGCCTGCACACAAAGATAATTACACTTGACTCTCAGCTTTCTAATGAAGGACTGTGGAGAATTGAATTGCTCTGAGCTGTGTCTGACAATCGACATCAGCCACAAGAGGGGAAGACTGCAATTATCAAGGGACATTTAGACCCAATTAAGAATAGCCGTGCCAAAGTCCAATCAGAATGGCCTATTTAGTAATGAGGTTTAAGCCAGCTAAGATCATCAGTGACATCCAAGACTCGCTGATTCTTTATTGATACTTTTGTTTAAATCATGGATCAATGAAAGAGCTCTGACTAGCAAGAAGAATGCCCTCCATTAGCATTGTGTTGGAGAATCCTTTCATTATCAGCCACTGACCAGAACCCAGCGCTGTCCCTTGAGGTTGCATTGATATTAAATGTCTCCCCTTATGTTCCTCAATCTTTCCATCATGTATTGATTTCACCACGATCCTGTCACCTTTTCTGTAACCAAACCAAAACCCAATATGAAGGTCCCGCAATCATATTGACTCAGTCGGTCACCCATCCACTGAATAGTGTATCTTTCTTTGGGTTCTGCAATGAGGGGGGTCATGCTTAAGATGAATGGCTTCACAGTCTTCTCTCTCACAGAGTCTTGAAGAGTGCCTGCACGGTTTCCAAACCAATCAGTGGGTAATGTCATCCCTCCCAAATGACCCTGAAGAAATGCTTTCCTCGCAGAAAAATACTCCTTATGGGCAAAGGTGAAACACAAATTTCTTGGAGATGGTGGGAGTCCACTCTTAATGTAGAAGAACCTGCAACCAAAATTAGTAAGTACATCCAAGGAAACTAGACAATCTTGCAAACTGCTTACTGATTTCAAATGACCAAAGGACAATTCCAATTGTTGAGAGCGGCTGATGTTGGGATCATAGCAGGACCTTTCACAGAAACAGCAGGCCCAAGTTAGAATTGAACATATTTTGTGGTTGCTATCAGCTTATCCAAATAATTCCACACATGTAAATGTACCATCTAGGGGGAAGTAACTGATTCATATATAGTTTAAGAAACTATGTGAAGAAGATTAAACCATCTTTCTTTAATAGTAACATCATTATTTTTTCAGTGTGGCACAAACATGGAGGTAAGTTTATATACCATATACCTGTGATGTTTGCACACCTGTCACAATCCAGGAGGGTAATGACTAACACCATGCAGCTTTCTGATAATCCTTCTTTTGTGTTCAGTCCTTCACACTTCTCTCTTTGATCTTTCCCCCTCTTCTCACTAATCCCTACCCTACTCCTTGCCCTTCTCTTTGATCTTTCCCCCTCCTCTCACTAATCCCTACCCTACTCCTTGCCCTTCCCTTTGATCTCTCCCTACCAGCTTCACTCTTTGTCCTCTGTTTCTCATCCGTGTCCTATTCACTCTGCCCCCTTCCTTCGTGTACATGTATCTGTTTTGTCCTTGTCACTCTGCCTTTGAGAAAGGTCCTGCTAGGATCGAAACGTCAGGCCCACTAAATTTTAAGATTTACATTTTGGTAATTTTAGTCAGTAAGCAGTTTGCAACATTTTTGTATATCACCTGTCACAATGAATAATTAATGTTGACTAATGTGAAGTCAGGTGTAACACAAGTCTATCTTTTAAGTGCAAAATTAAGAACCTCCTTTCATCTTTCAAGATTGCAAGGTTTGGTTACACACAGGATGATGATTTTGCAGTTGAATGAGAACACTGCATATACTGCACATGTGTTGATAACCTGGGCAAGCTGGGAAGGTTTGTCTTTATTAACCCAAACAGTTCGGAAAAATAAAACTTTTGTTAACTCTCAAGGCTCAGTGAGTGTTATTTCTTCAAATTGGTGTTGAACATCTTGTCAATGTCAGCCCAATTACCCACGGTAATTAGATGACTAGAATGACTCAATATTTAGAGGGCCTGATGTCTATCCTACCAATGTCTATCCTAAAACAAATCATGAAGAAACGAGGACACGACACCTGAAAGCTAGCAGGGTCTTTCTCTTAAAGGAATAATGACAAAAACAGAGACATCATAAAAGCACTGTGTAGCGGAAAACCATGAAACAGAAGAAAACATTACGGACATTCCTAAAAAAATTACTGATGCACAGGCAGTCTAAGGAATCATTCAAATAGTCCAATGCATCTAATAGAATCCCCATCTCAACTTCTTCGTTCAATCTCCAACCTTTTAAAATGTATACATTCAGTAGGCAGGGAATGTCAACGGCTGCAAAATACAACTACTCAGGAAGATCTTTCACTTTCATATTATAAGGCTTCGAAGGATTCTATGGACAAACAAGGCTTTGTCATTGCTTTTAAAAGCTTTCAGCATGAGCTGTCAGCTGACTCTGGTTAGTGGTAACCTCCCTTTTCATTTAGCACGTACATGTTCACAAAAGACAAACAGTAGAGATATCATACAGTAGATACATCCGCAGAATCTCAATAGGAAGCAGTCTGAGCATTGCATACAAACCCCGGTGAGAGAGAAGTGTGTTTGACTGCACTAAATTGTGGATGTGCCCTGCATGCATAAAATCTTGTTCAGACAGACACCCGGCCTCCAAGGTAAACAGAAGTATGTCGATCAGAATCCCTATGTAATCAACCACACCATCTTGGTGGCATTGTCACCACCTCAATCAAATGACAAGGTGTATAATTGAAAGAGGTATGGAAACTCAAACTGCCAGGCAAACATGTCACAAGCCTTGCTCTCCTACTACACACAATACCATGTAAATGTCACAGTAACCAAATGGTTTCCTGTCAAAGCATTAGCTTCCTCCGATTGCCAAATAATTGATTGATGTGGACGTTTCAAGATACAAATGTTTGTGAAAATAGTGTCAGCTGGGCTTAGTGTACCATCATTTAGACTTCACTCGACGGTCGCTATGTACACAGCGCACATATAAGACAACTAGACCAGGCCTACTGCATGTATATTCTTATAAGGATGGTCTGTCTCTAGATGGAAATAAAAATGTTACTAAGAAGTGAACCACAGTGCCATGCATATAGACCTCAGTACTTGAGCAGTTCACCGTTTTGGGGTCAAC
This sequence comes from Luidia sarsii, assembly GCA_949987565.1. Lineage (NCBI taxonomy): Eukaryota > Metazoa > Echinodermata > Asteroidea > Paxillosida > Luidiidae > Luidia > Luidia sarsii. The sequence goes on along the minus strand of OX465114.1, from coordinate 13,761,913 downwards.
AAGTTGTTTTCATACTGATCATTATTTGGAAAAGAAAACAGAAATTTTGTTTACTGATTTGAAGAAATCCTAAAATACGGCCACGCATATATACAACTACCGTACATGTATACAGCTGTAGTAGGGTGGATTTCATCAATCCAATACAATCCATCGTGACCCAACTTACCTTGGATAACCCGTCACTAGTTTGGATAGGTCCTATGGTTTGTGTGCATTGCTTGTCGTCTTGTGATTGAAGTATAATTTGATGAAATTCACCCCTGGTTCTATCAGTGTACACATGTATCTGGTTTACTATTCTAGTATGTCAAGATGTTTGAGTACTTAGCCACAGACAGAAATCTGACCACGGTTAATCATTTCTCTATAATTTGAACAATAAAACCATTTCCCTCAAGTTTTGATAAAAAAATATTATTTGATTGTTGGTTTAGTGGGACAGAAAATAATCTTGATAATTGGAAGGAACGTCTTGTAATGTTTGTTTTTCTGCGTTGTGTTTGCCCACAAGCCCCAGGGATGTAACTCTTTTCCTGGAGATTTCTTCTGTTACATCAGCTTTCTATTTGTGACCGAGCAAGAAATCTGACAGCTTTGTGTCCCATCTTTCAAATGTTTATTCCCTTGCATTGAACACTGTATTATGTAAACACAGTATCCCATGTTGACACACATGGGGAACCAAGTCTCTTAATCAAATTGTCAGGGAAAGATTTGATCCAAATAACTGAACCAGATGACCAGGCCAAAGGATTGTAAACATTTGGAAAGGTGATTTAAATAAAAGTTGGCATTTAAGAAATTTTGGGAAGAAGGGAAGTGCTATTTTGAGGATTAAATATTCCTGGAATAAGTGAGGTAAGTATCAAATTGTAAGGACTTTATTTTCTTACCCTTTTTTAGGGTGAGGGAATTTTGTAAAAACAAGATATCACTTCTTAATTTCAATTATCAAAAAGATCCTTTGTGAGACAGATGTTTGATAAGAAACATGTAACATGAAACACAGGCATCTAGAGAGGGTTGAACGGCTTAATTGTGCTGCGGGATGGGGACATCGACACAGAGGGCAATATAATACCAATATGATGAAGCAGACTGGAGTAGACTGTCAATGGTTGGTGTCAGTTCAAGCCTCAGGCTAGAAACGCTCCACACCACTCTGGGCCACTACAGGCACAGCCCATCTAGATTTCACGGAAAGTGACACCACAGTTATCGTGTAAATGTTAGAATTCAGTCTAATTGAAAACCGTTTTTCGCAGCAAAAAGAACAAAGAAGCCACTTCATCCTGATTTAAAGGATTTACAGGCCAGTGCAATCCACTAATTTGTGAAATGAGGCATTGGTCTGTCTCCAAACCAAAGCCAAACTTACCTTGATTGAAGCTATGAGCTGCTTATTAGTCACAAGGTCCAGGAGTTTATCCACAGAGGCTATCGGCCAGTCCGATTCAGGCAACGTAGCTCTCTGATTGGTTGAGGCTGAGGCTGAGGGTGGCTGTAGACCAATCAGCTTGCATTTTCTTGCCTGTGCTGGGAGACTGGTGTATTTTGCTGGAATCTGACGCACCCTGAAATGCCAAATGGAATTAATGTCCATGAGAAACCACTGGTACCCTGCAGATTAACTGGTGTACTGTCAGGGAAGCCTGAAATGCCAAATGGAATTAATGTCCATGAGAAACCACTGGTACCCTGCAGATTAACTGGTGTACTGTCGGGGCAGCCTGAAATGCCAAATGGATTTAATGTCCATGAGAAACCACTGGTACCCTGCAGATTAACTGGTGTACTGTCAGGGCAGCCTGAAATGCCAAATGGAATTAATGTCCATGAGAAACCACTGGTACCCTGCAGATTAATTGGTGTACTGTCGGGGCAGCCTGAAATGCCAAATGGATTTAATGTCCATGAGAAACCACTGGTACCCTGCAGATTAACTGGTGTACTGTCAGGGCACCCTGAAATGCCAAATGGAATTAATGTCCATGAGAAACAACTGGTACCCTGCAGATTAACTGGTGTACTGTCAGGGCAGCCTGAAATGCCAAATGGAATTAATGTCCATGAGAAACCACTGGTACCCTGCAGATTAACTGGTGTACTGTCAGGGCAGCCTGAAATGAGTTGTGGCATTGACATACAGCTAAATTAAAGTCATTGTCAATACTGCTTCAGAAAGACATCCCATTATTTAGTTTTGTTTTCATAATTACCACATTTCTTTTTTGATCCTAGCAGGACCTTTCTCTGGAAAATATCCTGCTAGGATCGAGACATCAAGCTCTCAACTAACTCTCATTGAATACACAAATCTTAAAATTTAGTGGGCCTGACGCCGTTTCGATCCTAGCAGGACCTTTCTCAAAGGCAGAGTGATCCTAGCAGGACCTTTGAGAAAGGTCCTGCTAGGATCGAAATGTCGGGCCCACTAAATTTTAAGATTTACATTTAGGTAATTTTAGTCAGTAAGCAGTTTGCAACATTTTTGTATATCACCTGAATACACAAATGTTACAAACTGCATTCTAGTACTAGTAATAGTCAAACTCATACAGATGTGAAGAATTTAAAGTGCCTAGAATTAGCAGGACCTTCCTAAAGGGACTCCCAAAAAAGTCCTGATTGGATCACAGTACGAGGCACACAATAATACCTTTTATGGTTATTGGTCTCTTACACAAATAATAAGATATCCACTCATAGTGTCCTTCTAGGTGGAGTCCCTTTTTTATATCATGTATTTCTGGTATCAAAAATCTTACAAAACTCATGTTACTTTAAACCCTAATATTATTTGTCTCATGACACGATGTAATCGTTTAATGTTATACAGGTACTTGTTAAAACAAGGTTGGTTGTAGTGATCTCATATTGTTAATTTGTAATTGTTTTAAGATCAAGTATAACGTCTTTAATTATCTCAGGTTTCACGCTTACTTGAGAGTGATCATTATTTCTCTCTTTCTCTTCTCATAATTGTATCTTTTACCACACCTTGTGATACAATCATAAATTCCCATTGTTTATACACTTTAACATTAGTTTCCTTACTTACTACGATGCTTTAATTACTCCATGCATATTCTTTTGAAATTTTGTTCTGTCACAGGAATGTTCTAGGAACATACATATTTCTGAGCTGACCTTTGTACCCATTTCCCGCTAAGTACGGGGTGGGCGAAAACCCCACGAAAAAACCCTTCTTGGGTAAAAAAACGCGGGGAAATTCCCGTCCGGCTCCGTTATCTAATGGCAACCAAGCTCTTGCTCCGTACTAATGCATCTGGTGTGTAACGTTACTTCAATTCAAACTCAAACAACCCATCTTGATAGAATAAATGTTTCCTTTAGTTTTATACAATTCAATCATGCTAAGGATCCTTAATTATGACATCTACTTGTAACTAAATCTCTTGCAGTCTCCATTGCCCTTTAATGTCCGGACTCCGGATGACAAGTTTTCCAGCTATAGGGCAAGAAGGACTCCTTAATCCCATGCAGATGACTTTATCTGGTTTACTGGAGGTAGGAAGGGGATGGCGGAGGTAGCGTGACCTTCCTCTGGCCGCTAGTGGTGTGGAGTTGCCTTCAAATGGCAACTTCCCGCCTCACGTTAACTTAAATACCCTGAATGGCCACCCTCTCTCTCTACATTGTGCCTACGCATTGGGTATTGTTACCTCTTACGCAATCATTGTGAGTGGCAAGGGCGTTCACGCTTTCTTTTCTTAACTCGGCTCGGTAAACCGCTCTCTGTTGATGGAAAGCCGATACATCAGCTCGCGTGTCTTATTGTTTCTAATATATTACCAAATTTATTCCGTACAGACATGCACATTAATTCCGTAGTGAAAGAGTTCAACATACCTGGAGACCCTTCCATAAATACCATTAAGCGCTGCTTTAATTCTCTTTTATCAGTTTTGAATTTCAATTCTTTCTTGCATAAAAATCCTATGGAAGGTAATCATTGGAATTGTATAGAATGGATCTATAGGGTTCTTCCATGTACACATGTGTATATAGGTTTGGCTATAGCTGTGGCTATGGCTATATATTACATATACAGGCTGCATTATACCTACTGCTACATGTACATACATACATGTGTGGAGCTACTCTCTACTGACTAATGGCTCAACCTGTCCAAATTACCGGATGTGGTTTCCATTCTACAATATAATTTCATAAGATGATGAAATATTAATTCCTGAACTGACATGCTACAGTACATGTGCATGACAAGCCATGAACTATTTACAGATCTAAAGCAGATTCCTGGTAAGTTATGGCCGAGTGTGAGGTGGCTTCCCTGGGAAGTGTCAAGACTGTCCCTGTGATGCAATGGCTCACTACTCTCAGGGGAATGGTTTGTGTCTGCATCATACTGCATGTGCAGAGAACAATGTTTACTACGTTCACTGAGAACAAAAGCCAGTTCCATCTGGTTTGTTTGTTGGGTCTTTGGGTTGGTCTGTTCGTTCATTTGTTGGGCTATTTATCTGTTTGTTTGCCCAATCTCATGTTACACTCATTACTTGCTTGTTGGTTTAGTTGGATAAGATTTGAAGGTTTTCAATGTGGACAGTTTGCTATGACACCGTGTCTGTCATCTCATTTGAGATGGAGAATGTCTCTGAAGTGCTTCGGACACTATGATCTTAGCCCATTGTCAGAGGAATGTTGGTTGGTTGCTTGCTTATTTGGCTGGCTTTGTGGGTTTTATTTTTCTTAGTTTTACATAACACTTTATTAAAATAAATCAAAAGACAATTTGACTGGCCAGACTAGGATTAAATTCCAGGCCTCTGTCACCTATTTGTATTTAAAAAGAAAACCCATCTAATTAAAATGACTTGGGTTGGTTTGTTTTGTCCTTTTATTTGGGGGTGATAGATGGGTGCAAGGGTGCTAGCTGGGTGCTGGGTGCAAGGGTGCTAGCTGGGTGCTAGGTGCAAGGGTGCTAGCTGGGTGCAAGGGTGCTAGCTGGGTGCTAGGTGCAAGGGTGCTAGCTGGGTGCAAGGGTGCTAGCTGGGTGCTGGGTGCAAGGGTGCTAGCTGGGTGCTAGGTGCAAGGGTGCTAGCTGGGTGCAAGGGTGCTAGCTGGGTGCTGGGTGCAAGGGTGCTAGCTGGGTGCTAGGTGCAAGGGTGCTAGCTGGGTGCAAGGGTGCTAGCTGGGTGCTAGGTGCAAGGGTGCTAGCTGGGTACAAGGGTGCTAGCTGGGTGCTGGGTGCAAGGGTGCTAGCTGGGTGCTAGGTGCAAGGGTGCTAGCTGGGTGCAAGGGTGCTAGCTGGGTGCTAGGTGCAAGGGTGCTAGCTGGGTGCAAGGGTGCTAGCTGGGTGCTGGGTGCAAGGGTGCTAGCTGGGTGCTAGGTGCAAGGTTGCTAGCTGGGTGCAAAGGTGCTAGCTGGGTGCTAGGTGCAAGGGTGCTAGCTGGGTGCAAAGGTGCTAGCTGGGTGCAAGGGTGCTTGGGTATTTTTTTATTTGTTTGTGAATGTCAATTCTTTTTAGCTCATTACTTGTTTTCATCATTTGTCCATATAACCAAGAAACCTGAGTGGACACGGATTTGAAGCCTCTACCACATGAGCCTACAAAGCCTGCAAACTAGTCAGCAATCTGTCAGTTTTGCTGTCCTTTTATTGAAAATAATCTTCTTCTTGTTGAAATCCTTGCATTTAAGTTTGACTGTATTTGAAATAGATCCATAGAATCCACTCCAACCTTAGAAGGGTTTGTTGACCCTGGACAGTGCTTGTATCTTGGAAGTGTTCTCACTCTCTGCCTCGGGTAGAATGTCTCCTTCATGTTCCCTACTGATGTCTTGAGTATTGGGCGGTTGGGCCATGGATATGACTTCTGTACAGGCTTACAGGTGTTTTAGTTTCACCTGCTCCAGGCGTGTCATATCATATGTAGGATAAGTAACGGTACAGGATAACATTGCCTCAGGTTCAGTGTGTTTATTTGCTAGATTAAATACACCGTGGTCAGTATACATCAATTCATGTAGTCTAGAATATCTAACTCAGTCATCCACAAGATGAATCTGTAAGTTTGTAAGCTGATGTCTTGCTATAGATGACCTAAACCCTTAGCCTACAGGCCTGTGGTCCTTATGCTTCAAGTCCATCGTAAAACAATCCATCGTAAGATGATAAGTGTTCCCAATATAGATATACCATCACAACTTACAATGCTGGGTTTATCAGTCACCAGTTGATATACAAAAATGTTGCAAACTGCTTACTGACTAAAATTACCAAAATGTAAATCTTAAAATTTAGTGGGCCTGACGTTTCGATATTAGCAGGACCTTTCTCAAAGGCAGAGAGTCACCAGTTGAGTTATGTAAGGCTTTGTGAAATCAGAACCATGTTTGATGTTGGTTTACGTTCTAGTAAATACATGTCTTTTTGCTCTTGAAAGAACATTCACAACATGCATATTGTCTGTACCGTCTATTTTAGGAGTAAGTATATGTATGTAAAGCCAGTATGTGTATTAATTGAGGAGGTTATATTCTAGACAGTAAATGGCTGTTGCTTCATTATAGGAATAAATGAATATATAATAATGAATGATGAATAAATAACATTGATAAATCATTTGAAGAAGAGAGATTCTGAGTTGGGCAGGATTAGTTCAGTCTGTAATCACTGACAGATTCTCTGCACGTTTTCTGTCTGTCTTAAGGTAAGAGCAGGTGAGTGTGACTTAGCCAGACAAGGATGCAAGGACATCTCAGACATCCAGGGGAATGGAGGAGGAGAATAGGTTAGAAACGTGATCAGAAGAAATGAGAAATGTCTCCCAAATGCCATCTTGAAGAAATTGATGCCCCAAGACAAGTAGGAGTGTGAGATTAATCATGTCAGAAATGTCCGAATGGGTGTTCACACAGGAGTATCTTCAGATACAGCCATGGCCCCTCATATCTATCCAATTTTAGCAAACATGTGAGAAAGCATTCACCTCTAAATCAAGGACTTGCAAAACTTCATCTACGATTTTTCTAAAAATATTTGTAGCTCTCTTAAGCAGCTTACCGTATGTATGAGTGTGATCTCACAAGGGAAATTGCTCTAGTGTTTTGGCAAAGTGTTTTTTTTGTCTTCAATTCTTTATTAATCATTTTTACAATTGTGCTTCCTCTCCGAAAAGTAATGTTTTGGGCAATTTTTACAAAAAAAAAGTTCCTAAATTCAAATGAATATTTATTATACGTACATGTACTGGAAGTCATACTAATGGGAAAAATATCTGCTCTCCAATTCCTGACATTATGATTATCCTTGAAATTGTATTTCTGTTTGGGCAGAGTTTGTGCTTACATGAATATGATGAATTAATGAAAGGAGAATGGGGAAATAGAATGAGTGCTGTGTTTTGTTGATGTGTATTAGTACCATCTTTATCATGATTCATCCTAGACCTACCAATCCCAAATCTAACACAGAATGAATGCCTTTGAGAAAGGTCCTGCTAGGATCGAAACGTCAGGCCCACTAAATTTTAAGATTTACATTTTGGTAATTTTAGTCAGTAAGCGGTTTGCAACATTTTTGTATATCACAGAATGAAACACTGAAATGCTGCCTGGAACAAAAAATCAAAAAAATGAAGTAAAACAAAAAAAATAATAATGCAAAGGATCCAGCACTGCTTGGGAAAATAGAAATGTTTCTACAAATGTATTTGTATGTCATTGAAGGAATGTAGTGCAGTGGTCATTGAAGAATGTCCAGGAATCAGGAATCACACAGGTGTATATGTATCAGCAGACAGGTTCAACCATTTGATATGTGAATGATACCTGTAGAGCAATAAGCCTAGAGTAGCCTAGCCCCCGAATATTTGCGCATCAATATTTGGCAATCAGACTTCCTTTCCCTTCCCATTTCAAGCCTGCTATCATCTGATTTCCCCCTGGCTCTCAATGGCAAACGGTGAGCCTGGCCATGGGTGTTGCATTTCAATGTGGTGAGATTAAGAGCACAACAGGTGTATTTGGCCAGGAGGGAAACTACCGATACCCGAGTCAGTTACTCATCTTCAAGGATGCTCACTTAAGACGGGGCCTTTCACTGTCTCTCAGATTTGTTTTAGAAAACTGAAAAAAAAAAATATATATATATAGAGAGAAAGAGAGAGAGAGAGGGAGCGTTGAGGTGTTTTGTGTTTCAGTCAATTAAAAAAAAGAAAATTAAGGAAAAGGAGAAATTGGTCGCGTATTATAAGAAGTTGTGGTTTTTTTTTACGTAGTCCGTTGCTCAACATGTTTTCTCAATGTTTATTGACCAATGGTTCTTTTGTTTTATGTTTCAGTGTCATTAAGCTCACTCAACTGGACAGCCTTCAATTCTCAGATGAAATATCTTCGATGATTCATGAAAACAGCCATTTTGTCAAGCTGCTAGTGTTCTAACAATTGATTTTATGACTAAGCTTCTCTGCCGCTGCCATCTCCAGTTTTACAACCTGACCTCATGTATTTTCATCTTTTTTTAGCAGATTAAATCTAATTATTTTTTTTCACTAGTGAATGGTTAACTATCGTTACTAGCAAATCAAAGTCATGAATAAAAACAGAATCCCCATCAATCTAATTAAAAAATAGTGCACCTGACACAAACTTGTTAAAATCAATGCTGATCAATAGCATTGCTAATTTGTGTTTGAGCAGATGTATGGGGTGTGGAATACTGAGGGAAAGGCAATCTACTGTGTCTTTGTGTACCAGTGAGGGATATTATGATTTGTATTGAGATAAACGGTCTTGCGGCTGAATAGACATGGGTCTCAGTGATATGCTTCATGATGCATCTACGTCGCTCTAAGACAACCTGCTTAATTAGGTCAAGTGTACATGCCATGTGAGGAGGAATTGTTTCTAATGTACACCCCCACTTTCAATTCTCCATCACAAGAGGGCAGCCTTTTACTAGAATGGCATTTTTTTTGGATAACCATGGGTAACCGTGAATTTCTTTCACTTTCTGTGTGAATCTCATGCTTCATATTCCATCGATGTTACTTACATTTTCAATTTGTGATTTCTAGAAAGGAAGCATCCTATATTCTTTTAGATTTGTTTTATTGTGCATCTTGAAAGACTTATGGAAAATGCTTGTCTGAAATTTGATCCAATCTTTTGAATATGCATGCTTGTGCACTTCTTGCAGGGCCCATCATGACCGCCATTTACAAAACTCGACTCACTAAGCAATTGGGAACTACCAGTTCATCCACACTAGCACGAGAAACAAATTGTTTTCATGTGTGAAAGCTAAAATCTCACAAATAATTGCATTCTGAATTGCCATCAAATCACAGTTCTTCTTGCGATTTTAGGAAAAATGCGATGATAATTGCCGGGCCCTGAGTGTGTGAACGCAACCGAAAAGTTACATCCCACAATTCAGAGCGAGCAGATAAACAACGAGCATCACCATGACGATATCTTTATCTCTACATGGCTGTGCATGAACTGTGCATTGTGCGAACAAACCAAGGGCACGCAGTCTGGACAGTGTCTCTGGTAAGGTCACATTCCCAGGCATATCCAGTCCGGTTAGCATGTTATGGTCACATTTCAGGCATGCACAGTTCGGCATGCAAAAAAATGATTCTAGAATCACGATTCACTTTTCGCTAATTTATAGTATCTCTCAAAATTAAGAAAGGTTCTGCTAGGATCGAAACGTCAGGCCCACTAAATTGCAAACTGCTTACTGACTAAAATTACCAAAATGCAAATCTCAAAATTAAGTGGGCCTGACGTTTCGATCCTAGCAGGACCTTTCTCAAAGGCAGAGAAAGGTCCTGCTAGGATCAAAACGTCAGGCCCACTAAATTTGGAGATTTGCATTTTGGTAATTTTATGTCAGTAAGCACTAAGCAGTTTGCAATATTTTTATGTATCGCTTTATCATAATTATTTCTGATAATTTTCCGAGTAGGAACGCACCTAATAATAATCCATTCAGCATATTCCTTTTGATGTTTTAACGCTTCCAAATAGGAGCATAAATTACCGTAGCTGGATGAAGGCACGACTCTTGCCTAATTTCCGCATATAAAACAGCGTTAAGTTATTGATGTGTTGAAAATAAAGGGATGACTTCATTGGGCATTGGACAAAAGAAAACAATTGTATGCTTTTTAATGGTCAACAAACATTCCATGGTTGCCAGCTATATGTAATGTTCAGCATATGTAATACATACAACACTGGTACCCTGACTTGTATATGACTATTATTTGGTCAACATGGAATATTAGTGAAGCTTTGGCATACTTAAGGTGATATACAAAAATGTTGCAAACTGCTTACTGACTAAAATTACCAAAAAGTAAATCTAAAATTTAGTGGGCCTGACGTTTCGATCCTAGCAGGACCTTTCTCAAAGGCAGACTTGATAACAGGGGATTTAACTTAAGGTGATATACAAAAATGTTGCGAACTGCTTACTGACTAAAATTACCAAAGTGTAAATCTTAAAATTTAGTGGGCCTGACGTTTCCATCCTAGCAGGACCTTTCTCAAAGGCAGAGTGACAAGGACAAAACAGATACATGTACATGGAGGAAGGGGGGGGGGAGAGTGAATAGGACACGGATGAGAAACAAAGGACAAAGAGTGAAGCTGGTAGGGAGAGATCAAAGGGAAGGGCAAGCGGTGGGGTAGGGATTAGTGAGAGGAGGGAGAAAGATCAAAGAGAAGGGCAAGGAGTAGGGTAGGGATTAGTGACAAGGGGGGGGGGAAGATCAAAGAGAGAAGTGTGAAGGACTGAACACAAAAGAAGGATTATCAGAAAGCTGCATGGTGTTAGTCATTACCCTCCTGGATGTTGAGACCATGTGGTTGAATAGTCCGAAGACGCTTTATCCACATTTTCTCACGGCTAAGACGGACAGCATTACTACGGTGACCAAGTGATTCTATGCCCAGTACACTCATATCTGATATCGAATGATCAGGGAGATTGAAGTGATACCCAACAGGGGTGTCCATTTTACCGGTTTTGATAGCAGACCTATGGCCATAGATCCGTTTTTTGAGGGTGTTTTTGGTCTCGCCAACATACTGAATATTACAAACTCTACAAGAGATGAGGTATATGATGTATGAGGTAGTGCACGTGATAGAGCCATAGGTCGTGTGGGTAGTTCCAGAAGAATGACCATTGAAAGAGTCTATTTCCTTGACATGTGTCTTGCAAACAATGCATTTCAAGGTACACTTAAATGTACCAAATTTGGTTGGAGGGGAAGAGTCCAAAGGGGGAACCTCTGCTCGGACAATTAAGTCACGCAGGTTACGAGGGCGCCTGAAAGCCAAAACAGGCGAATTAGGAATGGCTTCAGCCAGACGATCTGAAGTGTGGAGAATATGGTGGTTTTCCTTAGTTATCTTCCTGAGAGGAGGAAGAGAAGGGTGGTAGGAAGTAACTAAGGGAACCTTGGGCTTGTCCTTGGGACCTGGTGGCTTTTGTTTTAGTGCCGAACTTCTGGGAATGGAATAGACTTTAGCAATGGAGTTCTTCACTTGGCGAGAACTATAGCCTCTAGCAACCAAGTTATTGGCCAATACACGTGTATGGTGGCGAAAGTCAGACTCATTGGAACATATGCGCCTCGATCTGAGGGCCTGGCTGTAAGCTATATACCAGTCTTACAGTGTCTAGGGTGACAACTGGAGGAATGGAGATATTGATGAGTGTCGGTGGGCTTAGAATACAAGTCAGTAGTGAGTGTATTGAGGTCTTTCCGGACGGTGACGTCCAGAAAGTGGGTCTGCTGGAGAGACTGCTCCCATGTGAATTTGATAGTCCTATGGAAGGAATTGATGTGGTCAAAGAAAGCACTCAAGCTGCTACCGTCCCTAGTCCAAATGAAGAACACGTCATCTATGTATCTCCACCAAATCCAGGGACGGCATGGAGGGGATTTAACTATGTACTTTGGCAGCGCTATGAAATTAGCTCTTGATTCTAAACCATTGCCTTACTTACCCTTCAAGGGGAACCCATTCCGATGTCCCATAGTCAACAAACTGCACTTCACAGAGTCTATCTTCTTGTTTGACTTGGAGAATGACTGTCCGAAACCACTGCTGATTGACTTGGTAGAGAGTGCAGCAACAAAGACCTATGGGAAGAAGGCAAACAATAGAAAACACACACACAGAAGTCAAGGCTTGATGGGAACATTGATCCAGCAATGCCATTAGGCTAGCACAGGTTCAATAGCAAACCCCGGGAGGCTTTCCAACCTCTGTCTGTAGACGAATGGGTTAATTTGTCAGGAAAAGAGGATCATACAAAAACCTTGCCAAGCCTCAAGAAGACTGGCAGTTCTCCATATCTTTTTACCATTACAGTCTAATATTGTGGCTTTGACTGAAACCACAATTACCAGCTAAATTTCACCTGCTGTGGTTTATTTATATTTATTGTCTTAGAAACTAAAAACATTTTGTAACTTGCGGCCTGTGATGAAAACCTAGGGAACAAATGACGACTTGTCAAACTGGGCACAATGCATATATCTGTAAATTACTGGTTAATCTTGTTTTGAAAATACGTGTAGCCAAATTACTTCTTGGTTTTTGTTGCTTTCACATTGAACAAAAACAACCAAATGGTCCTCATTCTAAGCAGAAATAACAAATGTCCTTTATTTCTTTGACAGAAAAAAACCCAGGAATATATTGCTTGGAAACAGAAGCCAAAACCTGACCTACATGTGAACGTGCAACTGAGTAACTGGATATGAAGGCAATACTGATAACATGAAGTATTGATGTTCCCTTCTGTCATCCAAGCTTCTCAGACTTCCATCTTGTTATGACAAACCTTGGACATTTGTCTGACCACAATGCTTGGCCGCATTCTAATGCTTTACTTGAGGACTTGGCTTCGCGCGGAGTGGTGACATCTAACAAACAAGTAGCGATAGTTATTATGTATGAGATGGCTACATCCTACACACTCCCTGAAGAATAGAGGTGAGATGATGTTATTATTACAGTCCATAGAATATCTCGAGTTCCAACCACTTCATCCGCAACAGCAGATATTTGCACAACATTTCTTCTTGAATCATTGCCATGGTTATTTTATTCTTGAGATCTGTGAAACCCAATTCTGCTCGAACATGTTGAAGATGCTGTCCTGAAAAACAAGGGTTTCTTGAGGGTCAAGAAAAACAAATTAGTCTCATTGGAAATAGAATTATTCCTCTTCCTCACTTGAGGAATTTCCACCAAAGCTTACAAGAATACAGACAATAAGAATTTTTCAGAGGTTTTCAGACTTTTTTAAAACTGTCATTCCATGAATTCACTAAAAGGAGACACGCTCTTGCAACCTCAAGTATACCGGTACTGGTAATCTGAAGAAATAACACACTAAGGGTGTGAAGTTTCCTAGAAGGTCATTCCTCATAAAGTCATAGGTAGAACTCTAGCTCTGACAAAAGTCCTGCTATATGACAGGCACTCAGTAATTATATAAACAAGCAGGCAGAGAGACTGCCATTATCATTTTAGCAGCACCTTTCTCGAAGGCAGCCATTGAAAAAAGTCAAGTCAGTAAGCACCCTCTGCCTTTGAGTAAGGTCCTGTTAGGATCAAAACGTCAGGCCCACTAAATTTTGAGATTTGCATTTTGGTAATTTTAGTCAGTAAGCAGTTTGCAACATTTTTGTAGTAAGCAATTAGATATGTGTTTGTATTATTTAAAGTCATATACCTGTCCTGACTTCAAGCCATTAATAACCATGGCAATATTTTAAAATCACTAATAACCATGGCAATATTTTAAAATCATTAATAACCATGGCAATATTTTAAAATCATTAATAACCATGGCAATATTTTAAAATCACTAATAACCATGGCAATATTTAAAAAAAATTAATAACCATGGCAATATTTTTGGAAAAGTATCTCACCCTTTACTCAAACTAAAAGGTGAGTTTTCCCAACTATGATTTAAATCTTGAAGACCAAGTGTGAATTTATAAACAATTTTTAAAAAATGGCAACAAAAACTTTGACTGCACCAGGACTTGATCCCGAGACCTCTGGTTTTGCGTACGGGTGCAGCTTACCATCTGAGTTATCCAGCCCTTAGATGGCAGCCTACCCAAAAAGTCAACTAGTCTTTGGCACACCAGCGCTCTTACCATCTGAGCTATCTAGCCCATAGATGGCAGCCTACCCAAAAAGTCAACTAGTCTTTGGCACACCAGCGTTCTTACCATCTGAGCTATCCAGCCCTTAGATGGCAGCCTACCCAAAAAGTCAACTAGTCTTTGGCACACCAGCGCTCTTACCATCTGAGCTATCTAGCCCATAGATGGCAGCCTACCCAAAAAGTCAACTAGTCTTTGGCACACCAGTGCTCTTACCATCTGAGCTATCCAGCCCATAGATGGCAGCCTACCCAAAAAGTCAACTAGTCTTTGGCACACCAGCGCTCTTACCATCTGAGCTATCTAGCCCATAGATGGCAGCCTACCCAAAAAGTCAACTAGTCTTTGGCACACCAGCGCTCTTACCACCTGAGCTATCCAGCCCTAAGATGGCGGCCTTCCAAAATAGTCAACTAGTCTTTGGCACACCAGTGCTCTTACCATCTGAGCTATCCAGCCCTTAGATGGCAGCCTACCCAAAAAGTCAACTAGTCTTTGCCGGGGTGGGGCGCCAGCCAGAAACATTTAACCATTAACTGCTGTATATCTCCAGGGATCACACCTCCGCTTTCATTCAGATGCAAATTAGATCTTGAAGAGTTACACCTACGCAGGTGTTAGAGTGGTTCACTAAAAGTTGAAAGTTATGGAACATCCTCCCAACGGTCGCTCTGCATTCTGAATTTCATTTGCCGACCGACTGTTGAATTTGATGAATCCTCTTCTTATGTCATTCTGTCCAACAATTCTGTGTGTTCAAATAATGGTGAGACAGAATGATACAACAAAAGAATGAACCCACCCAAATCAACTACCAGTCAATACACTGCTGAATGCAGCGCAAAAGGTAGTGATGGCCTTCCATAGAAAGCAAGGTCAGCTCTTTCAGTCTACCCGTACGCATGTCATGTTAACAGTTCAATGCCCTATAGAGTCCTGTTACAGGTAGGAGGTTGTCTGAACCATCTACACATACATATTAGTGTGCATTTGAAGGTTCAATGTACCAATTGCATGCATTAGTGTGCCTGCCATCTATCCATAGTAGGGTAAATCCATCATGAAATCGATGTTATTAGAAAGCTTCAAATATTGTTTGCAGTGACATCATGTAGAAATATGCTCTTTTCTGAGAGTGTGTGGTTCACATAAGAACTAAGGAAATCTGTATTTTGGAAACAGTTTTGAAAACACTTATGGTATCTAACATAAAGTTTCTGACTTTGATACTTACCCTGAACACTAAAGGTTTAGACATAACCAAAAGCCTGACCATAATCCTGTTCCTAAATCTACCCTAACCCTAAGTGACTGCAAACAGTGAACTTGGGGAACCAACACATGAGAAATGCAGACAAGAAACTGACTTGCCATGTGGCCATGCTATCCTTGGTCATCTTATCCTAGTACAAGTGGAACCAACTCAAGTATGTCAAGTACTGGTAGTTTACATTCGAGTCACGCATGGAGGTCAGAAACCAGGTTTCACTTGGAAACGTGCGACCGATCATTTGGTGACAAAAAGCAGACATGCCAGTCTGACCACTCAGATTCACTTCAAATCCTCTGAAGACACAAGACACTGTCTAAGATGGCCAGGGAGAAGACGTGAAGTAAGAATTTTGTCTTCAAGAGTAGGTCACAGTCTTTCAGTTCATTCAAATCCCAGAGGGAGTTGTTAAGAGCATGCTCACTCCTACATCTGAAAATCATTTTTGTATAGAATTCTTTAATGTCCTACAACGAAAAAAACAGTCGAGAGCAAAGATTTCCCAGGAGAAATTAATCAATGTTTTTAGAAGCCATGAGATAAAGGAAAACCGTTTGATATGTATATGTAAGATATTTATCTATAAGAAGCGGAGGGTGTAAGCATTGCAGCTATGACTATTTAATTTAGTCATAAGGTAGATTTGTCTACCATGTTGTTTAAAAAAGTCCCCTAAGGACAGGTGATACTTTGGGTTTCAAGTGGTTGTTGAGCGGTGGAATCATATCACTTCTTCACTACAGATGAGAGAAGGGACTGCATGCCATAGTTCATCCCCAGATTACTGACTCTTCAAAGAATATCAGCTCTATGCAGAATGCATCACTCAAACTTTCTTTCTCATACAATACTTCTTGAAGTTCTTCTATAAACATCTACACATCAAAGGTAAGGTAATCAGTCGATATTAATCCATAACTTGAATTCATGTGAATATTCACACCAATGAGAACAAATGTCAAGATTTACATCGACCACTGGCAAGGTTTGTTTTTTAATTTCAAAGCTTACACCAAGCAGGTGTTAAAGGTTTCTGAATTTAAAACACGACAAGGGGCGAGTTGTACATCTTCCAAAACATGCAAATTAAGGCAAATACGAAGACAAAGAGTTATAAATAACGCTATTAAGACAGGGAAATGCCCTGAATAGATCAGTGTAAATAACTCTGGTAAAGCCATTTAAAAAATAAAAAAAAAACATCTGCCTTAGGGATATGGTTAAGAACTGAATAGCAATTGTGAATTGAGGACTGTGTACAGGCCATACATGTAGATATGAAATGAATATGGTTAATTAGATGATGTTGGCTTGTGAATATACTGCCAATGTTTGCAGCAACCCTTGGGAATCCTTGGGAATCCTTGGGAATCCTTGGGAATCCTTGGGAATCCTTGGGAATCCTTGGGAATCCTTGGGAATCCTTGGGAATCCTTGGGAATCCTTGGGAATCCTTGGGAATCCTTGGGAATCCTTGGGAATCCTTGGGAATCCTTGGGAATCCTTGGGAATCCTTGGGAATCCTTGGGAATCCTTGGGAATCCTTGGGAATCCTTGGGAATCCTTGGGAATCCTTGGGAATCCTTGGGAATCCTTGGGAATCCTTGGGAATCCTTGGGAATCCTTGGGAATTCTTGGGAATCCTTGGGAATCCTTGGGAATCAAGCAATGCGTTGATGAGACCCCGAGTCTCAGAGAAGGCAAGAACACGTGAACTTACTAAGGTGGTAAGACCCCCCCCCTCATGTTTCTTCTTCACGTTTGAACTCTTCAAAAAGTTATATGGTCTCAGTCATTGAAGAACAAGCCTTTGATCACAGTTTCTATGTGCATACTCTGTATAAAATACCTCAAATGTTGCAAACTGATTACTGAATTAAATGAAAAAAAGGCAAATCTTTTAGAAGGAGCTACCATTTTGTAGGACCTTTCTCAAACGTAGAATGAAATGCTCAGTACTGAACAGAACAAGCCACCAAATTCAGGGAAAAACCACAACCTGTTTATCAGATTATATGACGGGGACAAAAGCCAACGTA